>JAQJVL010000227.1:314100-722886 GCA_035578905.1 Stictocephala bisonia
CGATCCCGGCACCGGCCACCGACACTTTTTGACAGCATTAAATAAATAAAATTAATTTAATAAATACGCCGTGACGTCGTCAGATGAAAGAGCGCGAAAACGGCGTGACGTCACACCAAAACAACACTGACCTAGGACAACGTCGCGGGGGGTCCACGTGCTCGTAGTAAACTTGACCTTCAAGGTCACCACGTGGCTGATAACAGTAGTAAACAATAGTAAACTTGACCTCAAGGTCAACACGTGGTGATAAATTTGTAAACAATAACAGTACAAAGGTCAAGGTTGTGCCAGAACCGGCATGGGGAGGGTTGTGCCAGAACCGGTATACTACACTACTTATGTCGTTAAAAAATATTCTGAAGCTCACACATAATAAAGAAAACATACATACCCATGTTTTAAAATTTGATTAAGCTTTGTTAAGTGGTTTTTTATATATGAATTTATAAACACAGCCATGGCTGAAAAACTGCGAAAAACTAAGCACTTGCTCGTTCTTCACGCTATTACAATACAATCAAAGTCATAAAAAAATGTTTAATCCCATCACTAGATGCACATTAAAAGAGAAAAATAATGGTGTAACTCATGTTGTCCTATGTGTTTTGTAAATTTATGACAAAGTTCTAAATTCAACGGACTATACTTTTGAAACGGACAGTAAATACTTTTACTCTCCAATTATGGAATTGAGATTTCAGTATAGAAAACAACAAGCACTAGCAGATCTGTTGTCTAGAACGCTAGTGTCTCATTGAAAGTACAGAGCTTAAATTCAAGACTACTTATTTATTGTCCCATTCGATGCATTTTGAACTAACGCATATAATTAATAAACTGTACTAGATACAACGGTTCTGTAATCCAAGGTCTAAATCACAGTAAGGATGTATAAGTCATTCGTATGTATTCATTCAAGTAGTATAAAAATATAACTGTATTTCTAATTCTAGCCAAAATTTAAATTTAGTGAAATTAGGATAACAACGTGAAAATAAATTAGCATTCAGAACTTTATGAAACACAATTACCATATAGCGTATATTCATTACAATCTATCTCATTAAATAAACTTATAAATCAAGAAGAACTATAAAAAATTAGATGAAAATGACAACTTAAGATATTAAATGCTAACTCCTGATTAGCATACCACTATAGGCAATCTTGTTCTCTTGAGGGAGGAGTAAAAGGTTTTATTTTAACAAAAGTCAAGTTAAATTTAGTTTCTTGACGATTTTCTTATAAAATGTGTAAAACTTGACCGATCAAATAAATCTTTTACTTCCTCCAAAACTCAAAGAGATTAAAAATTTTAAATCACAAATGATTATTATATAAGTAATTAGAAATAATTTAACCTTAATGACTCGCTTAGCTAATGTAGGAAACCAGGACCTGGAATGCTACTGGAATTGGCACTGGTGAAAGAACAACACAAATTTATTTTCACAGCATATCATCTTTACAGTCCCTTCCAAAATATTACAATTATCTTATCCTATTTTACAACTATACACCTCTTTTAATATACCCTTCTCATCCACTAATAGACAATACAAATTATTGGTTTTATAAATCTTCAATCAAATTACTATTAACATTGGCTTCAATATACAGCCCGGGGAATCAAGAAATATTATTTACAAAAAGTGACAGAAAACTCCTATACGTGTTACGATATGTGATGATTAAATCAAAATCCTCAAATTAATGGTACAAACGTCACATTATGAATAAAACTAAACAAATATTATACATGCAACACGTCTATACTAACAAGTGAAATTATATATTCAATAACAAGTTATAGTTAAGCAATAATCAATCTATTATTTCCAATTAAAATTAACAATCAAACAATATTATATAACCTTACTAAATATGACGAGCTAATAAATTTACCGTATGATTTAAGTTGTATTATGTTACAAATATCTTTCAAGAGATAAGCTAAATATATTCAAATGGCCCTAGGTGCTATACTTTATTCTTCCCAAGAATTATCCAATATGTATGGTTTATATATTCAAAGACAATTAAACTGGGGATACAATCAATTGTAGTTGCTGACACAAATAAGAAGCTGTTGGAATGGAATAGTTAGAAGTCCATCTAACGTGTGAAATAAGTTTATCAGACACCTTAATCAAAGAAATATAACAATTTGGATGCTGTAACCTCTATCCTCAGAGTATTACTATTACTTCTAGTGTTTGGCTGTCTAGAAAATGTTTATATCCACTCAAGTCTATAACTTATGTAACTACACAATCACATGACTGATCATTTGCCATTCCCCACTTACGAGTATACCTGTATTTCCAGTAGTTTCATCTTCCCACAACAGTGGAAAATGTCATTAATCCTGTAACTTCATTGTCAGATACTTTACATCTCAGTTATTATTTTGTATGAGAACTTAGGACTCCTGAATACATGTTTTCAACGTAAATGTCCTCCCTGAAATAAATTTTAAAGTCACGTTTCAATTACCAAGGTCACATGTATATAATACGTAATATGTCCGATTATAAAAAGCCAACTATTCACCCCTGGCTTTTATTATGTGGCTATTGTTATGGCAGTTAGCACTATTTAGGAGCTGAAGAGTTAATTTATTTAAATCTGACAGAAAGAAAGTATGCCCAAGATCAGTCTTAAAGAACATCAATTGTCTCAACATGACACAAACATTATTGTTCTAATCCGTATGAAAAAGATCATATTTACCCTATATATCGTATGGCTTTTATGGGCCAGTCACGAAAATAATATAAGACCAACTAATATGATTATAAATTAATCTAACAATAAGACAAATAAAAAAATAAATCTACAGTACAAAGTACTTGTGTCTTAGTGTTAAATATTGATATCCCATCACAGAGCTAATCGAGGTTTCTTAACTATTCAACATCCGCTTCTCCGATTGAATGTAGGCCAGCTAATCCCCCCCTGATAAAATTGCAATCAGGGGCTGTCATTAACTATGATTATATATATCGTATGGTTTGTTGTTAGCTACCATTTATTAATTTTAAAGTTGCGATGCAAATTTGGATAAGTATTCAAAAGTCATGATTGTATATTCATTTATTAAAAAATGTAAAGTGATCTCCTGTCACAAAGCTAAGTCCAATCCATCGAGCCGTCTAAGACTGCCTCACTGTATTCTGTATATGCTGGCCAATCCCTCCGTTAAAGAGCGCAGAGAACACTCTGTAACTATGTGATCTATTGTTTGGATAGACTCCTCCCAATTACATGACTGATCTACTGTCAATTTACTTGCAGTAATTATATCTGCCCACGCTAGACAAGGAGGAGGCTGTAGAACGTAAACAACAAATCTTTGCTCTATACTGTGTCATAAGCTGCTGTAACATCAATAAAAGCTGCAGTTGTTTTCAACTTCTTTTCAAACCCATTTTCGATACATGATGTAAGAGCTAGAATCTGGTCGCTACAAATTCGGCCAGAGTGTAAACGAGCCTGCTCAACTGGAACATTAGAATCAAGAATGGGTAATATTCTATTGTATACCAGCCTTTCTAGCAACTTATAACAAACACTATATTTACTAAAATTATTAGCTTAAATTATTATATTTGTTGCTACAATTGAGCATGTGTGCCTCAATCTCTGCATGTAGATATTTATATTTATACATAATGTTTTATTACTTATTGAGATAATCGTTGTAGTATATACTATTTAAACTTGATTGCAATTTCGTATGTACTTTAATTATGTATTGACCTGTCCAATTGCATGTAACTGCATGTTTAACGGATCAATAAATTGCTTATTGCTTATTGTTTATTGCTTATTGCTTAAGAAGATATATTGGGCGATGACTGACCACTCGTTCAAATCAGCTACTACTTTTGATCGCTTGAATGCTGTGGGGAAATTGCCTGTAGCTAATATCTTATAGTAAACTGTAAGAAGCCACTGTTTCACTTTGCATGCAACATGATTTCCAGAAAGATACCGCCAAGAAAGGCTGCTTTCTCTGCTGGTATAATCGCTCTGCCTATCTCTTCTTCCGTGAAATTTCTGGAGACTTCCAGGAGTGCCATTTGACTTTTTTTCATTTCATTCCACTCGTAAAGTAAATGGTTGTAAGAAGAATGGCGGGTTGGCTTTGATAAGCTGACTATCCATTTCGCTATATTAGAGGCCTTTGGAGATATATAGATTTGGAGATTTACCAGTAGAGAGTTTCCTTAAAAATGACCACGCTTTTATACTGCTGTGGGTAAAGTGTATATCTTCAACAATTTTAACCCATTGTTCACTTCTGGTACTGTCTAGGGAGTGCAGCAGCAGACTAGCTGTGTTGGAGCTTTCGGTGGCATTAAACTCTTTGTAAATGTCATCTGATTCCTTACTCCATCCTAGTATATACTCCTTTCGTTGTTCTCTTGGTATGCAAGCTTTAACAATGGACGAGACATAAATCGATCTTAATTTCTTTCGATCTTTATTGTAGGAGGAATGAACCTGATGCTATCGTCAAGCCTGTATGCTTTGTTAAAATTCTATCTAGGCTGTGAAAAAGATCGAATTATGGGAATTTGGATCCCTAATGGAACTTGTACTGGCCTATTTTGAGAGTGTGGAAAGCATCAAGAACTTTTCTTCTAATTAGCTACGGTCTTAACAATAGTTCACATGAGCAGAAGCTTAAGTCTGGGGAGTAACCTTGATGCCAACGAGTTGAATAAAAAGTGGCTGAATCTTTAGCATCAAAGATCAGGTAAAGGTTATTGATTTCAGCCCAGTCAGCAAGTTTTCTGCCATTATCATCGTCGGTGTTGTAACCCCATTCATTGGCTATAGTGACTGTTCACTGGCTAAGTCCTCCACATTGAGGACTGGGTGTTCAAAACTTGTCAGTATCGTCAGGTCAGTGAATGCTAGGAGGCTTATACATTAACTATTTTAGTTTCTCAAACTTTGATTGCCAAAACAAAGATGTCACCATCAGAGCTCTTATGGGTAACTGACACATTTTCAGATGAAGATACCCTCGAAAGGACGTTCCCCGTTAGCATGACATGACTAAAAAATGTTACAAATAGTAGGTGCTCAATACTATCACGATTGTAAAATGATTCAAATTTTTATTTCGATTAGTAAAGAATATTATTGGATATTGTGTCTATTGTGTCCAGACATAATATAAACCCAGTATACAACTAAAAACTAGCTCGCCAAAAAAAACATAAAAAAGAAAAATTAATTGTTGGCAAATACATTCAAATAAAATCTTGTTATTGTCAGAACATTACAATGTACAGCATTTGTCAGATTAATACTACAATTTCAACAATCATGCCACATCGAAATCCCAGTCAACCATACAGAAGTCACCATACATTACTTTCATTCACACCACGTTCATTCTGCCAATTTACCCACTTCCAGCGCCAGATGTCAGTATTCTGATTGTGCGGTCACCCAGACGTGTGCCATGAACTCGTCAACTCTGTAAAATGCTTGGGACGCTAAAAAGCGTTTCAAACGAGTTTTTAACGCCTTGGGCGTTGGGGCACTTTTTATTGAATTGGGCAACTTGTTGATGAAATTAACCCCTGCTTGTGAGGGCAGGTGCATCCTGTGTCTCCCAGTTCGTTAGGTAACTCTCCCTCGTGTGTCATATGTGAGTATGTATCAACCATTAGTCATAGAACATTAAGACACACAGGAAAGGTTGTTTCTCAAATGTAGAGACATGGCAAGGTCAATAGTTGCAACTCCTTGAATGCTTCCTTTCAAGATTATCTGAACTTCAGTAGAGCAATTATGCGAATCGCTTGCTTTTACAATTTGAACGCTCTGAGAAACTGACTGTTTGAGCTGGCTCCTCACAATACCAAACCGTGGATAAGGTGGGGGTGGTTAAGCTATAATAAGCCGTCATCAGCACCTGAGAAGTGCAGTATTTTGGCTAAGCACCTCAAATTTAAAGCCCTGAGGAAAGTTTTGAGCAGACATGGCCTATATGAGCATTCCAAATCAATCCGCTATCCAGAAATATTCATAGGAATTTTGAACAGTTGATAACATCATTAAGGAGTTATCATTCAGTATGACGGTTGGCTCGTCATTGGAATCTCCTGCTGGCAGCGCGAAAATCACGACATTTGATTTTGAAGAGTTCGCTTTCAGATTGAGGCTGTTGAAATGCTTGGCACAATAGTCGGTGTCAACAAAAGTTCAAGATCCAGGTTTACTCTTGATTTGTTGTTGAAATAAATCATTGTGTCATCAGCATAATATACAAGTTTTCTTAACGTAGTGATGACCGAATATCATTGACATAGACCAAAAAGAGAACCGGACTATTGATCCCTGAGGGACCCAGTACTTTAGATGAATCAGTTTTCTGTGGTTCAGAAAGATTTAAGCCACTGGAGAGGCGCACCTCAAATGCCATGTAATTCCAGTTTGTCAAGCAGATTAGCATACAGTCGAATGCTTTGGATGAGTCGCGAACACACTTAATGTGGAATTTCGACTTTCTAGTCCCTCCACAACCAGATCGACTAAATTCACGATAGCGTCAATTGTCGACTTACCCTTTCTGAAGCCAAACTTAGCTTCAGAAAGCAGGTTATGTTTGTTCATAAACTAAAGCATTCTTCCCAAAAAGACTTTATCGAATACTTTACTCAGAACTAGCTGAGACAGGCCTATAGTTGTTTGTAGAGTGGGGATCGTCTTTCTTGAAAATTGGATTTATTTTTGTGATTTTTAGAAGTGAGGAAAAATTTCTTCTTCAAAAGACAAGTTGTATATTTGAGATAACGGTCTCACAATATACTTTGAGTATTTTTTTAGTGAGCCATACTCTGAATGCGTGGGAGGTTTTACTTGAGGGAGGATGGACAAGAAGATTGCTTACAAGCAACCGACACGAAATATCGGTTGAACTCGCTCGCAACCAGTCTATCTCCGATTTCGATTTGTTTTTGCGCCTTATTTTTGTTGTTAATTATGCCCTAAACAGCTTTAGATACCTTTTTGAACGAAATAATTGATATACCTTAGAGGTACATTATACATTTCTAAGATTTCCGGTGTAGATATCAAGGCTGTCCATAACCTCTACCATGTTGAAAATGCTTACAGCATAGGAGTTAGACCACACGATATCCATATGGTACTTTAAAACCTATTGTACTCTTATTGGTACTTCAAGTAGTATGAGTGATCTCTCTCTCTCTCTCTCTCTCTCTCTCTCTCTCTCTCTCTCTCTCTCTCTCTCTCTCTCTCTCTCTCTCTCTCTCTCTCTCTCTCTCTCTCTCTCTCTCTCTCTCTCTCTCTCTCTCTCTCTCTCTCTCTCTCTCTCTCTCTCTCTCTCTCTCTCTCTCTCTCTCTCTCTCTCTCTCTCTCTCTCTCTCTCTCTCTCTCTCTCTCTCTCTCTCTCTCTCTCTCTCCCTCTCTCTCTTTCGAGATAAGGTGACAATGATTCTCCATAACAGTTTATGAGATATATATTAATTAATTTTTTTTGAATTAGTAACAAGTTTTTGAAACTATGTTATTTAACCTTTTTATGTTATTAATTTGTTTGTACTATATTATATATTACTTACTTCATGCAACATGAAAAGTATAAAGGGATTTAAAATTGTATGCAAATAAAATTATGATATGAAATATGATTAAAAAGATTTTTAAAATAATCGTGCATCTTTTGAATGTGCCAAAATATTTATTACATAACAACTAAACAGAAAAATGTGAATGTTTTTTATGAGAGTCAAAGTACAAAACCCACACGCATTCAGTCATTTAAAACTCCTACATAGAAAACAAAAAAAAAAAAGTGTCAAAAATAAAACCCACCTTTCTTTTAATTCGGGGCAAGAAAGGTCTACTGACACCTTCAGAATGAAACTGAAAACGTAAAAAATGTGAATGTCATAGTTTTACAATACTTTTTATTTAATTTGTATTGATATTTGCATAGTATATCTAATTATTTCCATGTATTAACCAATTAAACCCTCTTTCCTTTGTAAATTGTCAAAAGTATTTTCACTATACAATTGCTATTTACGCTGTGTTAAAATTACCATCACTAATTGTAAAAGTTGTACGAAAAAATAATGTTTAAGAACTGGTATCACAAGATGAGTTATATTGCTTTGGTACTAAAATAATGTTTGATTAAATATTTCCATTTCAGTCCAAGTTACACAAATTATGATTCAAATTTGGAAACTCTAACTGACTTTCGTCCTGACCCATTATTATTTTTAGATTGGTAAAACACGTTGGTTACAACAAAGAAGGATTGTAAAAACTGAAGTTATCGTGGGCACTTTTTTATCATTAGTTAAGATGTTTAAAATATTTATAACTGCGCATTACAAATCAATTTAAGATAAAGAAAACTCCTAACACTTGATATAAACAATTATTCTTAAACACAAGACAAAGTACATTGTTCGTTTTGAAACCCTTAGGCAAACTATATTTGACGTTTGCTACATGCTAGGAATATCCTACGTTAAATTATTAAAAGTCATAAAGCTACTAAAAGTGACAAACATTCCATGAATAAATGAGCGTACCGTTGCAGTATTATGTACTTTTGGGATTTGTGTCTCACCATAATTTTATATGAAGGTTTTGTACGATTTTAGGTTAAACTAATGAAAAATCAAATTATAGAATAAACATATAGAGCAATGATATATGTATACATATTAAGGATGACAACTGAGTAGTTCACTCAATTATTGGATGGTTAAATAGTCTACATACGATAATGGTGATATCCTGTCATAATATTTACAAATTGGTAACTTGATGGCAAGGTTTCTGTAGCTCCTCTTAAAATACTCTGTCGTATAGCTACAATAATTACACGCGTATTTAGAGGAAAGAGAATTATAGGTAGAGGAACAAAAAATTGTTTTAAAAACGGTAAAATAAATGCCCATGATCCCTTAACCATCAATATGCTATCTGATTATATATATAAAGCCAACAGAATATAATATTGTTTAATTATTTGTTTCTAATATAAAGAAGAATCTTTTTTACAAAATAGGAGTGCAAGGATAGACGTTTGCTAACTGTACTCAAACTGTATTTCTTAACAGTTAATATGAATGATTTTTAAAATTTAAAATATGGAATTAATTAGCGCATTAGGCTTTTTGATATTCTTTCATTATATCATTAGTTTATATAAAGTTCAAATAACTGGTTAACTATTTTTGTTGATGATTTTTGATGATATTCGTTTAACAATCCTTCGATGAGTGCATCACATAAACTATGGTCGTAATTTATTTTTTTTTTTTTTTTAATTGAGTGACATATTAAATACGGACATAATAAAATAAGTTTACTTCGAGTGTATCCAACCATAAATTCAATATTGTAACAACGTCTTGTTGCATTCATTTTAGAAAAATTAAAATATTAGAAAAAGTACTTGTAATAGAAAAGTAGTTCAAACTCTATATAATTAGAATCTAAATTTTGGAGTTTTTCTTAAAAATTGAGAATCTTACCCCTTCAAATAAATAGTAGAATTTTCCCATTAAACATAACATAACCAATATTTGTTACAACAAGATTTTTTCTATGTCGAGTCAGATTGACAGGTATTCTGCAATTTACAGGTTTTGGTGACGTTGTTACGTGTACTTCCTCCTTGAAGCTTCCTGATTGGTTCTAATTCCTTTTGTTTCGAGGCAATTTCGTGTAGAGGGGAGTCCACGTAAATAGTTTGTACAGCAGTGTTCTTGCCCTATTCTCACCGCCGTCTTTAGCTGAGTTGAGTTCGCCGCTTCTTTAATCACCCTTCGGCTAATTTTCGAAGTTCCTCATTTTTCCTACGGAAAGCTCTTGAGAATTTGTGCAGTAAAATTTTGAATAAAGTAATTTGAGAAATTAATTTTATATTTTGTTGAAGAAGTTTTATTTTATTTCATTTTCAATTAAATTTAACTACAAAGTAAAAGTTCGAATATATATTATTTGCTCCTTTATGATAAATTAGGGATAAACAAAAATAAATGTGTAGCTATTATTTTATTTCGGATGATGCGTTACATTATATCATTATAATCTGGGTAGCAGCGCTAAAATCAATAAGTTTGCTTCAAGTGTTTCCAACCATAGATTTAATATATGATTATAATTTGAGTAGCAGTGCTAAAATCAATAAATTTGCTTCGAGTGTATCCATCCATAAATCCAATATGTGATTATAATCTGGGTAGCAGTCCTAGTATAAATAAGTTTACTTCGAGTGTTTGAAACCATAAATTCAATATGTGATTATAATCTGGATAACAGCGTTAAAATCAATAAGTTTACTCCGTGTGTTTCCAACCATACATCCAATATGTGATTATAATCTAGGTAGGAGCGCTAAAATCTACTTTAAAACTACCACTGATTATCAAAAAACCTCCTTTCGTTAAAGTTAATCCAAAAAATAATTAACAATATTCCTAAAATTTATTTAGAAAACAACATTATTACCAATCAGAAAACCTTTTGCTTCATATCTTCTGGTTTACTCCTTTACCCATAGGGGATTGGCATCAAGTCTGCTGTAGTCAACAATAAAACAAGAAACTCAAAGAATGTGAATTTACGGGTTCCTTAATTTGTCCTTTCCACAAATTTTATAAATGTGCTTTCTACTGCTAAAATCTTTTTAAGAGAGAACAGAAGCTATCTGAAGAAGAACCTGGTGGCATCGATAGTGGTTTACAAGAGGACTTTCCCTACCTGACTGCAGGGCTTTGATCTTGAACATCCTTAATATGGTGGCTCTTTTACAAAAGTAGACCTATAATACATACTGTAAGCCTTACAATATACTGTACCTGGAGCAGATGTGGAGGGAGACTTGTCAGATTGTTGCCAGAGAGGTCCAGTAGTTGAAGAGTTGCCTCCAGTCCTGAGAATGCAGAAGGGGACACTTCTTGGAGTCCACAGTCCACCATAGATAATTCCCGGATACGAGCTTCTCGGAAAGCATCTGTCTGCCATAAAAACATTCTATATATTTCTTATGTTTTAATTTCAATCAAAATCTACTTGGTTGAAAACTTATTTTCAATTTTCATAATTTAAATGAGTTAAGCCAAGTTATGCCCAATTTTTTCAATCTAAACTTTTTTATCATTTGCTACAAGGCTAGGTTTAGTTCAATAGAAGAGACAGCCAGTACAAAACATTATCAAATCTATATTAATATAGCGTATGGCTCTTTGACAACTACCTTTTTTTCTAAGTTGAATAAAAGCTGTGTTTAACTTGGAAAAACTCCAAAAGTAGCTAGATATTAATAGAAATAAAAATGTAAAGTGATCTCCTGTCACAGAGCTAAATCCAATCCATCAAGCCATTTAAGACTTGCCTCACTGATTATATTTATGCTAGCTAATCCCTCCGTAAAACAGCGCAAGGGGTACTCTGAAACTATGTGATCAATTGTTTGGATAGACTCTCCATAATCACATGACTGATGTACTGTCAATCCTCATTTGTATGTCCAGTAGTTACATCTGCCCACTCCAGTTCGGAACCGATTCAACAATGTTCACTCCCTACGAGGGAGGTTCATCCCACCTACGGGTACTGACGGATCGTTAATAAGGAACTTATTTCGTCCATCAAAACTGTTCCACTCTATGGCCCAGCTAGTACTTGGTGAGACATTTTATCTACTCAAATGGAAAGTAGTACGTAGATGTGGGTTTCGAGATTTTAGGCGACCGTTCTGACGTGGGAGATCCTGGGTAATGGTGGGTAGCTGGGGATCATTCAAGATCTTATTGAATTCGTTAAGTAAAGCCTCCTGACGTCTTATTTCTTGAGAAGCTATATTACACAGCACCGGGAGCCAAGGCAGTGGGGTTGCCATGAGAGTGCCACTAATAGTCTCATGACTCTATTAAGTTGGACATCAATTGCTTTTGTATGAGCGCTATTTAGCCATACGGAAGCACTGTATTCAGCTGAATAAACCAGTGACAAAGCCGAAGTACGCAAGACGTGTGCATTGGCTCCCCAAAATGTTCCAGCAATATGATGTAGTACATTTGCCCTGGTTTTAATTTTTCCTGTGTTTTTTTAAGATGGCTTTTAAACGTCAGCGATCGATCTAACGTTACTCACAGGTACTGTGTGTGATAATTGTGGTGTGGAGTTTTGCACCATTTAGAAAAACATTTAATTTTCGATTAACTAGACGATTACTTCAGTGGAAGCAAACTTCTTCAGTTTTTGACTGGTTAGGATTGAGCTTCCAGGTTCTAAAATATTTTTCGAGGGTTGCAAGATAATTTGTGAGTGTTTTTTCAGTAGTTGTGAAGTCCTTGTGTTTATAAAATAAGGCAATATCATCTGCATATATAAGTTTCCTAGACTTGGTAATTGGTCAGCAGTATACACAATAAATAAAATTAGAGCAAGTACGGAACCCTGTGGCAGACCATCCTTCAGCTGTCTATATGCATAACTTGACATAGGCTGTCATTAAATATTTTGTTCTGACTCCTTGTGGGCCGCCCCCCAAAGACGTCATGCGGTCGCTAATTGAACAGAAATGTAGGTTACTGACACCAGTAATGGTGTGTGAACTTTCGTGTTTTTCTCTCCTGTGGTCGAAAAAATAAAAAAGGGTTCCAGACTTAATTGTCACCCTGTTCCAGTAATGAGACGAGTCGAGTACTAGATCGACTAGAGTCAATCGTACTGCTTTTAAAAGCATGTTTTACATTTACAATGTTCCACCACTGAATAACGATCTCAAGAAAGTGAACTGTACCATAGAAAGTGTTTGACCTATTTGTACTTTCTAATTGTTTAAATGCAGCAACGTTTTTGTTATCAAACAGTTTAACACAAAGTCTTACATTTTGTCTTTCTAGCGACGTTGGGTATATTACCTTCTCGTTTAGGGTGGGGGTTAACTTGACTACTTTACTTTGTTGTTCCCTGTGCAAAGTTTTTAAATGAGACACAGAAGCTGATAATTTGACACTCATATCGTTTCAGTCAGGGAAAATTAACTCTGATTTGGATTAACCTGGTTTAACCAATTATTCCTTATACACTTAAATAGTGTACAGAGTCAAACAGAACAAAAATATTTTGAGATGAGTCATATGAATTTGGAAAAGATTTGTTGAAGTTACCTTTGCATAGTTTTTCAAACATACTTCAGTTTATGCTATTATTATCAGAAATAATACTAACAACCGTACAACCTACATCTGTCAAAATTTTCAAGACTTGCAAAGTTAGGTTATACAATAGACTAGACTTAAGTTTATAACAAGGAATTAAACCTACACCAAATTTGTTCTTACTCAGAATAGAAGAAATCATGAATGCCTGCATAGTTGTAGCTAATGAAACGTCAGTTTGTTTATACTGTTCATAGCAACATCCTCTAGTTTTTCAAGGTTTACAAGTTAAATCTGGTTTGACATAACCTTCATCCAGCAAAATATTGTATAATCTGTCATGTTCATTTAAGGTAGAAAGTCTTTTTTTATGTATTGGCAATGAGTACTGTCAATACCTGAATTACCTGTACCTACCCTAGACAAAAATGGTCCCAAGTAAACTGAATGTGGCATATTGAGGAACTTTCAGTCTCCGATTTTTTTTTGTAAGCGCCAGGGAAAGTAAAAAAATGTGCAAACCACGTTAAAACAGTGGCACAATATAGGTAATTGTCTTTACAAAAATGAAGTGTATCTAGTAAACTGTGTCGGTAAGAGACTCCTCAATATCATCAATTAAGTTATTAATGGCATTTGAATTTTTAACAACTGTGGCTTTGTAATTATTACCAGACAAGAAAACTATTTTACATATAGGCTATCCGAGAAAATCTACAAATTTTGAATATTTTGTACATTTAGTTAGTGTTCTAAGTCCAGAAATATCATTTATGGCAGTATTATTTTTAACTAACTGAAAACAAAGATTGTTATCTACTACTAAGGTAGTACAAATTTGAGGTAAATTCTTTGCATTGGTATTAACATTAAAAATAAAGGTAAATTAGAATAATTCTGAATATACACATTGGTACAGTCTGTTACCCTAAGTTTGTCATGAATACTGTCATTTAAGCCATCAAAACCTTTAATGAGGTCCTCTTCTTCCAATGCGTTTTTTCTCGTTTCTTCTCGCCTGGCTACGTCATCTCTCCTCTATCAGGCGGTTTCCGTAAAGCTGGATTTCCTTGGAAAGGTATGATGGTTGGTAAAAAGAAGAAAGTGGGAGAAGTTTTGAAACGGTCAATTTTAACATTCAGCATAGTCCCGTCAGGCCTTTTAATCGAGTCCTTACGAACAATAAAACGTTCGTCAACGTCAATGTGTTCTATCCACACCACTGAACGTTTGTTTGGTATAAAACTGTCTCTGTGAATGGCCACCAACCATTTTTGTTTCCGTTCTTCTTATGCAGAAAATTGTAATACTGTCACAAGGGATTTGTTGGACGTGTAGTACGTTTTGCAACATGGAACACAAGCTGAGTCGCTTGTTAGTTGCTGTCCTCAGTGTCTCGTTGCAGTATGTTATGATGGGACCTAACCCTACCGCCCTGGGCGGGGACGACCCTCCCCTTCCACAGCGTATCAGACAGAGAGTATCTCCTATCGTAACTTACTTAAGGTTGCTCATGTTAATGATAGGTAGAGTAGAGGTAGAGACCTTGTTACTATGATGAATTTTGAGTAATTGTTTAACCTAATTCTTTTGATATTATTTTAATTTGTGAAACATGGCTAAAACACTATATTTGTGACAAGGCTGTGGAATTACAAGGCTATAATCTGTTCAGAAATGATAGACGTCAAAAGGGTGGGGGAGGTGTTGCAGCTTTTTTTAGATCTCATATTGTTACTTCTGTTATTCATTACTTTGACACTTCTCGCCCTAACCACACTGACTACTTGTTTCTCGACATCTGTGCTAATAAAATTCATGTTCCTCTCAGTGTATGTTACAGGTGTATGAGGGCTATTATGAGAAATACTACTAATGTTGTTGGATCAAATAATATTTCAATTAAATTTCTAAAGGATACTTTACTTGCAACACTTCCTACAATTATTGCTATTTTTAATTTATCTTTATCATCCAGTACATTTCCTACTATATGGAAATCAGCTGTTATTCAGCCGTTACAGAAAAAGACTAATTTCCTATCTCCTTAAGATTTTCGGCCCATAAGTATACTTCCTGCTCTGTCTAAATGTCTAGAGAGAATAGATCATCAGTAGTTTTTTTTAATTACTTGGAGAGTAGTAAATTGATTTCCAATTATCAGTCTGGTTTTCGCTCTAATCATAGTAATACTACTGATCTTTTAAAAATTACTAAGGACATCCGTCAAGCCATGGACAGGAAACAACTTACATTTTTAACACTTTTTGACTTTTCGAAGGCTTTCGATTGTTTATATTATCATCTTCTCTTAATTAAGTTGAAAAACTATGGTTTTTCTGATAGTTGTGTTTCCTGGGTTCAGTCCTATCTCTCTGGCCGTCGGCAGTGTGTGAGGACTAAAGATGGAGAGACAGACTGGAGGCATGTGTTACGTGGTGTTCCCCAGGGGCCTTAGGGGTTGGAGGACAAAAAGTCCAAACCAAAAAATCCAACCCGGAAGGACCAAATCTATTAGGTCCAAAATTATTTTGAGAAAATCTATTATTTTCTCAAAATAATTTTGAGAATAAACTATTTTGAGAAAGGTAGCATCCGTGATCTACTTGGGTAGCAGCCGTGATCTACTCGGGTAGCATCCGTGATCTACTTGGGTAGCAGCCGTGATCTACTCGGGTAGCATCCGTGATCTACCTGGGTAGCAGCTGTGATCTACCGCAGGTTAGGTTAGGTTAGGTTAGGGTAGGTTAGGTTAGGTTAGGTTAGGTTAGTTGCTTACTTCAATAAGCACCATTTTGAAATAAAAATAAGTTCAAAATAAAAATAAGCTCAAAATAACAAGTTTTGGACTTTTTGCTTAGACTTTTAGGTATTGGCTGTTACAGCTTTTGGACTTTTTGTCTTGGGCTTTTCGGTTTAGACTTCTTGATTTGGACTTTATGTCGCACAATCGCCTTAGGACCTCTTCTTTTTACTCTCTACATTAATGACATAACTTCTGTTATACAACACTAGAGTCAGTGTATAAGTGATAAATCACTTATACGCTGAAGACTTACAGGTATACCAACATTTCTCTATCACAGAATCCGACATGACTGTATCAAACATGAACTGAGATATTGTAGCAATCACTTCTTGGGCAAAACGACATGAACTCAAACTTAACGACGATAAGACTCAAACAATTTTAGTTGGATATCCTATACTATTAACTTCTGTTGACAATGACACTTTTCCAAAAATAAGTGTTAACAACTTGACACTAAACTATTGTGACAATGTTAAGAATCTTGGTCTTACTATGAACTGAACATTAAGTTTGACTGACCAAGTTACTGCGACATGTGGCAGAGTGTTTGGTGGTATACTTCCTGTTTCCCATTCAATGTAAAAGAGATGTTGGTTAAGAATCTTATTCTGCCGAACCTTAACTACTGTGACACCGTTATCAATTATATGACTGTTCAGCTCTCGGACAAACTTCAATTGGCATAGTATTACTGCATTAAATTTTTTTAACCTTTGTCGTGAGGATCATGTTACGCCATTTTTTCGCCAATTATCTGTTTTAAAGTTGAAACAGCTTCGAGATTTTCATATACTTACTCTTGTTCATAAAGTTTTAAATGACATATCTCCAAGCTATCCGAGCGTTTCAAGTTCATTTCTGAAGTAAGCATTAGAAACAAACGTCAGGGAGCCTTTTACAATAGATTTTTACTGTATCAAGGTGCCGATTGTGGCATATGCTTCCTGACAATATCAAAAGTATAGGCGAGGGCCCTCTCTTCGGGGCGGAGCTAAAGGGCCTATTTTTTCGGGACTAGTAGACGGAACGGGTGGGTGCGTTTGGTGGTCATGGTTTGCTGGTAGTATGTATGAGTGATGGATGATTGTGTTTTTCAAGATTTGTAATATTTTGTTGGGATATTCCTTTGTTATTTATGATTTTATAGTTATTTTTTATGTTTGATATGTTGAGTGTTGTTTTTGTTGTTGATTACTGATATGTTGCAATTAGTTTATATTGTATTAATTAGTAATGTTTTGTATTATTTGTTTGATTAATTTTGTTAAGGTTAGGTGGTAGAGAGGATTGTGTAGTCCTAACCTCGCCTTAAAAAACTAAAACGTAGGTATCTCATTTCATGTTGAAGGAATTTATAATATGTAAGAAAGTACACATCTCTCTCTCTCACACACACACACACGCACACACACACGATGTGCACGTCCACAATAACAAATAAAAGAAGGGAAGCATCAAACCTAACCCAAGTTTGACCTTGACATATAACTACTAACAAGTAGGAAGCAGGGCGACCGTGCGAGAGCCACGGTAGGGTTGCCATTGCTCTATATCTCCAACCCTTTCGGCCTGTATATCTAGTGTGGCCTTCGGTGAGTGCAACATATTCTATTGTAATATATACCTTTAATTCGACATAGGACTCACGGACGGGATCATGGATCCCAAGAGGAGCTTAACTGATTATAGATCTAAATGTACTTAAATTATTTGTGAGGTGTACTGTATGTGATTTATTGCAGGGCTCAAAGTTGTTACTGATGTACTGAAGTCTTGACAATTGTTGTATTGTGCTTATGCTATCTAGTTGTCTTGTATTGATTTTTGTACAGTCTAAGGTTTATTAAGGTTTTTGATGTTTTATTTTGGAGTGCTACAGAAAATAATAATAATAAGTAAATAAGACAAAAAATTTTTTTTATTTTTATTTTTTATTTTTTTATTTTATTTTTTTTAATAAAAAGGAGAAGCCGATCTCCTCCTTAACCTTACTTTGTCCATTCCTCATAGACTATTTATCTGTGCGAGGAACTTAATCAGATAGAGTAAGGGGGCGAACCAGTACAGTAGAAGGTGAATATTACTGATAAATCTTTCAGTCTAGACCGGATTCGAACCAGCACAATCTCTAACCCAAGCTCAAAGTCCTGACGCCTTGGACCACTCGGCCACCGGCTCGCCCAAATATATACTACGTTTGTCCTCTTTTTATTTTTATTTATATACTTCATAGTAAATTGATATAAGAATCGTTTCAGATTTACTTTTAGGAATTAATTATTGGCCAGTCATAGTGCCGAAGTTTATAGTTTATTTTGCTTTTTATTTATGATTGTGAACCACAGGTTTAACTTTTAAAATTCATATTATTTCATGCTAACTGGTGATCCTACTACATCCCCAAAGGAGCAGGAAGCTTTCCTTGTTAGTTAGTGCCCTGCTTGAAGTCCAAACAACAAGGTGGTGACCATTAAACAATAATTATTAGATTTTGTCTAAGTTATATTCATCTGGGGAGTTTTATTAACACCTGTTGGGAATATTGCCAGCCCAAACGGAGGAGCCCACCCCACCCATCTCCCTGAGTCAACCGGCATCTTGGGAAATGCGGCAAAGTTCCTCGCTTTAGCCCATATATAATTCATCAAATGAATATAAAAGATGTTGAATTAATTATTTTGTTAAACGTTTGTAAAATGTTTTTTCTTAATTTGTGTTATTACAGAAGGTATAAAATGAAACATTTTAAGTAAAAATGGGAAATTTTCATTTAAATAATTCTAAATTATGCACCTCAAAGACTATTCTGTTCCTGGTATTGTATCAATTAAGATAAATGATTCCATTACTGTGCATAGGGTGTGTTATTGTTTCCAGTATGTATTGACTGAATACTGTTAATATCCTCAGTTTTGAAAACATATGTTTAACAGTTTCCTTTGATTTTAATACTACTAAATAGTTTCGTTTTGTATTTTTAGGGTTTCATTTAGAAGTTGCACCATACACACTAATTCCATAACTAATATGGATATGTATTAGTACATGTGTACCGGGTCGTTTGACCGGTACATTTCGTTTTTTTCGTCGTGGTCTGCCGGACGGCCTGAGACCGCGCGTGCCCGGCGATTCGCTTTACTTTGGTGGCCGTTGGCTCGGACTCGTTCGTTCCGTGTTCCAGATCTTGTCTGTCAGGTTGGCCGTCTTTTGGATTCTTCCTCGCCTACTGAAACTACCATGCTCGGCTAGAGACTCCAAAACGTAAGTGTTCATTTGGTAATTTCTAATATCTAATCACCCTTTTGGTGAAAATACTTTTGTTTCAATGATAATATTAATCGGGCTTAGTTGTGTTTTCAGGGTTTTGTTCAATTTATGTTCTTTGTCGAGATATTTGCTAACCTAGGTTCGAGCCACGTGCTCAATGTTATCTTTTTACCATTAATTGCTTTTCATATCTGGTTTTATATTTAATAGTAGTTCTGTATAATGTTTATTTGAGCCTTTTTTCAGTTGGCGTTACCGATTTACCATATTTTTGTTCATTGACAATAACCTAGCCTATCTGTGTAGTTTGATTTTCATGTTATAACCTATTGCTCCTGTATCAATAGCCTAGTTTTCAGTTTGTCATTTTTAGTTCCATATACGTAATTAATTCTTTGGTAATTTGTTAAGTTGTAATTTGTTTTAAATCTGATTTTCCAACATAATTATTCATAGCCTTAAAATGGATCTTTTATTTTCTAGTGTGCTCCAATCATGTACAATTTTGTCTGTTCTTGTTTTGTTTTGCCATTTCATGTATTAGTTGTTATGTGTAGTATTTTTGGTTTTGGGCTGTACTGTTTTTAATGTGCTGTGGTTTGGCCTTGCAGTCCAGGGTCCTTGAGCAGGACGTTTCAACCCTCAGCCTGTCGTTCGGGCAAAGTTCTACCTACCATACTGCGAGCCTGGCCTGGGGACCAGGTGATTGAGCGAGCTCTGCCCCTCACTGCCCTCTCTACTTCTCGGGGCTATCTTCTTCAGTCCTCAGGTCAGTGCGTTCCATTTTGTTTCCCGGCGGCTGAGCTGGGGGTTTTGATGGTATTATTTAAAAATAAAAAAAGTGAAATATAAAGAAAAATAAAAAAAAGTGCCGAACTATTTATTGAGGCCTAGGCCTAAAACTGATTGGACAAAGTGATGAAACAGCCATGGGGACATTGATGTGTATATATTTCAAATTTAAGAAAAAAGAAAAAAAAATGTATGTTAATATTTATTGTTATTTATTTTAGTTAGTTTTATTTGTTGTTATATTTTTTAGATTTTATATTTGTTAGGTCCCTATGGTTAAGTTATGTTATTTATTTATATGTTTAGGCCTAGTGATTGTTATTTATATTTTTTGTTAATTGTATTCTGGATGTCTTGAAGTGACTTTTTACTAGAACGGTACCGTGTTATATATATTTTTTTTAATTGTTTAGTTTTTAAACTCACCAAAAGGGGATTATTGTGCTTTGACTTAACTTCTTATTCGGAGCTGCCCAGGGATTCCGGCTTACTCCCTGGCCTCGGTGGAATCATGGGATGTGGGCTAAATTGCTGGGGTTATTTGGGGTTATCTAAATTGTTTCTAAATGTTCCCTCTTAAGTTGTTAATAAATTTCTTACGTTTTGGGTGTCTCAGGCTAAACTGCAGATAGGCCAAGTAGTTGTTAATTTTGGTATTTGTAGCGTTAAGTGTTTTTGTAGCTTTTGTCATTATCTTGTTAATTTTAGTGTTTCTTGTTATTTATTTAAGTGCGAATTGATATTGTGGCCTTCTGCCAGCCAGTTTTGCAGTTTTAACTTGAAATAAATTAGTTACGCTCAGCTGCCGAGTTTTATTTTGACCCTCCAACTGCCACCCGTGATCCCATCGCTTGACTTGTTTTGAGCCATCCCCCAGTTGGCACGCTTTCCAGCTTTGGTGGGGCGATGGGTCTCACATGGATAAAGAAAACTTGTTTCAAGTTTTCTTCTTTACATGTATTTTATATTTGCCTGATACCATAAATACTGAATGTAAGAAAGAAAGAAAGAAAATAATCTTTATTCAAACAGCCAAACAAGCCGCATAATGGCGTCATTATAATCGTACATTTGGTCAAAAACATATTATTGGCTATTTAAAAATACTTAGAATAAAAATAATTCTAAATAATACTGACAGATAGTTTTTTTAATAGTATGTGGTGGTAGGAAATAGGGGAAAGTTATTTTGAGAATTCCCCAATGCTGTAGTGACAGCCCTGCACCAACAACTCCTTAATCTGTTTTTCAAACCTCCGCACGCTACTCTCGGCCTTTAGAGAATCCGGTAGCGAATTGTAAAGCCTGGAACCATTACACACCAGCTGTCTTTCATAGAAAGATGTTTTATGTGAAGGGCCATTGATGTTATGGTTAGGGCGAAGATTGTATTTGTGGAAGTTCTGGAGTATCTGAAAGGTATGCATGTTATTTCTAGCAAAAAGTACTGATTATTTTATGTAAATTGAAGGAAAAGTTAGAATTCTATTTTCTTTGAAGTACGGTTTACAAGATGTTCTACGAGTAAGATGGAAAATGGCTCTAATAGCTCTTTTTTGAAGTTTAAACAAGAGATCTGTTCTTTGATTCTCGTAGCCCCAAATCTCAATGCCATAGCTAAGATGAGGATAAATTAAACCATAGTATACGGCTAATAGGGCAGATACGTCCAAAGTTGAAGAGAGACCTTTTAACACAAATACACCAGAACTTAGTTTTTTACATACAGAATCTATGTAGTCTTTAGATCTCAAGTTATTATCTATGTAATTCCAAGAAATTTCGTTACCAGAGAAGGACTGGTTAATGTATAACCAATAAAGCAAGAAAGGGGGTGATAATGATCATAGTTGTTGATATGGAATTCTAGAAACTTGGTTTTGTTTTTATTTATTGTCAGACGGTTATGGGGAAACCATTGAAGTAGAATACTAGACTTCCTGAATATTGTTTCTTCAAGTTGTAATAGATTTTTACCAGTTAATGACAGAGACGTATCGTCCGCAAATAAACACACCCTACTACCTTCGTCGCATATTTTCAATGGCAAGTCATTAATATATAAAAGAAACAATACAGGCCCAAGCACCAACCCTTGAGGAACCCCTTTAAGAACGGGAACAGAAGAAGATTCAGCCCATTTGATATAGTTATTATTGTTCACAAACGGAATTTTACTGACTGAACTCTTCCCCGAAGATATGTGTTAATCCAAGATTGGGAAATTCCTCTTATTCCAAGCCTGTCGATTTTGGCCAACAATAGGTCATGGTCATGGTGACATTATCCACCATTTCAAAGGCTTCCTTTTAAGTCGAAAAAGAGGCCAATGACTGGTGTTCCTGTATCTAGCGCTTTGGAAATAGACGAAACTAAGAAGTTTACAGCGTCTGCTGTTGATTTGCCTATAGCTAAGCCAAACTGACTACTTGATAAGATGTTATTTTTTCCAATAAAAGACAACAATCTAGACAAGAACACTCTTTCCAAGACTTTTGACAGTTGGCGATTGGCTCCAGACAAGGGCGATTGGCCTGTAATTACTGCTATCTTCCCTATTTCCTTTTTTATGTAGTGATCTAATTATTGAATGTTTAAGAGAATCTGGAAATTTTCATGTATCATATGAAAAATTAATGAAATATGTAAGGGGCTTTGATATAAGATCATTGACCTGTCTCAACACATGTGAAGATATTTCATCTGACCCCGAGGAATGTTTAGATTTCAGAGCCTGGATCTTTCTTTCCACCTCTTTATTTGTTACTTCGGAAAAGAACATGGAAGATGTAATTGGTGGAGGGTCAAATTGCAAGTTATTAGATGATTTACACTTATTTGAACCTGATTTTGATTAGAGTCGAGACGGCCTGTTGAAGAGAAAAACGAGTTAAAATGATCAGCTACTTTATAAGGTTCGCTTATCATTTCATTCGTGCCATCTTCTATAATTAAGCTGATTTGAGGTGGACTAAGAGATTTTTTGAGTTGGAAAATTTACAACTATTGACTATACTCCAAATAAATTTGTAGAAATAATACTGGTTAAATTACCTTTTTTCCTGTCAACAGTTCTTCAAACATAATCTGCTATGTACATTTCGAAGCATAGAGCTTCATCACCAGGCTTTCCAAAAACGTCACTATTTACATTACACTAAACATTAAAACGTTTAAAATATTAACATTTAAACATATTAACATAGCACATTTGCCGGCCGGCGATAGACACCAACTTGGTTAGACACCAACGGCGATAGACACATATGGCAAATGTGCTATGTTAATATGTTTAAATGTTTAGATTTTAAACGTTTTAATGTTTAGTGTAATGTAAATAGTGACGTTTTTGGAAAGCCTGATGATGAAGTTCTATGCTTCGAAATGTACATAGCAGATTATGTTTGAAGAACTGTTGACAGGAAAAAAGGTAATTTAACCAGTATTATTTCTATAATATAACAGTTCTGGAGGCTAATAAAACAAAATGAATAAATAAATTTGTTTTGTTAGATGACAGGCGAATCCTACTGAGCGCAGCCTCTGATTTATATTTGAGCACACTCTTTTTATAAAGGTGTCTCAATCTCCTATACTTTGAGGATGGTTAAAGTCAAGATCTTTTGTGGCTAAATAAAGTTCCAAAACTTCCTCTCTCAGTGCCCAAGTCCTTGCATCAAGCTGAACTTTACTGCTGTGTTTGTTGTTGACAATTTTTTTTATTTTAATAGAAAGGAAATGTCAAACAAGTGTTTTAAACTGTCAAGAAATTCATTGAACCCAGAATCAATGTCCTGAGCCAAAAAACAGAGTTTTAAGATTCGATTTTCAAAAGCATTTTAAAAATTTGAATATTTTCATCAGTGAATGCTCTACAAACCTTAAGTTTTGGAACATTTAATGGATCTGGTAAAGAGAAAGTGAGAATAGCTTCCTGAGTATGATGGTCAGATAATGCAGCAACAATAACTTGACTATGTATTTGAAATTCATCTATGTTCGTGAATATGTTATCTATTGAGGACTTGAAGTTTTTAAATTCTCTAGTATAGTCTGAGATTGTATATCTCAAACCATACATTGACAATGAATGTATAAAATACCGACTTGCGAGCCCATCGCTAAAAACATCAATAGTGAAGTCGCCATTGACAAATGTAGGCATGGATCCAATCAAAACTCATTCAAGACATTGCGTTAAGCCCTCAATAAATTGTTTGTATCCATTACCAGGAATTCTGTAGATTGCAACAACTAGAAGTATTTTGGAATTTGAAATATTGAACCTTGCAGCAGCTATATGACAGTAGCTTTCTGAACTGAACTGGGAAACATCTAATTGCTCAAACTCGATGTCTAGTTTAGCTAGAATGAAAATCCCCCCCTTCTCCTCAGATCTTGGAAATATGCCGAAACACGTGAATATCCAGGTAGAGAGAAACAATCATATTATTCTTGTTTAAGATTATGTTCTGAAAGACACAATATATCAGGACTTCCACATTGAAGGTGCACTTCCAGTAGGTCTTTGTTAGTTCTGATACCACATATGTTTTGATGGAAGATTCTGAGAGGAGGACATTGAGGTTTTGGATTACTATAAATTAGGTATTCGGTGCTCTGGGCCTGCTGAGTCCTAAAAAATGGGTGTTAGACAGGACCTTCGACCAGGCGTCACCTCCCACCGGATCACCAACCACAGTAGCTGCAGAGGTCGGACCATCATTGAACTGTTGGAGCCACAATGACAAGTATTTGAAGTGAAACAGTCATTATTTTTATAATTAGAGTTATATATAATTATAGCACGAAATTTTTTAACTACCCCATTATAGCTTTTTTTTAATGCAAGTATTTTGAGCTACATTTTGTTTAGATTTTGAGTTATGAGACATGATTGCATCTACAATCAACTTACATAATAGATTTTTACCCTTTCAGTTGAGATGCAGGCCATGCCTCGTAAAACCGTGTCGGGGGATTTGGTCAAGAGATACAAAATTTGCGTGATCATATTGCTCAATAATTTTAATAATGTTGCTATTAACTACTGAAACAGCACTGTTTAGGTCGGGGATATCATACCTCTTGGGTATACCCAGTCCTGGAACAAATAATATTCCACAGTGCTGTGGTGGTGTGAGGGCCTCTTAAACGGATTTCCTTGAATCTTCAAAAATGACGAACGTTGTGGTCCTACAACGTTCATCATTTTTGAAGATTCGAGGAAATCACTCAAAGAGGCCCTCAAAAATTACGAACGTTGTGGTCCTACAACGTTCATCATTTTTGAAGATTCGAGGAAATCAGTCAAAGAGGCCCTCACACCACCACAGCGCTGTGGAATATTATTTGTTCCAGCCAGTAGAACAAGACAGTCATTTTTGGTCAGCGATTTCCGAATATGAATGCTGTCAGTAGTGATTGATAAGTTGTTAATATGGGTCATGAGTGTTTGGAATATTGTTTGGTGTTTATAGATTAGAGATTAGAGATTTTTTTTGTGGTTGTGTATTTGGATGATTATATGTGTTTGTTGATGATATATTAGTGAGTGAGTGATAATTTTAAGAGATGTGTGTAGGGTTGTTGTGGTTAATGTGGGTGGGTATAGATAGTAGGGGGGGGGGGGTAGTGTGTAGTTATGTGATGTATTGTTTGGATAGAGTCTGTGGAGTGATATAAGTGATCTGGTGTGTGAATCCTCTTTTATAGTTGGAGTAATTGTATGTGGCAAGACCAGTTGTGAAGGGGTTGATGATCTATCTAAGAGGATGGGGGGGGGGTTTTGATCCGTAGTATAGTATTATTGAATAGATTGTTAATAAGGAAGTTGTTTGGTGTATCAAATTGTTCCAGGGTATGGCCCCCAGAGGTAATTATTGTGTGAGAAAACTGATGTAGTCAATGGAGAGGAGTGGGTAGAGGTGGGTTTGGAGATATTAAGGGATGTTTGTGAGGTGGGTGGGGGTGGGGAGATATTATATATGTTTTGGTGTGTGGGGTATTCCAGGATCCAGGTAAATTGAATATCCAGGTAGAGAGAAACAATTATATTGTTCTTGTTTTATGTACTGAAAGGCACAATATATCAGGACTTTCACATTGAAGGTGCACTTCCAGTAGGCCTTTGTTGGTTCTGATACCACATATGTTTTGATGGAAGATTCTGAAAAGAGAACATTGAGGTTTTGTATTACTATAAATTAGGTATTCGGTACTCTGGACCTGCTGAGTCCAGATGGGTGTTAGACAGGAACTTCGACCAGGCCTCACCTCCCACCGGATCACCAACCACAGTAGCTGCAGAGGTCGGACCATCAATTGAACTGTTGGAGCCACAATGATAAGTATTTGAAGTGAAACTGACATTATTTTTATAAATAGAGTTTTATATATATATATATATATATATATATATATATATATATATATATAATTCTAGCTCGGATTTTTTAAATTACTTCATTATAGGTTTTTAATACAAGTATTTTGAGCTACATGTTGTTTAGATTTTGAGTTAAGACATGACTGCATCTACAATCAACTTACATAATAGATTTTTACCCTTCCAGTTGAGATGAAGGTCAGCCTCGTAAAACCGTTTTGGGGGATTTGTTCAAGAGATACAAAAGTTGCGTGATCATACTGCTCAATGATTTTAATAAAGTTGCTGTTAACTACTGAAACAGCACTGTTTAGGTCGGGGATATCATACCTCTTGGGTATAACTATAACCAGGACTACAACGTTCGTCATTTTTGAAGATTCGAGGAAACAGTCAAAGAGGCCCTCGTACCACAATAGCGCTGTGGAATATTATTTGTTCCAACCAGGAGAACAAGACAGAAGACAGTCATTTTTGGTCAGCGATTTCCGAATATGAGTGCTGTCCTCTAGTACAGTTTCAAGTGTCTTTCCAGGCTTAACAATACAGGTTACATTTGAGGGGCCTTGCAATTTCTTCCGTATAAGAGGGTATATATTACGTCCATGAGAGTCACTGACCATCATAATGTTTAATAACTTATTTTCCTTTCAAAGAATATGTTTTTTTTAATTTAGTTAAATTAGGGGGACAGCACCCCATCAGAACGTGAGAAAATTCTAGTTGTTTTTACTTTACATGGAGCAGTATTCTTCTTGGGACAAAGGACAGGAAGAATATCACTTGTTTTGTTACAAACTGGCTCCTCAACTCGCAAAGCAGAAAATTTATTTGAAATGATTACAGAGTCTGAATGTTTTGTTCCCTGTCTGAAACAATTCGCTCTCCTAACCACCCTCCACTAGTCAGCACCAAAGTGACTGGAGGAATCACCTCACGGGGAACGCTCAGGCCGGCAGACACTGGCACAGCCACAGGGAGCGAGTGGTCAGTTTATTGCCACTCTGAAAGTTTATTCAGAATAATTTGTGCATGTTGATTCCAATTCATATTTTAAACAAGTACTAAGCCAAGATAATAATTGATAATTATCAGACTTATCTCTGTGAAGAAATTATAATAGACAGAGTAAAGGGCAGAATCAGAACAGTACAATATGAATGTTACTGATAAATAGTTCCAGTCAAGGCCAAGAATCGAACCAGCGCTAACTCATGTTCAAAGTTCGGCCACTGGCTCTCACAATGTTTTGGTGCAAATAAAATACTATATATATTAAAATACACATTAAAGTGTAGTACGAAGTGCAAAGAGGTTACTATTTACCTGTACAAGAGCAAGAGGATTGCCATTAAGGAATGTCTGGTTGAGAATGTTGAAGTGCTGGAATGCTCCCGGGGGTAGGTATTGAATATTATTGTAGTCCAGTCTTAGCGTGTCCAGGGAGAGTTGGCTGCCTGAATGTTCGGGCTCCGAGCTGCCGGACGAGTGAAGTTGTGTAATCATATTGTAGCTTAGATCTAAATGGCGCAGCATTCTGTTGACAACATATAACACTTCCTTATTTTCTTTCTATAATATGCTCAATATATATTTTTTTGTTTTTTTATCTAAATAATTTGTTGATTTACTATCAACATTCACAGTGATCAAACTAAATAAACTATAACACTAATTAATATATAAATGTAGAAGGCCGTTCACTCTTATACAAATATTTGTTAGGGTTAAAACTGACGGTTTAAAGGTTATTTATAATTTGTTATTGTTTTATAAAAGTTATATGTTTATGAACATATAATGATTGTTTGTACTTAGTACATTTTTGCAATCTTATTATGTTATTTATTTATTTTTTAATTCACAGTTAAAGAAAGTTTTATTTTACCAAGTGAAGATAGGACTAAGAAGTCCTCTTAACCCCTAACCTGGGGACCAACGGCTTAAAGGTGTACTTCCGAACCAACACCAGCGACCGGGCAGGCGGGCTGCGTGAAAAGGTGGGATCACTCAGACGGTCACCCGTCCAAGGAACAGTGAAAACTTCGGAACCATTCCGTCAAAGCCACTGACAACTATTCAGCTGGTTATTAAAATGCAGTTTCTGATTATCAGTTAAGTTAGTAAATATTAATTCATAGATTATAATGGATTAAAAGTACACTAAATTAATGTTAGGAACTGTGATGCAATACTTACTTGAGAGAATTTACTTGGCGATAGGGGATGTGGTGCAGCTGGTTGTCAGCAAGGTTGAGGCGGACCAAGCGAGGGGGGCCACCAGCAAAGACAGTGGGGTCAAAGTCCATGATGGCATTGCCAGATAGATCTAATGACTCCAGTGCCTGGAGAGCTGAGAAGACGGAGCCTGGCAAGTGCGCGATTGCATTATCTGCAAGGTTCAGTGTTTGTAGGGACTCTTCCAGCCCACGCCAACTCTCAGGATTCACCTCAGTGATCTCGTTCCCTGTACCAAGTTTCAAATCCTTTGACCATAGATTCTAGAATATGTTAATTAAAACAATATTATCAAGCTAGTGTGACCCTAGATAGACTTTATGAGTTTAATTATCCGTAAGTTGTATTTGAGGAGACTACAGTTTCAAGATACAAGAATTTATGGTTCTAAAGTGATGTCATAGTTGTTTCGATCTAGTATTTTGTAAACGATTCACCAACATAATTTTTTAATTTTGTTTTTATGTTTGATCCCAATAAAATATAATATGTTTTACTGCATAAATGCAATGTTATTAATAAAAAGAAATGTACATATTATATTGCAGTTACATAATATCAAAACCCTATTTGATATATGAAATTAAGTTTCTTCCCACAAAAATCATATATCAAAACTACATATAATTTTAAGAGAATAGTATTTCAAATTTAGACATTAGTTTAAATCAAGTATTGACAAAATGGAAAACATGACATATATAATTTCGATGCACGATACCACCCATCCCGACCTAGAAGAGGTTATTCCGCATGCGAAAGTGAACAGAGACTACAAGAATACTCAGTTACAACTGTTTCCCAAATAAAGGCTTACGCTTTCTGGAGGACACAATGTGAAGTTGTGAAATATCATGCCGGTTGTGGAAGGTGACCCTTCGGCACCGAGCCTGTAATAATCATAATAAAAATCACTATTCAAAGTAACGTATCTAGGTAAACAAAAATGAAAACCACAGGGTCAGAGACATCAAAAATTAAAACAGCCAAAACTCAAGTATGCTGATAAGAAAGTCCAATTCAAAGTGAGATTGCGTATCGAAAGGAACAAAGGGGCCGTTTCCTAGGGCCATCTGTCCAATAGGACAATCAAGATATTCACTTTGCTCACAGTTTTACCTCTGTACTGACTACAAACATAACTATCGCAACAACGTTTTGTACGAAAAGGAAGTCTAAAAAATTGAGTCTCGTGTATTTTGTTTAAGTCAAAATGAGCAAAAGTATAAATAATTATACTAAACCAGTAGCAAAAGCTGGCTTATTATAATAATAATAAAATGCCTTTATTTATGAGTGTTTCACAATATTTCAACTGGTTTACAGAACAACTCGAGTCAACACAAAATAAATTTACTAAACCTAAATTTAAACTAATATTAACCTAAAGCTACCAACTCTAGCTATTTAAACAGAGGCACAAATACTCTTAACTTTGATTTTAAAAGTTGGAGGTGCTAACTGTTCGATTGGGTCGGGGAGGTCATTATATATTTTTGAGTACACAGTATATAGATCGAATGGCCTTCAAAGCCAGCAATAAAATTAAAAGGGGAAGAATGAAAATGTCCAATATTGAATGAATATATAATAGTAAACAAAACCTTGAGTACAAAGTAATTTTGTCATATTGTTTAAATATTGGTCTCCCGTTACAGAGCTAAATCTACGATTGTAACCATTCAACACGTGCTTCTTCGACTGAATGAAGACCGGCTGATTCCCCTTGAAAAGAACGCAGTGATCATTAGCTATGTGATCCATAGTTTTAATTTCGACTATGCAATCAATTTTTTTTCCATAATGTCATATCATTCTCCATTCCCCACTTATATTTCCAGTAGTTGTATATTCCCACACCCACCAGAAAGCGACTCAACACAGTCCATTCTTACGAGGAAGGTTAATTCCACCGATGATGGTCATAAGGTACAAAATATCAAATGTACTGAAAAACTGATTTCAACTGTCAAACATATCCCAAGTTGATGCTTAGTTTGGTCCCTGGGAAAAATTTATTTGAGATTAACTGGGAAGCTAGTCGAAGAGGTTGTTTTCTATATTTATGTCATCCTGCACATTCTGGGATATCTTACAAAATAGGGTGATTCAGAACATTCTGTATCTTTATAAACTCTCTGAGAGCACTTCTCTGCTTTTTATATCTGGAGGAACTATGTTCCATAGCTCTGGAAGCTATGAAAGAGGGATTGCAATGAGGCAGCTGATGTAGCCCTCATCGTCCTATTTAGTCGTATATAAATATCTCGTACATGAGTAATGTTAAGCCACACTATGTGCGGTTGCACAGTCATGCGATCGTTTCAAGGATGGCCCAGTCGTGGACAGTTTTTTCGGGCGCCCCTGCAAAAATTTGGGACGGGCCCCTTCTCTTTATTAGGCCTAATCACTCTCGTTTCATTTTCACCAAACACTTTAAGGATTAGTTTAAGTGAATATAAACCATAATCTCTAAGCTCGTAGCTCTTAAATTGAAGCCAAATAGTTTGATTGAAATAGTCTTACCAAGTAGGCTTTAGGCATGATGTGGTAAATAGCAACAAACAGAAAATAATTCCACACACGAACATTTTACGTAGTTAATTTGTATTAAAAATATAGTTCTACTCATATGATATAATAGCAATAGCTGTTTGAAAACATAAAATGTGTATCATTAACGATGTTATATTCTATGAAATAACATAATGTCATAAAAGAAACAACTTTATGCATTTTAAGAATTTTTCAAATACAACATCTCAAATTACCTTTAAACCTATGATTAATTATTCGTAATTTTTTTTATACCTTACAGTATTTTTTCAAGCAAAAGTTTCAATAACTTTACTTACATCAATACTTTTGGCATTTTTTTTTATACTGAGGATACTAAGTCCTTGCAGTCTTTTTTGGGTTACTGAACTTCTCAAATAATGTTTTATAAGTTTGAGTTTAGAGAACGATCGCTCAGCTGAAGATACAGTAACAGACATAGTTAAAAATAAAGTACAAGCAATGCACACGTCAGGTACGCTGCAAGTAATACTATAGGTTTCTACTTGCAAAAGCTCTGTCATCATAAGATTATTTTTTTCTTTGCTGTTTTTTTCAGGCTCTCCTAAAACTTTAAAGCTCAGACACAAACTCTGAAGACAAATCATCACTGTATTGTTGACAGAGCTCGTTTGCTTTCTCGACGAGTTTTCCATCTGATGCTGAGGACAAAAACTCAGAAGTTCACACTTTAAACACATGGGTAATTTTGTCATGCCCTCAAATCGACTGGTTAGTTCACTTATTACGATATCCAGTGTGTCATAAAACACAACGGTTAAAAAAAATCAGAGTCAGTAAGTCGCTCGTCTTCAACGAGATCTTCAAAAATCTTTTCACCCTAAGACTTCTTTTGCTTTTAAAATCCGAAGTATTACCCCATTCGTGGGTGAATTCCGTTGCAACTATAAGAGCGGTTTCATAGTCATTTATTACTTCCATCTGCTCGGTTTTAGCATTATTCAACAAATTACTTGCCCTTGACAAATACATCCTACTGTTTTGCAACAATGTTGAAACAAAATAACCTATTCATTAATTCTAATATGAGTGAGTGTAAAACTACTTGAAAAACAAATTCTTCCATATTATTTGTCAAAGAAGTAGCTGTTGAATTTTTATCTCATTTAGAAGATACCGAATTCTTATCTCATCATCCTACAAGGATCGCTGATGTTTTCAACTCTTTCTTCGCCTCGGTGGGAGCTGAACAAGAACTCTGTCCGAGTTAGAATGAGCCCCTCTCACCTATTCCGAGTCCAACAGCCTCCATGGCTTTGTATCCGGTAACAGAGGACGAAGTTGCAAGAGTAATAAGGGATCTTCAACCAAAAAAAATCAAACGACTCAAATCATATGTCAACTTGGCTCCTTAAACAATGCTCAAAGCATTTACTGAGGCCACTTGAACATCTGATCAATCTCTCTTTTTCCCCGGGAACCTTTCCATCCTCTCTCAAACTTACAAAAGTAAATCCAATTTTCAAAAATGGTTACCCCTAAAACCCCCAAAATTACTGCCCCGTTTCAATTTTACCGGTCTTTAGTAAAGTGTTTGAGAAATTTTTTTTCTCTCTCGATGTGTGAATTTTTGGAAAAACATAATCTACTATTAACAAATCAATTCGGTTTCCGAAGTGGAAAATCGACAATAGATGCAGTCGTGCGTCTAGTCGATATGACAGTAGAGGGTATGGAAAGTCGAAAGAGTACATTGAGTGTATTTTTAGTCTTATCTAAAGATTTCAACTGTGTTCGTCATAGCACCCTGATTCATAAACTGTATTTGTGTGGGATACAAGGAACGCCACTTAAGTGGATCAAGTCGTATATCATCGATAGAAAACAGATGCAAATAAATTGCTGCACCATCAGCATCAACAGAATAGTATATTTTTATTTGACTACCGAAGCATTTTGTTTATACTGTTTTAGGGTATTGGTAGCTGGCTGACATTCTATCTTTAATAATGGTTTCTATAACTCTGGCATTCGTTTGCATTTTTTTAGACTGTTACATTTGAATTTGTGTGTAATGTTGACTTTATGATTAATTTCCTATTAGAACATGCTTTTTAATTGTATGACTAAAAACAATACGCAGGTACCTTTACAATGAAAGAAACAATAAAAACTTATCTAACTGACCTTTCAAGTTGAGAACTCTGAGCTTCTGCAGGTGGCGGAAGGCGCGGCTTGGGACAGCCATTAGGTAACCATGAGTGAGCTCCAACTCCCAAAGTGAGCGCTCCAAACCAATGAACGCCTCGTTCGGCACACTGTGCAGAGGATTGCGGCTCACTTCTAGTCTGTACAGCCCTACCAACCATAAAAACGTTATTTTAACTTTATTTGTTTTCTTTACTCACTAACTTTATAATGTTATTACTTTTTATTTTATCTCAATTATAAAACCTGTTTAAGTTTGTAATGTGTGTACGTGTGCGTGCGCATGCATGAGTGCGAGTGTTCTAGTGAGTATGCGTGGGTGCGTATCGTCGGGTGGGTGGTCAAAACGAGTCTTCAGCGCTCCATAGCGGCCAGTTGCTTAAACTCAGTTCTTTACCTACTGGTTTGGTCTGAAATTTTAACATGGGAACTTTTCGTCTTATTCTATCTGTAGTCATTGGTATCACTGCCCCATCAATACAACTGAACAATAACTTTCCAATATCCTTGCGATGTGTATTCTTAAATCAACATACCACTATAGTTTCATCAGTATTTGCTAGGCAGTCAACTTGACAAGTAACACCACTTCATGCACTTCTCTTCAAGCATCACCTTGAAAACTACAGTCTTCTTGAAGTAAGTACTTTTATTTGTTAATTTATTATAAATGATTCAACAAATAATAACTAGTATTCAATTGTGGATTTAATAATATTGTTTAACAATACATTAAAAATTAAAATTCAAGACTAATTGGACAATAATTATTGATGAAATAATAAAACATCATTCAAACATATGTTATAAATGTATTCATTTGTCATATCTTATGATATGTTGTAAAAGAATATACTATTTGAATACATATATTTGAAATATATGGTTTATTTAATAAATATTTGAATTATAGGGGTTAAGTGTAATATATAATTGAGGACTGCATACATTTAAAATTAAAAAATACAATCACGTGGTTTGTAAAATAAATTCTCCCAAACAGAAGGATAGGGAATAGCAGAAATAGCTTCAATGTAGTGTAAAAAGTATTTTCTTTAATTTGAAATTTCTTCAAGAAACGATTAAGTAACCTAATCTAACTTAAGTTAGACTATCATAGTTCATATTTGAAATCAAGCATTTTTAACTTAACATTGTATTCATCCATTTATAACTTCACAAATCATATGATTTTAAACATTTATAGTAATATTATTTCACACAAACTCCTGATACATGTATAAAATAGATAAGCTTATGTTTTATTTTAATGCAAAAACATATAGTTTGTATTGCTTACATGTAAATTTAGATTATAATGGGATGCTATTATACAGTTGTTAACTTCTGCGAGAATAAAGATCTTTTGGTGATGTTAAGATCTTTGTTTGAAGAATGTTAAATTTCAAAAGTTTATAGACATATTTTTTATCATTTTCAAAGTAACAAAGTTGTAAACCAAACTCAGCTCTATTATTTATTTAATTTAGCTACAACAAAACACGAAATTGTTAACTATAGATATAATACCTATGCTTACAGTTTTAATTCTGTACCTATCATGTAAAAAATTTAATAAATCAATATTAGCCAATAATATACTACAAACAAATTGAAATGAGGTTTTATGTAAAAACATTCAGTTGTAAGTAAATTAAATAAATACAAATATATATTTTACAAAATAATTTCTTTGATTCATGAAACTATTTACAGATAACAATGGAAAAGCCAAATTGTGTCATATGTTACAAGGTGTTTAGACAATCCGCGTTTAACATGCGCGATTGTCATGATAAAACTACTTCACTGATCTGCGCTCACTGCGAACAATAGTTCACTAGAAGAGATAATCTGAAGGTACATCTATTTAACAAGCATAGTGAATTCTTGTTTCACTATGCTTGTTAAGATAAGGATAAAAACCCAGGTACATTTATTCATGCTGTTTCAACATAGAATTTCTATCTTAAACATAAGTGTTTAAATATCATAACAAACATACTTATCCAACAATGAAATTGATTAAGATAAAAAGTATAGTGAAATGCATACATTTTATATATTACTATATTCAGTTGTTTTCAAGATATAGTACCACTATACTTTAATGAAAATTATAATTTAGGGCATCGTTTTCAGATGAATAATTCCACAAAGCTAGTGCTGATGAGAATATGTTGAATTGATTAATACCAACTAAGAATGTGATTAATATGAACTATGAATGAGCAGCTTTTGAAACTTCTAGTTTGACTAAGTAGTTAAAGATAAATAATATTTTTGAAGTTGATAACTTCAATTATATTAAATAATTGTTACCATTTTGTTAACCATAACCATTGTTAATTCAGAATTCAAAATAAACTAGTAGTATTTATTAATATATTGCATACGACAAAAATAAAAATACAAATTTGAGGTACTGTATTAATTTATTGAACAATTTAAACAAATCAATGAAAAAATATGTATGCTAGTTTTTATTCATATACTATATAAAGAGCCCACGCATTGAAACACGACTTTAATGTAAACCACCATACTTTTGAAGTATGTAAGGTTAATGTTTTTTTAATTTTGTAGTTTTGTATTAGTAGAGAAAAAATGTTATTTCTTTGTTATTTTATTAAATTTGTATGCGTAATTAATTTAATTAATATGATATATCAGCTTGTTTATTTTAATTTTCTTTGTTTATGGCCAAAGTTTAATATTATATAGTTTTATAGTTGTGATATCTACTTTTTTAATTTAAATTGTCGTATTAGTAGAGAAAATATGTTATTCCTTTTTTATCAGTAAAAAATGTATTCATGATTAATTAATATAATATGATAATTTGATTTTATTAATTTTTCTTATTTATCGTCAAAATGTAACATTATAAAGTCGTATAGTTGACATACATTGTTTTCATATAATCCACACTGACACCTACATTATTAGATGAAAACGTAACGTTTTATGTCATGGAAAACACTTAACTACAATTATTACTGTTTCAGAGTTCACTTGCCAAGTGTGCAGTAAGATTTTCTCTGAAATTCAACCACACCTAACATGAACGCTTCTCGTGTAAAAAAACTAAGCACAGAAGATATGGAGTTAGACCCACCCATCTGATACTATTATCAACGACCTCTGTGAGGGAAATTGTTATGATACAACCTTGTGTTACGTTGAAGATACATGGCATGCCGTTGAAATTAAAATAAACTTAGTCTTGCAAGCATTAAGATGGTGGTTTGCCAGAAATAACATGGTACTAAGTTCTGAAAAAACTAAATACATTAACTTTTGCATGAGAGGGAATGTTTGTTTGCCTAATAACATTGTATACAAATGCTTAATTGTATTAGTAGTAATGATGAATGTGTAGAGGAATGCAAACCAATATTAGGAGTTGAGTCGTGGAAATATCTAGGGCTATGGGTACACAAAGAATTAAACTGGAAAGTTCATGTGAACAAATTAAAACAAAAATTAAATAATGTCTTGAGAATTGTTTATTTTATGAGAAATATATGTAATAATGACCTCTTAAGAACGTTATATCTTTCCCTTGTTAATAGTAGAATAGAGTATGGAATTTCATGTTGGGGGGGAACATATATTTCTAATTTAAAAACAATAGTCGTTACCAAAAAACATTATATAAGATTAATTATGAAAAAAAAGAGACAGATCCATCATATCAGCTGTTTTCGAACTTACAAGTTCTTCCCCTAAGATACATGCATGTGTATAAAACTTTGAAAATATTCTATATGAGGAGCAACAATCATAAATCATTAAATGATTATAAAAGGAGATTGAGAAATTCAGAAGATTTATTTGTATCTAAACCGTTAAATACATACTTTACAAAAACATTTTTCTATTTAGCACCAAAAATGTTTAATCTAATTCCAAATGAAATAAAAAAACAGGAATCAATCATTTATTTTTCAAAACATCTTAAAAAATGGCTTCTGTCAGTAGATGACATAGAAGAGATGCTTTTTAGAATCAATGTCTGAGATGATATCTCAAATACTAGTGACTGAGTATAGTATTCTTTGTGCTTCTTTTGTCAGATTGTCACGTTTAATTATGTTCAATACAATTAATAATGTGCAAACGTATATTGACTAAGTTGTTCACATATTTACTTCTTTTGTCTTTTTTCTCATTATTTATTTGTATGTCTTAATATATGTTTTAAATGTATGTCCATTTACGCTTTCATTGTTTATTTTATTCTTTAAATTGTTTTATGCACAAATCTTGTGAACTAATACTTTACTAAGGGATTATTTACAATGAAATTTATAAACATAAAATATGCATGTTGGATTAGGCTCAAATAGTTATAATGTTACTTTGATTAATTAGGGAGAAATAAGAATATATATATATATATATATATATATATATATATATATATATATATATATATATATATGTGTGTGTGTGTGTGTTCAAGATACATGAATTCAATATTAGGATACAGATTATTTATTTGTGTATTTTTTGTACTTCAGCGTTTTCATTGCCAATAGCTGTTTTACTTTTACAAGATAGTATAAGTAATCCTCCAAACAGGCTAGCCTGGGAGGTTAACCCTTTATTTCTCACTATAATTTATATTCATGTTTAAACATACAATAACAAAATTCAACAAACATATATATATATATATATATATATTACAAAATGTGTATATAGCAATAAGGTGTGCATATAATTAATTATTGTTAGTGGTTTATAACGTTGCACAGTGATTACCTAAACAAAGTGAAGTTTGAATGCCGAAGATTTGTAATGTTTACTGTCATATAAAATTAATTCTGTCATTATGTATTCATTGTAAATTATGAGAAATAAAGTTTGTTTATTTATTGTTGTCAAAGGTATTTACACGACTTCAGCAGTATTAAAGTGAACATAGTGCTCATGTGTGAATTCAAAAATATGAAACGAGCCATGTGTATGAAGGACTTTAAAACTAAAAATAGCATCCTCTGACTTGGGAAAATTCTGTTCTGACGCGTTCGACAAAATCCTTCACGAGATGGAAATTTGTCAACTCTCTAGTTCAGGTTGGACCTTTGTTAGAGTTTCAAAATTCGAAATCAGAATAAATAAATACAACCCCTTGAGAGGCTCGAGCCACATCCCCATACCAAAACGCTTGTTTTCCACAGGTGCTTTAATTAACGTTTTCAATAATGACAATTTATCTTACATGTACGCACTATTGACTAAATTCATCACAAATAGACCTGACCGACTCTCCAGTTACACATCAGTCATCAAGAGTCAATATGCCTGGTCAGGTTTGCAGTTTCCTGTTACATTGAAAGATATTATTATTATTAGTTTATTATTAGTTTTATTATTATTATATTCCTTTGAGAAAAAGAATAATATTAGTATTAGCGCATATGGCATAGATTCAACATACATATGCCAGACCATAGATGACAAACCTGTAATAAAAAATACTGTTTATCCACTTAATTTATGCGATAGAGAATTACAGGATCATAGGGATTTATTGTATATTAAGGATAACAACACTAGTCATTATGTGTACATTAGTGATTTTTAAAAATTGGTACGTAAGCAATTAACTAACATGAAAATTTGCATCCATATCTGTAAGAAATGTTTCGCACATTTTGAAACCCACCTAACAAATTAAATTGAAGTGGTGCTGAAAGGCTTGCATAACATAAAAAATACTGCAATAGCAACAATCCTATTAGAATGGATCTTTCCCAAAATCTAAACATTACATTCAACCAGCCTGAACGCTCCCAGCGCTCCAGTTTCTGTGTTTACGCAGATTTAAATGTTGCTCTCAATCCTATTCATGAAGGTGATGATCACCCTGATCCTACTAAGTCCAACTTACCCAAACAGATTCATGTACCATATTCCTACAGCTATTATGTCAAGGATGCCCAAGACAAGTTCACTGGTACCAGACCATACAGAGGTGATAATGCAGCACGTCACTTTACGGACTCCATAAATGCTGATGTATTGCATATTGGTGACAACCTGTACGCCAACAGAGTAGGTTGCGTTTGATGCGGCTACCCTTTGCTACCTTTGTGGCAAGGGATTCACTCCTTAAGATAGTAAAGTCTGTGACCACTCACATGCGGCACCCTACTCCTACAGAGGGGCTGCACACAGATCTTTTAATCTTAAGTTTGGGGAGCCGGACACGATCAACTGTTATTTTCATGACCTGCCTAACTATGATGCTCGTTTTATTGTACGTGAACTTGGTCTTGACCAAGCTCACATAGGTTTGGTTGTAAACCCAGTGAGAAGTACATAGGTTTCATGAAACACTTTCCATACAAGTATGCCAGACACGGCAATTTGAAACTTCGAATACTAGACACCTTTCGCTTCATGTCATCAAGTTTGTCAAAACTTGCAGACAATCTTCCGAAAGGAATCTTCTTTCTTCCAACCTTCTTTAAGGAAACTAGAAAACAATTTCAAGATCCTGGAAAATTTGACCTCATCACCAGGAAAGGTGTCTTTTCTCCTACGCTTATGTTATATCGCCCGATGTACTTAACAAGTCTCAACCTCCACCTAGAAAAGCTTTCTATAACAACTTCACGCTGAAACACATTTCTAGGTTGACTACGGTCATGCTCAAACTGTGTGGAACACTTTTAGCATCCAAAATCTAGGCTCATATTCAGACCTTTATCTCCTAACAGATGTCTTACTTCTTGCTGACATTTTTTTGAAGTTTCAGAGACATGTGCCTTAAAGAGTACAAGTTAGATCCTGCCCGTTACCTCACCCTACTCTCATACGCTTGGGACTGTTGAAAATGACTGGGATCGTTTTAGACATCCAAGACTTTCACTAATACCTCTTCTTCGAGAAGGATATTAGAGGATGAATCACTCAGTGCTGTACCCGTTATGCCCGAGCGAACAATAAGTACTGTGAAGTTTATGACAGCACTAAACCTTCACAGTACATTGTATACCTAGATGCGAACAACCTTTACGGGTGGGCCATATCTTAAAACCTCCGGACAGGTAACTTTCAGTGGTTAAGTCAAAGCGAAATTGAAAAATCGCAAATTTCTAGCCTTACTGATTGATGGTAATATGGAGTTTGTACTTGAGGCATACTTGATATATGATACTACCCTTCAAGATCTTAATTAAGACAGTAGTATCCTACCAAAAAGAAAACATTCTAAATTAACGACTAGCTAACGGTCTCAAAATTTCTAAAATTCATAAAGTTCTGTCTTCTGATAAATCACCTTCGTTGAAGCCTTACATTGACCTCAACACACGGCTACGTACATCGGCTTGTAAGGAGTTTGAAAAAGACCTTTTTAAACTCATGAACTATGTGGTGTTTGAAAAATCAATGCAAAACGTGCGTAATAAGAAGATCTCAGATTGGTTTTAGATTCAACAAAATCCGAAAAGCTCAGACTTACTGACATAGCTAATCCAAAGTGATGATATCTACAGGAATATTTCATCACATTTGGATGACTTTGACTCGAGCGAATATTCTTCAGATCACGACCTTTTCAGTTTGACAAATAAAAAAGCCCTTGTTAAATTTAAGGATGAAGTTAACGGTAGGATTCCATGAGAATTCATTGGTCTCCTCTTTAAGTTATAGTTTTTGTAATCATGTTTAATTGTTTGTGGGGCTACACCAGATGATGAAGATCGCATCATTAAGCGAGCCAAAGGAATACACAAGGTGGTTGTCAAACATGTGTTAACTGTTGAAGATTATCGTAAAGGTTTATTTGATAAGGAGAAAAATATTTACATTAAACACTTTTTTGCGTCTAATAAACATATTCTATCCACTGTGGAGACAAGCAAAGTATCGTTAAGTCCATATGATGACCAGAGGTTCATACTCCCTGATGGTATAAACACTCTTCGTCATGGTCATTACAGCATCCCATCTCCACAGTGATGAAGGTGGGAATGTCTTTCATCTCTCAATTAACCTTCTTACACATGGCTAATCATTCTATTTCACCATACAGTAGTTACAGTCTACAAATTCAGCCAGTTTTCCTTCAAGTAAAATTAGATATCGTAATCGTTGTTATAGTTGCTTATGAATCATACGTAATTTTAAATTGTTTCATATGATTATCTTTTTATAATAAAAATATTATATGTTATTTAGGGAAGGGGGTTTTAATCTTATAATCTTTTAGTAGTTCAAGTAAAATTAAATAGTGTACTTGTTGTTATGTAAACTTATCAATCACACCTGATCGTAAATTATGTTATAATATTATCTTTTTGTATTTTATAATTAAATTATTTTACTGTACGTTGTATTGGAAAATTGTTTAAATCTTATCATCCTTTAATCATTGTACCTATAGTTAGTATATTTTTAGTAAACTAAACATTTTATTTTAGTCTTTTTAATGCAGTAACTTCATTTTTCATTGCAATTTCTTTTGAAAATCATTTTGAAAATTGTTTCTATATTTTGTCTTAATCAGAGGAAAACATTACTAACAGCAATACTTTATTTTGATGTTTAAGTAAAGTATGTAATTATTTGTTTTATGTTGAATTTGTTACTACTGTAAAATTATTTTTATAAATAAACATTTGGTAAACATGTATTGTATTTATTCACCCTTAATGATAAGAATAAATGAATGGACATGAAATAAGAAGACAATATATGCAAGTAAATATGCATCTTAATCAAATTAGTACAAATATAATTTTACATTCAATCATAAGCATATGATTAACCATCAAATCATTTTTTGTTTACATTAGCATTGAACATTGATTTAAAGTTTCTCATCATTAATTCACATATTCTAAACATCAAATAGACCCGACAATAGTTACCCATACAAGTGAATCTTGGCTATGGCGATACTTTGAGTTAAAGTTGAACCTCCATCCGTTTCTCCTCGAAAATATGACATGGTCGGGAACTGATGGTGGTCTTCAGAAACCATCGAAGAACTCCATTCCATGACTGTCCAAAAAGAATGCCACCCAATGTGTTCTAAACTGTGTGTGTGTGGGTCAGTATCTAAAACAATAGCTATCTTAAGTCTATAACCTGTATTGGGAGCTATCATAAGTCGCAGATGGTCTGATGCATACAAACCAACATTTTGTATTGGAAGTTTTCTTAAATAATGTGTAGTTTGATTTGAGTCTATTACTTGTTATTACAATAAATATACCATCTTCTTATGTTTAATGAGTTTGACAGAAAACACACGTGTGTGTAATCCATTTGTGATGTTTTTACCTCACAGTATCATAACTATATAGAGAACTTAGACTCTTAAGTGATCCACAACCTAGAGATCCAACATCAACTACAACACACGAAGCTGGAATAATTGTTTGTATAGACTGTTTTTTTTTCATCACCTTTCACCAGTTCAGTTGAATTTATATTGAGATTTTTGTTGATTATTTCAAATATTTTAAGATGTTCTGTATACCATCACTCCATTCAAGTCCATGATAATTATTAGCAAACCAATTTATTTCTCTATTTTGTTTCTTTTGATAGAAGTTGGTTTCAAAATATGATGAAATAATATACAACCATATATCTATTGCAGTAATTTCCTTAATTTGTCCAACTTGTGGAGTCTTAATGATCTTCTGCCAGCGCCTGGTACCTATGATGTCCTGGCGACATGTGAGGCTACCATTCGCAACTTTGTTCGGTCTAGGGAGCGTGTTAGGAGTAGGTACAGTCGAGGTCGTAGGCCCAATCATTTCCAGGTGGGGTATTTGGTCTATTGTCAAGCCCATCCGGTCGGTTCGGCCGTGAACAAGAGGGCTACTAAGTTGTGTTTCAGGTTTTTGGTCCCCACCGCATCCAGAGGTTTCTTTTCCTTTCACTGCCTTACTGGTAGATCCCCAGTCTGGCAGGGTTGTCAGAAAGGCATATGTTTCTCAATTTAAGCCTCACCATGGTTTGATTCCTGCTGCTTGGAATGGTAACATGGGGAGTGTCGGGGTGCAGAGAAACTGATCACCGCTTTGTTTCCCCTAACTCTAACTGGTTTCCCACCTTTCTCTCTTTTCTTAGCTTGGCCAAGCTACTCTCCAAGTGGTTCTCTCTGATTTCCTTTGCTTTGGATTTTCTTGTCGTCCCTATGTTCAATTCCAAACAAGGTTTTAGATTTCTGTGGTGCTGGAAAGGGGTAGCCAGTGGTTGGGGATTTGCCCCTTTTTAAAAGATTGTGCCGTTTGCACATTGCGATCGTAAACCTCGAACTTTTCAATCTTCCTGTTTGTATTTAGTTTAGTTTTAGTATCTTTGTTTTCAAGTTCCGTGATTTTGTTTTCTGTATTCCTTGGCTTTGACGGCAAGCTCGCCATTTTAGCTTTGCTGCCGACACTACATGTTTTGCAGCTAGAAACCTTTAGATAAGAGTTCGTAAAATTGTTTGTTTTTGTAACTGTTTGGTTAAAAATATTCTTTATTGAGCTTTATTTTGATCTCTCTTGTGTGTGTTGTTTCAGTAATTAATAAAGCTGTTGCCTGTTTGTGAAAATGTTTTAATTTCAGCAGGTCTAGTTTAGACCCATGTTCCGATATAAAGGTTATTGTGATCACGTATTTCTATTTATTATATTATTTTGTCCTGTTAAACTGATTATTAGATGTAATTAAATGTTGTATTTTAATTGTTTTATAGTACACTCAGAATTATTTTCTCTTTTTTATAACTATTTCACTTGATCGGTCTAACAAAAGGATTCATGTTGTTACCGGACACGGCAGGATTTTAGCTATGCAATGCTGAGTCATGTAATATTGTTAACTTTGTTCATTATTATTTATGCTTAATTATTTTGGTATTTATTTAGTTCCTGTAACCTTTGATTCTATTTTACAAATTTTACATTTTAATTGCCATGACAGCTTTTATTAGTATTAGTAAAACAAATATTGTCTTTTTTTCTCCCTTAATGTATTAATTTTGTTTTCTCACTTTTTGGAGCCATACTAAAATTTGTTTTGTGCTGTGCTGTTTCTTTAGCCCTGGCTCTGGGATCGGAGAGTTTTGGCTAATGCATGGCTACTGACTGCGTTTTCCTAGAGGAGGGTCGGTAGGCCTGGGCCTGCTTGTTGACATCATGGGCTATTACGCTGTGCGGTTTTCATTACGTTTTAATAAGTTTAATTGATTTGACGACCTATAGATTTGATAAACTAGCTTCAGTATTACTGAGTTATTGTTTAATATCGTGATCAAGTCATACAAAGCTCGTTCTCTAAGTATTTGATGTGCTGTGGCTAACTAACCTAATTATCGTGGTTAGCTCGTTAGCTCTACAGGACAGCACGAGGCCACGCTGTCATAGCTACTGAGCGGCGTATCACATAAACCACCTGAACTCTCCCGCTCTTATCGTCACTGTAGATGATATGGATAAGTCACCGCCTCGCAAGATAAACTACTAGAAGGGCCGAGTTCAAATCTCAAAACCGTCACCAACTTTTTTTTCACTTTTTGGTGATAATTAATTTACTGGCACTGAGTTAAATTTTACTATTATCCGTAAAATATTTACTTGAACTGTTTTTTAAATATAACTGTGCCAATTTAAATATAAAATATATTAAATACTATTACAAGAATTGTTTTTGTTGTTGATTTTATTGTTGATTTAAATCATGAAAATAAATAGAATAAAAAATGTACAGGGCAAAGATGGCATAGAAATAAATAATTTTAGATACAGAAAGGATAAGACACTAGCGACTGGGGAGTTAAGCTGAAGATGTACAAACAAGAACTGTTCTGCTTCCCTTAGAACAAATATTTCTATTACATCGGCCAAGAAGAATCCCACAGCGCATAACCATGACCCTCCAGCCAATTTAACATCGAGCACATTATCATCTTCTTCCACCGCTTCCCAATCGACTTCAACTCCAACATCTTTAACTTTGAAAACTCCTTCTCACTCAACTTAGTTAGTGTAGAGTTAGATTCATTTTCTAACTCAACATCCTCCTTAGATAGCCAAACACCTTCTTTAACGGAACTTTAATCTCCATACACCACTATAACTCCAATATTAACAACATTTTCACAGCCTGACCAGGAAAACCAACATTTGAGAGAGGGTAGTTGAACTGATATACACTAAAGAAGCCCTTACTGAAAGATTAATAATGTTATAGAAACGGCTAATTGAACTGGATGAAAATAAAACGTCTCAAATGACTTTTACCACAGCAACTTCACAGACTGATCCCAATATTACTTTACACTCAGTGGATGGAATAAATGTCCTGAAATCAGATATGGCCGTACAAACTGAAACCCCTAAAGAAGATTTTGTAAATATTAAATGTAATAATATCATTACTGGGACCTCAGAAAAAAAATACATGTTCTAAACACTGACATGGGAGACATGATAGATAGACTGAAGAATAATGATTCCATCGCCTTCACTTATAGCATCTCGGGTGACTTTCACCATAAGAAGCACATGTCAGCCGGCATCGCTGTTACTTTTAAGGTCAAAATTGGTAAACCTCGAATAGAAGATTGCTTGACGAAGCATCTAGCTTTCCAATTAGTACCAGAAGGGGCAGCTATCTACAGTTTAGTTACCAAGTCACATTACTTTGGAAAACCAACTGAGAGCGACTATAGTTTGGCGTTTAAAGATCTCATAAAGGACTTCCAAAAAAGAAGATTTAAGACTCTCGTATATTCCCCCATGGGGTGTGTGCGAGATCTTATTTATTTGGACCATTTTGCAAAAAGCATTGCTGAGTTTCAACGGGGGACCGTAGCTTCTGTCCTTGTGATAACTTGCAAGCAGAGAGCTAAACGAAAACTTTACCACGGCCTTCCTCACGCAGAATCCGTGAAGAAGCTACGTCATGAGATCCGGATAGCTCAATTACTAAAACAACCACAAAATGCAAATGATAGGAGGCAAGTGAATACATCTAAAACGCAAACAGAATGGTTTAAACTCCATGACAATCATATTAAAATATATTTAGATCACCTTTCAGTCCAGAAGATGTGATTTTGCTGGACCCCACAATTAGCCACCTTTTGAAAAACAGTGGCAGCCCAGCAGACGTAATACAGCTGAGGAGGAAACCTGACATTGGCTCTCATAAGTACGTCCTGGCTGTTGTAAATGAACGGGCGGACGACAACCAGGAAGGAGGAGGTCACTGGTCACTGCTGCTCTACATTCGGGAGACGAACACCTACTTCCACATTGACGGCCTAGTACCTCAATAGTATTGTAGTGGGAACGCTAGGACAAATTTATGACTTCCGGTCACGTGACCTGTAAAAATTTGAAGTAAATGTTGGCTCGGTGCAAATTAAAAGGAAATGACGAGATGATTGACGTCAGTTGATGACGGGGACAGTGACGTCACTGTGACGGTAACAGAGACGTCAAGAGGTTCAAGGTCATTCAAAATATGTTTTAAAAATTAGTTATTACTATTTTTGTTTTTTCAGTGTTACAAACAATCGTCTTAGCCACACATCACCACCAAACGTCACTGACCCAACATTTTTATTAAATTATGCAAAGTACTGCGATCCAGTCATAAATCAGGTGAGCCAGCAGCCCCACTTTCTAACTTTGGTTATTATTACTGCAGTTGTTGTAGCTGTGTTACAAACATATCTTAAATTATTTACAATATCTAGTAGTAGAATTATTACTAGTAGTAGTTTCTTTACAAGAATGTGTTATATCCTCCAGTTGTCGATTCTCCTTGTTTAGTTTCATCGTCTTCCTTTCTTCTTCAGTTGTCGATCTTACTTGTCGGTACATAGTGCAAATCCAGCCGAGAGTCCATGGTAGTTGTGGTGGTGGTTTTGGTATTTGTTGCAATCACTTCCAAAGTTACAGTGTAACCATTCGATAAAAGATCTTTCAACTCTTCAGTAAAAAAACATGGAGATCTTGAGGAGTTGATAAATTAACAGTGTTATAATTAATTTCTTTAAATGTAATTGACATGACCACTGTTAAAGATTAGCAGAACCTAGTCATAACCCAACAATAACATCAGAACAGCTTCAACATCAGAAGCTTACAGTTTGCAAAAAGATGGCTGACAATTAACATTCTATTGAAAGTCACCTCTTAAACCTTCACCAACATTTCTTTAAAATCATGAAAAGTACTGCGATCGAAAGTCATAAATCAAGTGAGCCAGCGGCCCCACTTTCTAACTTTGTTTATTATTACTGTTGTTGTTGTGTAACAAACATATCTTAAATTATTTACAATATCTAGTAGTAGTCGTAATTTCTTTACAAGAATGTGTTCTATCCTCCAGTTGTCGATTCTCCTTGTTTTGTTCCACCATCGTCCATTCGTCGCATAAGTAAACCAACCCTGTGACGTAGTTCTTCAAGTCCACTTGTTTGGTTTAATTGATATGTCTTGCATTTGCATTTGCAATAGCTAAAACATTTACATTTAGAACAAGCTCTTCCACCAACTTGATCCTCTGGTAGTTTAAAACATTTTAAGTCGTAACAATAACTAACTACACGATTGAAAAATACAACACTTTTATTCATAGACATGTTTTCTTCTGTGTGTGAAAGAGGAGCTCGACGTGCACTGTTCAAGAGCTGGACGTGAAGTGATGTAGTGCTAGCATGTCTGCTAAGTACTCGGTCTATCCCCCCCCCACCACTATCATTACCCCCACAATCGGTCCCTCCCCCACTACTATCATTACCCCACTACACCACTCCCTTCTAACCTATATTATTAAACAAACACAAGTGCCAAGATCAAACCCCTACAGAATCGATCTATCGGGTAAGTTTATTTTCCTCACTAACTCGTAGGTTTAAATGTTGTGTAAAAACATTTGGTAAGTTTAAGTATTGTTCACATTCAATTTTGTTTTACCTTCGAACAATATCTAACTTTTGATTGCGTTGGTGATACACATGTTGGTACTTTGAACAACGTTGTTGTGTTACAAAACGTTTCCTTATCTTACAATAGCGAGATAGTAGTCCTAACATTAAATGCACACTACAAATTTGTTGATCTTCAATTGTTGATCTTCCTTGTCGGTACACATTCCAAGTCCAAACGAGAGTTCTTTGTAGTTGTTGCAAACACTTCCAAAGATACAATGTAAACAGTCGATAAAAGATGTAACATCATCTCTCTCCATAGTACTTGTTGTATTCGTTGCAAGATATGAAGTATTCCCTCAGGCTCGGTACACTCGCTGGCTAGACAACAACTGGCTACCAGCTGTACGGCTGTCTTGTATCGGAGTTTATGAGAGTCGTAAATAATCCTGGCAGCATGCTGTAGGAGGTAATAGATACCAGTGCACTGTAGGCTAATGGAGGTAGTAAATAACAACTGGCTGGTTCTCCCCATATTAGGAGGGGGAGAAAGAAATGAAAGAATAACAATAATTTTTTTAATTTAAAAAATAATAAAAAAATATATTTTTTAAAATTTTTATTTTCCCTAATTTATGGCCTCTTACCACATTCTCCTGGGTATATATAGGAGCAGTGACCGTTGCCTCCTCGCAGAGCCTGCATCACATGCGTTCCTAAGGCCGATGGGATACAGCTGCCGCTGCTCGGTGGATACTTTGATAGTTGGATGTGTGGGCCCGACAACCAATTATTGAAATATCGCCAATTCCTTCTTCTTTCTCTCTATTAGTGCATGTTTAATTTGTAGTAGACTTGATTCTTTTCCTTCTCTGCTTATAGTTGCAGTAAACTTACAGTTTCTTTTTACCTAGTATTAATTTCCTTTATTGGTTCGATGTCCGTGGCCTACTCACTGGAATTAAAAATATCACGATATGTATTTGTAGCTAGTTGTGCGTGTATAATTTGTTTCCTTCTTTCATCTATTCTTACTATGGTTGTACTAATTTCTTCTATTGTTTTGGTGGCGTAGCCTGCATCACATGCGGTCTAAGGCCAATGGGATACAGCTGCCGCTGCTTGGTGGATATTTTGATAGTTGGATGTGTATGCCCGACATCCAATTATTGAAATATCGCTAATTCCTTCTTCTTTATCTCTATTAATGCATGTTTAATTTGTATTAGACTTTTTTTCCTTCTCTACTTATAGTTGCAGTATACTTACAGTTTCTTTTTATCTATTTTACCTTCTGCTTGTAGTAATTTCCTTTATTGGTTCGATGTCCGTGACCTGCTTACAGGACTTAGAAATATCACGATGCGTATTTGTAGCCAGTTGTACTAATATAGTTTGTTTCCTTCTTTCATCTATTCTTATTATGGTTGTACTATTTTCTTCTATTGTTTTAGTGGCTATGACCTACTTACAGGACTTAGAAAATTCCTCTTTGCGCATGTTAGTTGAAGTAGACTTATAGTTTTCTTTCGTCTATCTTATTATGCTTGTACTAATTCCTTCTATTTTTTTGGTGGCCATTGCCTACTTACAGGACTTACAAAATTCCTCTTTGCGCATGTTAGTTACAGTAGACTTATAGTTTTCTTTCATCTACCTTATTATGCTTGTACTAATTCCTTCTATTGTTTTGGTGGCTGAGACCTACTTACAGGACTTACAAAATATCTTGTTGCTTATTCGAATTTAGGTTTGCATGTTAGTTGCAGTAGACTTAAAGTTTCTTTTTATCTTTATTCTGTTTACAGTTAGAATATTATTTTAACTGTGTTCATAAAGTACTTACAGAGCATTGGATAAACGTCAAGGTGGGGATGGTCTATAAAAGACCAACTCTAGTCGCAACTTCAACAATTCGCAATGGAAGCTGCAGTTGTAAACACATGGGCTGCTCCTTCAGAGCTCGCTTTATCTGAAACGTTTCTAGCTATTCTTTCCTACGAATGTCGTGGGTTTAAATTAAACATACAAATTGAATTGACTCGATTGAATACAGATGCTACTTATCGTATCTATATTCAATGGATGTCTCCATCAAGTTTAGAAAAGTATAAATTCATTGCAAGATCAAGCAATGAATTTAGAGTCCAAAGTGTAACAGTAAAACTTGTGTAACTCTGCGGCTTCTAGCGATTCAAAAACAACCGTAAAATAGCAGAGAACTAACATTCCCTGTTATTTTACAAACCATTATATCGTGACCTAGACCCACTAACAGCACTTATAAACTTTAATTAATTTATCTATAGAAATTTCTTACTTGCAAAATAGTCTTGTTTCCAGTTCCCCTCCCACCCCTAGCCCACAACTTCCCCCACCACTCGCTATATAAGCGCACTCACCGCAAGCATAGTTCGCAGTCTCTATCGAGCAGCCTAGCTAGCTGGTCAGTAGGACAGCCGTACCCTTCCTTACTAAAGATTATCTCTTTCTAGTGATATAGTTGTAGCATGATAGTTTAAACGTGCGTATGTGTTTTGCTGCTAGCATGGTAGTTTTGCTGCTAACATGGTAGGTTTTGTTGCTTCATATTTGGCGATGGTGAATTGTTTCATTTACTAATGAATTTTGTATTTTCTTACAGCGTTTTGTGTTATTACTAATAGTGAGATGTTTATTTCCCTATAGCTTTTCCAAACACCTTCCAATACCTCATTCTCAAAGTGGCAGTTCTGTCCCTTATCCTAACATTCACCTCTTTACCATGTCCCCAAAATGGTATTTCACTATAAGTATAAAGAAAACCATTCCTGTGATTGTTTCTGTCTATCACTCACTCATCCCCATCCTCACGTAAAGGGTCAAAGCCATGCAAACTGTACCCGTTGTCTCTCTGTCCATTCAAAGTGGTTGACAACCATCGATTACCTTTCATTTCTCTACTATTACTCTAGACATAGAAAAAAGTCGTGGTGTGGTTATAAATGTTTTACAAATAATTAATGGAAGGCTTCATTATCTGGTTTATACCCGATATTTGTAGCTGGCTCATTAATTATATTTTGTTTCAAAATTATACGCTCTGTTTTATAAAAATAATTAATATAAGGCTTCATTATCTGGTTTATAGTCAATAATTGGAGTTGGCTCATTAATTATACTTTATTTCTAAATCATACGGATACTTAAAGAAGAAGGGCCACACTTGTGATTACTTCTATGACCCCACCCCTACTCCCCATCCTAACATAAAGGGTCAATGCCATGCAAACTGTACCCGTTGTCTCTCTGTCCATGCAAAGCGGTTTACATCCATCGATTACCTTTCATATCTCTAGTCCTGACTTTACCTGATAGAAACAGTCGCTGAGTAGTTGCACAATTATTTTATTTTACTAATAATTAATAAAAGGTTCCATTATATGCTTTATAGCCTAATGATTGGAGCTGGCTTATTAATTACATTTTCTTTTCAAAATTAAATGTCCCTTTAAAACAGAGTGGGGAATAGATCAGTCTGTGGTTCTAACTGAGAATCACTTACTGCTCTATTCCTCGTTTTGGTAATATATAAGAGTGACCTTGACCCACTTACAGGACTTGTAAAATATTCACTCAATCTTGATACGAAACAAATTATACCATATTTGTTCACAAGGGAAACAGTTCCGTTTGTGGTTGTTCATCCACAATCACCTACCACTCTGTTCCCATTCTGGTAATATTGTAAGATGACCTTGGCCCACATTCTAGATATTAAACTATACTTCAAACTATTTACAGCCCCACTCCAACTTTACCCCCACCCCATCGAATCGTCCCTATAAAATTGAAGCGAACGTTTCTCAGCTCACATTCTGCTCGTATCCATATTACTGCTGCAAGAAACCACTCCAAAAACCTTCTCTCTTCAACTTCTTCTAATGCTACATCTACATCTATTCTATTGCAAACTTTGTCAACGGCGATGATTTCTTCTTCTGGTTCACCTTCAACATCTACTACTACTGCTGATTCTAAAAAACCAATTTCTTCTGGTTCACCTTCTTCTCCTCAACAACAAGACTCTTCTACAACATGTACTGCTGCTGCCGATTTGAAAACTACTACAAAGAAAACCTCTTCAACTATTGATGCTCCACCTCCTGTTTCAGCCATCAGTATTTCATCATCATCATCATCATCATCATCATTGTTCATTAGGAATGTCCCTCCTCTTCTTTCACCTCTTTCACCCTCTACCCCATTACGAAACTTACCAATATCTGATAAATCCAACAAACTCATTTCTAGCCGCAGAAAATCTTTCCTTCCTCAAAAGCCATGCTCTTACCTATACAAAAAATGTGCAAAGAACAGTGTGTTAGGTCCTGTCTCCCGAATAAGGTCCTGTGCAGTACTCACCTGAAACCGAAATACAAGTGTAACATAACTCACTGTTCAAATCAAACGGTAGAAACATTTTACAACACTCGACTTAATAAGCTTCGTAGATTTAAAAAATATTTCATTATTAAGATAATTAAACACACCAAGGTTATCTTAAGATGTGTCGACAAAAAGTACATTTTAAGATTACCAAAGGCTATGATCAATCCTCAAAATCCAACAGAAAGAGACTTCTTAATCCGAGGAAGTTGTGGAACCACTGTGTGGAAAACACTTAAAATTTAAGTAAAAACCTTCTTTTCTAAATTGCACACTTTTCTTTTCAAAATAGTTGTTCCCTTTAAAACATAGGGGGGAATATATCAGTTTGTGGTTCTAATTGAGAATCACTTACTGATCTATTCCTCGTTTTGGTTATGTATGGGTGAAATTTACCTAGTTGCAGGACTTAGTTAAATGTGAGATTGCTTATAAATGATGATGATGAAAGAGGAATATACTCTAGACTATACTGTTTTGTTCTTGCACTCCATTTCCCCTCCATCTTTGTATTACATTAAAAAGCGATGTTCGCAACGGTAGGAACACATGAAATAGATGTGTTCCAACCTTATTTTTTAAAACGTCTTCAGCACTTCGTGACCTAGATGTCCCCACCGATGATTTAAAACTTTGACAAAACGTTCTTGACTCCTGTTATAAGACAAAGAAAACTGCAAATATACTTTCTTAATGCTTCTACATCATCTAGCATTGGTAGTGGGAGAAGCTCTATATATCCCCCGACCAAATCAGCTCGCCTATCACTATAGCGCGTTTCAGCCTGTAGTTTACCAATACAGTTAGAAAATGAATAGAAAGTGTGTCTTTTGTAATGCTTCTATTAGAAGCAATGCAAAGTTGAAGAGTCATTATGAAGACTATCATAACTCTGAAAAATCCAAAAATGTGAGGGAGCGAAGAAGGACAAGAAGGTAAAGGAAGCATATGAAAAGTTTGCTGATAATATTCCGTTTATGAATGAAGTACAGAAACCAACAATATTGCAAATTGTCAATTCAACCATAAAATACATCCGTATATTAGAAGAAACGTTAAAAGAAGAATCTGAGTTGTACCCTCAATTGCCACCTGAAGATTCCTCTTTCCCCGATTAATTATCACCATAGACACTATGTTAGTTTCATTAATATATATTCTTGGATATCTCTTTCTACGCGTTGTCCCCACCATGGGATTATCGTCGTTAAATTGTCGACGATCTAAAACCTGTATTCTTTTGCGAACTACTTTATCCTAAAGACAGAGCGGGGAATAGATCAGTCTGTGGTCAAAGTGAGAATCACTTACTGCTCTATCCCCCGTTTTGGTAATAGTACGAATGACCTTGACCCATTTATAGGACTTTGAAATTAGACAGAATTATAATAATAATAATATTGCTGGTAGTTAGTTTTCTTTGATATACAAACAAGCATAGCCCCCCACCCTTGATACTCGGGTATATAAGAAGGTATCGCGTGAGCTGCCCTCACTCTGTTACCTACGTTCACCAGAGCTTCAACACACTCCATATCTCTTTCTCTAGCAGAAACCATGTCGCCAAGAGAAAATATTGACCAAAATTCAACTGATAATTTTATTAGAAACATCTTTGAAAGTGAGGTTCAATTCGATGAAGAAGAAGAAGGAGATGACTTTGTTTATGAAGACGAAGAAAAGGAATCTGAAATGGAACAAGTTTAACTTTTAAGCTATGTCGACTCGGAGAATTTTGCAATATACCAACAGCTGATTGCTACAATGAATTTCGATGAAGCGGTTAATGTGTTTGGTTTTCATGAGTTGATGGAATTATTAATGTCGAAGAAGAAGAAGAAGAAGAAGAAATGCTATTGATCGATGATGACTCGGAGGATTCAACGATGTCACAACAGTCGGTTGAGACCACGAGTTCTGAAATTATTGAAACTCCAACAAGTAGTAGAACGGACTTTTGTCTATCAATACGAATATGTACTGCTCGCAGGCGTTTATTCACCTCATCTTCTGACGACGATGACGACGACGACGATGATGATTCAGAATAGAGAAATTAATTTAATTAGGTGTTTTAAAGACAGAGCGGGGAATAGATCAGTCTGTGGTCAAAATGAGAATCACTTACTGCTCTATTCCCCGTTTTGGTAATATGTATGAATGACCTTACCTACTTGCAGGACTTTGTTAATTTAGATTAGGTATAGTTGCTTGAAAATGAATTTACTTTTAACTTATACTGTTACCCCCATCACCTTTCCCCAGCCATTTAAAAAGAGGTGTTTTCACCCCCACAACCTTTTGGCATGGTATAAAAGGAGGTGCGCTGTGAGTTTTGTTTAATTGTTGACTGATTGTCGTGGAGAAAACACTATGTACCATTTTCCTGATGAGATTGATATATACTTCTCTTATAGAGTCTAGCCTAAGATATGGTGTGGTGATATGAGGCTCAACTTCTCAGAAAAATTTCTTGAGAGTCTTCCGACTTCAAAAAAGAGCCATCCAAATCATGGCGGGAGTAAATAGACGGTCTTCCTGTAGAGAAGTATTTAAATCTTTTAATATCTTAACCTTACTGTCAATATACATATTTGAAGTTATAATATTTTATAGATTTAGGTCGGTTACTGTTCTAACGGGCTCTAACATACATTCTCATAACACTCGCCACAGGAACACACACAGACAGACTTCTCACAGACTTCAGCTCGCTGCTAAATTGCCACAAAATTTAGGCCCGAAACTATTTAATAGAATACCGAGCCAAATTAGGAACGAAACGGACCCTAACAAATTTAAGACATTGCTTAAGAGTTATTTGTTAGAGGCTGATTGTTACTCAGTCAATGAGTAACTTAAACCAATGCTGTCAATTTAAGATTTCAAATATATATATTTTTATGCGATACGTTAAGTTAAATTCCATGACGCTTGTAAAACAATGTATATTGTCTTTTACAATAAAGAATTTTGTTTTGATTTGATTTTAATACTGTGGAACCTACGGGCTAGGACTAGCAACTACTATGCGTCCAAGAGGGGCTGCCACTTCTTCACCCTTTCCGCGCTGCCTATCCAGTTTAATTATCCAGCCCTTCTGGCACCCAACGATTGAAAATTTCGAAGAACAACCTGTGAAAAGATTTGTCGCCTGCCCCTGAGGTGTGCCGCCCCTAGACACTGGCCTAGTGTGCCTAGTAGGAAATCCGTCCCTGCACCTAACGTTATCTGTGTGGTAGTGGAAGTTAGTCGTTTGTTTACATAACCAATGACTCCATCATTCCTGTTTCGTTGAGTTTCCGTCTTAATCATGTTAAATCCGTCAATATTTTTCCCCTCCTCCCCACCACTCCACAAATATTCTGTAAAAATAATAATGTCTAGTTTCATAATTAAAGCTTTCATATAAATTAAGATTTCGTTGAAGCTTTTTGCGAAGCTCCTAATATTACAGTGGAACATTTGTAACATATCAAATAAACTATGTTGATATGTCGCTGTTTTGAATAGTTCTCATGGGCCACTTCTCGCTCAACAACACGCCACCCGCCCAGCAGCGACAACATTATTTAACAATAGAACTATTGAATTAACTATATAGAAAGACATGATTTGCAACAATAGACAAAACCTACACCATAACACTTTTATGGTATTTAAAATATATACATATTATAAAAACTATAACGAAACGTATTTGTAACCAAACGAATAATGTGTGTTTTTAATTTACTGAGTATATAAATTTGTTTCGATTAGTATACAAAATAAAATACACAAAAAAGCGCCTATTTAAATCTTTAGGCATAAAGGAGTTTGACATAATGGCCATAACTATTATAAAATATAATGAATACAACCGTTGAATGAAACGTATTTTTCATAGAAACACATTATGACAGTGTAACAAATAAAAATCTATGAGACTTACAATTTAAAATAGATATAGCAGGGCTACCACTGACCCAGAGAGAAGACATCATGGTGTGCCTGCAGGAGATCGCCATGATATAGGCGGTGCGCTATTGATATGTCCACTCTCTTGAAGGGGACATTAATGACCTTGGCGATTAGGTTGGTGAGTTACGATATTAGAAACAACCGTCAAACCATCGGTGAGTTGGAATACGCCCCAAAAACATTTGCCTAATAAATCCCATTATACGGATGATATCTGTGAATCTGTTGCAGACAGCGTTGTTAATTTCTTTTCAAGTGTCGGCCAGAATCTGACAAATACGATAAATTGCACAAAAAAACACAAGTTGAATGCCAAAAATAATGTTTATTATATGAAAATTAAAAAAAAATAAAGTGACAGTAAAAAAAAAAAAAACATTTAAAGATAAAACGGGCTGTTGACAGTTTGTGAAAAGTTACTCTAATTCATTATCAATAATAGCTACCGTACATAAATTTATTGCACGGATGGTACAAATTCAGTGAAAACGGTTACTTATTTTAAATTAAACATTCTTTAGTATGGAACTCAAAATATCATCATCCTACGAAAAAGAAAAAAGTTATAACCAAAGAAGTATTCACCTCAAATCTTATTTCAAGTGGCCAACATATGAATATGTTAAGTAAATGTTTATAGCGAAAAAGGTTTTATTATCTCCTGGAACATCATATTACTAAACACATGAATAAAAATTGGACATTCAACTGAATGGAAAGTTGGTCAGAGAGTGAAAGCAAAAAGAACCAGAACAACTTGATGTATTGAAAGGAAAAGAGCTCATTCCGAAAGAATGAAACTAACTAGTTTGAGCTCAAAGAAAAACTACATAAACTAAACAACGTTCACTTCACGTGATCTGATATTTGAATAATAATAACGATTGGACGTCCCCAATAAATAATAATCATGAATAATCAATTTTATTAAATATTTATAATACTAGGTTTTTTAAAGATAATTATTTATAATACTGTACCCATTCATATTTTTATAATTTTTTAGGAACTTATAAAGAACAATATAAAAATGTATACATGAAAATAAAAGTGTATATATATTATTACATATATCATTAGCAACGGCTATTCCAAAAAGTAAAACAGTAGATAGGCTACATCTGTAGAATAATCATAACTCAGTGATTGTTAGGTATACATTTAGAATGCAATTGTTATGTTTTATAACACTACCTGGTTAATAAATGTAAAATCATACTAGTAAACGCTTATTCCACCTACTTGGTACAATATTGATAAATGCATCTCGTTTATTTATTATTATTATTATTATTTTATTTATTTATTTATAATTTTTTAAGAACTAAACAAAAAACATCCAATAGCTGGTGATAATTTATTGCAGTGTAAATAACAACATTTAATGTAAAGTAAATAATTAACAATATTATAATATTATTTAAATTTATAAAATATCTTTTGGAATTATGGACTAAAATATAAAATAACTTATGCAGCAGGTTGGTTAATGCCTATTTTGACCTTTTATTCACTGTCTTGGGGCAGCTGTTGGAAGGTTTCCCGCCATTGTTATTAGGTGCGTGGCGGGAATTCTATTATTGATCCCTCTAACAAGATTACGTAGTTGTGGGGCTTCATCAGGAAGCGGGCCACTTGGATGCCTTCTGAACCCTAAGCAACCGAAAGACCACTGGCAGTGGCCAGTTTCCATTCCCAGACAACTCGTATTAGTTGCCGTTCGAACTGTCCTCCCATGTCGCACGGCCACTGTGAGTGGCCGCACCACCATCTTTTGTGCTATGCGTCAGCCATGTCGTCTGCTAGTTGTCACTGTCGGAACTGTTTTGTTGACACTCTGCTGATATGGCAAAATGGACATTTAAAATCATATGTAATTTACATAACTTTGTTTTAATGATAACTTTAAAACTACGTTGTAACATAATAATAGTTTTAGAGAAATGAAAGAATATTTGTGAGTTTGTTTCGAGTAAGTCTTGGATATTATCTGATTGTAAGTCACCATTTATCTCCATATTCACTAAACACTACAATGCTTAACTAACTTGAACTAAAACACTAATATATAAATAATAATAAATTTTGAAAAATGTATGCTATTTTATTACTTTGACGACTGATCACTTAGCAACGCAAACACTACGTAGCGGCTTGCGAGCACGGAGGCAAAGAGGTTAGATCTATGGTACAGAACTGCTGGCTTAACTAGAGGAAAACTGACAAACGTTTAGTTTCAAAGTTTCTCAACAGGTTACAACACCTTACAGAGGAATAATATTGAAAAAGGTATACTAAACTCAGAACTGGCCACTGGCCGTGCAAGTGTTTGCCGATTTTCACGCTAGCCACTCACAGTGGCCTTACGATCTGGGAGGACATTTAAAACAACAAAAATTACGAGCTGTCACAGAAATGGCTGTGGCCACTTACATTGGCCATACGAACTCAGATGACATTTCTTAAAGAGCCCTCTCGAGTGCAAAGGTGAACACTGACCTTTGCATAATTTACAAGTATATATACTTATTGTATGATAATATAATTCAATATTATTATATAACTAAACTAGCCGAGTACCCGTGCTTTGCTACGGTTATTTACTTAATTACTTAGCGGTAAGTTAATTGATAATAATTACAAAAATTATACAATCGTGTGATGGAACACAAATGTAAATTATAAAATTTCTTTGTAGACAACGTTCTTTGTTTGGCCCTGTGGTTGAAGGATCGTTAAACTTTCCCTTGAGCAAGCAACATATAATTGGCCATGAGAGAAGCAGTCTTCCCTCAGATCAACGCCGGCCATTTTCAGAGACTGCCCTTGTGATTTATTTATTGTCATAGCAAAGCAGGGCTTCACAGGAAACTGCAGTCTTTTGAACTGAAAATGGTAATCCGATGGTATTAGGGGAACACGTGGAATGAAGACTACTTCATCCTGGCCACATCCAGTAAATATTGTTGCTAAAATTAAAATTAACCTTTAGAAAAAATTATAGAATGCCAAATTGATCAAAATAGTATTAACTAAATTAGAAAGACTTTAAAGTAGAGAGTTAAACACTAAGCAAGAAAGTGAAAAGTAAAAATAAAAATATTTATCTTCTATGAAAAGGCTAGGAGCAACAGCTATAGTAGGAAACACCTACCTAATAAAAACAGAAAAGTAGTTAAGAAAGCAAAAATTTAAATATATTAGCTATCGTCTTAAAAACCGAAAGAGCGACAAATTTATATAAAAAACTAAACAAAATTAAATTAACCTTAAGAAACAATATAGAATGACTAACTTGATAAAAAGAGTACTAACTAAAGTAGAGAAACATAAAAGTAGAGAGTTGAACACTAAGTAAGAAATTTAAAAGTAAATAAAAAAAATTATCTTCTATAAAAATGTCTAGGAGCAACAGCTGTAATAGGAAACACCTAACTAATGATAAGTAGAAAAATACTGTAGAAAATGATTAGTCTAACTTGTCAATTAAATAAAAGAAAGGTAAGAATTAATAAGAAATTCAAAATAATATTTTAAACTGAATCCAACAGGAGTAGTAGTATAGGAAAGCACGGAAGCGGTCTGTAACAGAACAGCAACTGGACTGAACAAACCACACTGTGTGCAAGAATGTCTGTTCTCTGAGGGAGGGAGGTGTGTTATCAGTATTGAACTTTAGACTAAACCCAGAAATTCATGACCGAGTGTGACATCAATTTTATGCATCACACCCTCTTTAACTGTTAGTTTTATATAAATAAAAAACAGCTAACTAAACAACTGTCGTTAAATTTAGATCAGTAGCTACTCAAGTGACTACAAAAGTCGTTATATAAAAATGTAATATAGATAGATATACGTGCAACGGTTCAATATCCTAGGTCCTATCATTGTAAGTAGACATAAAGTTATTATAGTTGGTCAGAATTAGTAAAGAAATAATATATTATTCTATCCTGGTAACGTTATCTTATTCCTAAAACTAAAACACTATAAGAAAAAACCGGCTATAAAAATTAATTAAATTAGTCAAATACAGCACTTATGGCCGACATATTGCTTTTCATATTTACTTTTAAATATTGTTTTTGGGCTGTTCTGGCGCTAAAGCTGTTGAAAGTTGTTGAAAACTACATTCTTTACCATAATACTATGTGTTAAAAAAGTTAAACCAACTAATTATTAGAGAAATATTTGCCAAAAACAGCGTGATTTCTCCACTTTTTGATGAAATTTTGGGAGTTTGTGCTTTTTTAAGCCAAATGGTGAGAGATATGAAAAAAGCCAAGAGACCAAAGTTGTAGATAATCTAATTCCAGACTAACGAGTTTATGTCAAATTTTAAATTCGATGAACGGTTAAGCCAGTAGAGCCAAAAAACTGGATCGACTACACTACGCTTTTGGGGCTTTTTGGCAAACCCAAAACCCCCCTTAGAGTTGGAATTTCCCAAAATCCTTTCTTATTGCACGCATTCAGTATGCAAGGAATATTGTGTAAAAATTTCAGCTTCCTAGGTATTACCATTTGGGCTGTAGAGTGATCAGTGAGTGAGTCAGTCAGTCAGTGATATTTGGCTTTTATAGATATAGATAATAATACATTAAGTAATTCCTGAGTAATTTTTTTGCTTTTTTTAGATAGAGAGATAGATAAGCATTACTTGCATTACTGCTTAATCACATTGACACAAAAACATATTTATTCGCCCAAATCTCCCTCCCCCCTAATTCCAGATACAATTAACAAAAATAAAATTTAAGTACAAATTTAGTTTATTTTTATAAATATGTTATTTGTATGTTTTTATAAATATGTTTTATAAAATATGTTATTATTATTTTATAAATAATAATAACATATTTTATTATTTATGGCCAATCAAGATTTTTCTCTGATTATGTGTGGGTGTTTTATTTTATTAATACAAATATGCATTTTATGGGCACATTGCTTCGTTATGTATATTTTTTAGTTTTACAAGTTTATACTTTTTGAGAATATTGTTTAAATAGCCACGCAGATGGAGACATCACCCCCAAACCCCTTTCTCCTCACTCAATCATGGGTGCTACCCAAGTTGATCACTGGTGTTAGCCAATATAAAAACTGTTGCTAACCAAGTTGATCACCAGGGACGTTACTAGGCATTGGCGGCAGAGGCCACCGCCAAGGGCGCAGGAAGAAAAGGGGCGTGAAATTGGCTTTTGAACTATAGTAAAAATTTTATATTACATTTTTTATTCATATTTTTGTATGGGATCGTTAAAAAGTTTTAAAAATTTATAGCAATATACAGTAGTATTGTAAAAATTACAACATACTTTGGGTTTTCAACATGATGAAATAAGTGGGAAGATGCGTTATGAATGAGGAAATTTCGATTGTCCTTGACCATACACTTGGCAGTGCAGCTACTGTCGGTGCAGAAATTATGTTTGAACCTGACTTCGAAGGTTGAATACTAAGAAACTAAGAGGCCTATGAAAAATCCAATACACCATTGTTTTGCTCGTTTAATTTTACGTTATGGCATTTGCATTATTACATTTTATCACGATGGTTAATACTTTGTATCCTAGTATGAACAAAAAAGCACCGACATTTTAACTAGTTTTCACTGTGCGTGAAATTTACACAGTTTTAACTAAAAAAAACCCCCTTTTATTTATATTTTTTATTAACTTTTATTTATATTATATTACGTGGTAGAAAAATAAAAGTTATAAATTAGGAATTTTAATTTTTAATGTAAAAAATGTCTTATCAGTTTTCTAAAACTACGTTTTCTTAGTTTCTATAAGTCGTAAAAGTAATTACTTGTTCACGTTGAAATCCTTATGGAATATGTAGTTACGATCAATATATGCGTAAGCAATCGAATTAATGTTAAATTGATTTTAATCATATTAAAATAACTTTATATTTACCAATTTAAATCACAGCATTGTCTTACTCATATAAAAGTAATATATCCTAACTGTACATTTCATGAGAATTACAAGGTTACCAAGTAATTAATTTTACGACCTCGAAAAACGAAGAAAACATTGTTTTAGAAATTTAAAAGAACGTGTTTTCATAAAAAGTTCAAATTCTAACATTTATAAACTTATGGAAAACAGTCCCGTCAACAACGTCTCTTATTATTATCTAAAACAAGCCACATCCAAACGAAATCATTTTTGCTTCAGATTTATAATATTTTTAGGAGTTTCCGACTACGAGAAATCGATTGGCACCGGTCTCCATATATGGAGACTTATTTGTCCATATATGGTGGAATTATTATATATATAGAGCATTTGTTTGTGTATAATTACCGGCTTATATACTTTGTCTGATTGTTTTTTCACTATCACTGTTTTTTTCTTTTTACTCTTTATTAATCAATGTGTTTATATTCTATTTGTTTTTATTTTTATAATTAATCAATAAATTTTTTGTTTATTATTTTATTATCTAAAACAAGCAGCGTTTTGAAGAAATATGTTTGGCTCCAAAGATATTTAATATTGTGGGGGGGGGGGTTCGACCACGATAAATCGATTGGCACCGGTCTCAGCCCTGGGAAAATTCTAATAGCTGCCCCAGAGGCTCCTAGACCTCCAATTTCTAGCAGAAAAAAACAATATGGAACCATTTCGACTAGCATCTAGCAGAAAGTGTGGTACCAAACTTTAAGTACAAATTTTTCTTCTAAATCACATTATACCACTACATTTCGGAAGAGACAACATGGCTCTGTCCCACTCCCAAATAAAAAATATACTCAAAAACCCAACATTGGTTAATGTAAACTAATACACCCGAGTGAGGTATCAAATTAAAGGTATTCTACCCTTAATTAATAATATGCCATCAGATTTTAGAAAAGACTATGTTTATGGGCTCCACTGCCCCAAAACCCCAATACATAGTCATACTGCTTAAGAATCCTGGCGAGGTACTAGAGTTCCTTTTAGGATTGATCTAGATTTTGAGGTCCAGGAATTAATATCGAAGCAGAACAGTACAGAAAACTGAATGTCATAGGAATTAACAGATCTCCCAACAAACAGTATAATCACGAGCCATTTGTTTCAAAAACTAGAATCCCTTTTAAAAATTTTACAATCTCGAAAATCTAAATCCATTATAATTGGCGATTCTAACATCAATGTGATGGACCACACTGACCCCCTTACCCAGTGGCTTCGCGATGTGTTAACTTCTTTTAATTTAAATTGGTCGTAGACACGACAACTAGAGTGACGCCCATGTCAAGTACAGCCCTAGACAATGTTATAATGAATGTTCCAAACTCTTTAGTTTCGGTTATCAAGACGGCCATCTCCGATCATTACGCCCAGGAGGTCGTTCTTATTGGATGTACAACAAAAATCCAACTTTCGTTTTGGAACGAATCACTCAGCCCCAAAACATTAAAGAATTAAATGTTCATCTAAAAAATTTAATCATGGGATCTACTTAAAATTGACACAAAACCAAACGAAGCATTCAAGGCTTTCCATGAATGCTTCAACTATTACCTTGATATATCTTGTCCATTCAAACAATATAACAATAAACCAAGAATAAAAAAGAATAACTGGATAACACAGGGTATCCTTGTTTCAAGGCAAAAGCTTAAGTTTTTACATTACATTTGGAAACAACCAGCAGAACATTTTCAGAAACATTTTCAAAAAGGTAATTTGGCCTGTGAAATCTTACGAAATTGCTAAAGCACTGAAGAAAACTGACAAATTTTCAAAAACAGCCTGGACAATAATTAACAGTAACACCAAGGAAGAACGTAGCAAAAATAGTAAATCGATTTCTATTAATAAAATAGGAAAATTAGTTGAAAATCCTTATGAAGTCACAAATGAACTAAATTATTACTTTGCTTCAGTAGCTCTGATAGATTCTACAAATTATCGACCACACTAACTATTCAAAATTGTTAGATTAACCTGTAACATCCGTGATTCTGACCCCTGTTGGCCGAGAGGAGGTGGAACGATACAGAGGCCGAAGTCGAAAAGACATGTCTGTTTGGGTGCTCAAAAACTGCTATAAATTTATTTTTGAAACACTCAGAAAATTTATAAACCTTTCTTTTTTTGCAGGGAAATTTCCTGATTTCTTGAAAACAGCTCAGGTTGTTCTCATCTTTAAAAAGGATGACCCAACCATAGCAAGTAATTACCGTCCTATATCAATCTTGCCGGTTCTGAGTAAAGTTTGCGAGAAATTATTTCTCGAAAGACTTTTCAGTTTTTTTTTTTTTTTTAACCTATGACATTCTGAGAGAAGGACAGTTTGGTGACAACTCTAAGCACAATTGAAGCGGTGACTTATTATATGAACAATGTTGTCGAGGGACTGGACAGAGGAGAACATGTGCTTAGCATATTTCTCGATCTCTCCAAAGCATTCGACTATGTGCATAATGAGATTCTCATGCATTAGTTAGATGAATGTGGCGTGAGGGGTCTGCTACTCCAATGGCTGAAGTCTTACCTGAAAGACCGATACCAATATGTTCAGACCTCGGGTGCCACACCCAAAAAAGTTAAAATGATTTACGAAGTCCCCCAGGGATTAATCCGTGGGCCAGTATTTTAATAATTTATGTCAACAGTTGGAATTCCACCGTCCATAATGGACAATTGGTTCAATATGCTGACGACACAACACTCTTGTGTTTTTAACTAATCAGAATAAAAATTAGTTCAGCCAGAAAAATTAAAATGAAATAAATTCATTTACTCATTACGTGGAAAGGAAAAGTTTTGACTTTAAAGCCCTATTGTATAGAAACTAAAACACACATCTATGATCTTACACCGTAACAATACAAGATACATACAATAATTCAAAGCTTATAACTTAACAATAATACTATTAATTGTGTTCTGTAAGTGTGTTTTGTTACATTAATTTTAGAAAAATGAAATATTAGAAAAAGTACTTACATTAGAACATTAGTTCAAACTCTATATATTTTCAAACTAAATGATGCAATTTTTCATAAGAATTGAGAATCTTCCCCCTCAAATAAAAATTGTGCAACTCTGATCTTCTTTGATTCTCAATCAAAAGAAGCAGAATGTACCTCGAAGTAGACTTTTTGGTGAAGAAGGAACTAATTTATTAAGCCCGTCTGCGAGGAATAGATGTGGAAGAGAATATATTAGTGGTAGACTTAAGGAATAAATTAAAGGATTTAAGTAAGTTAGGTGTTAGGCCTAACCCCAGTAATCAAATTTAATTTAGAGAATTTGAAATAGAAAGTAGGGTCTGTAGTCGAAAGTAAAAGTGTCGGTGACCTCATTCCCACCGAGGTAAAGCTAGACCATTATGAAACTAGACTAAAAATCTTTAAGGTACTATTTGAGAAACAGAGTCGGGGGTAGTAAAAATAGAGGTTCTTCAGGAAAAGTTAGATTCATGTTCCTTGAAGGAAATTTTTTTAAAACGCCAGCCCACATTTTTAGCTAATGCTACCAAAATATAACGTAAACGAGCCACTATATGTCAAATGTCAAAATATGTCACTTGATGTTAAAATTAAATAATGTTATACATTCAAATAGCTTACACCAATAAAATATGAAATATTACCTTTTATTAGTTCAGGCTATAGATAAACACAATCAACTTATCTACTTTAAAGTAATTCTGTATTACCTCAAATTGTACATTACCAGGTAAAACCTGCTCTAAAACTCTTAAATTTTGCTACAAAATCTTAACAAATTTCTGGAGGGGACCCCTCTTTCTGTGGGAGGGAGGGGTTTATAAGACCTTCCGGAAAGGCGCAAAATCAACTGAATTTGCCAATAGCGCAGCTTAGGCTAGGTACGTCCCTGGACCAGCTCGTGCAAGCATATATGCTCAGCTAGCTGGAATGGACGATGTTGTTGTTCCTAGGGAGGCTAGTCTAAATTATTGTCGAATTCCTAACCCATTACAGCGTTATCTAAACAAGTTTAAGATAACAGACGGACTCAATGCACCTCTGTTAATTAATTTCCTAAAAAATATTTTGGCTTTGAAGAACGAAACCAAACTAAAAGATAATGAAATCTTGGAGCTTACATTGGGTTATTGTAATCGTCCAATGTACAGCAACATTTTAAAATGTAAAGGGGGAAGGGCCACTGTAAGAGAAACCCATCTAATAATCTTCGAACAAATCATTCCAATGGGATTAAGGGAAATTATGAAGAAAGATATGGTCAACAGACCTCAGAAGATTCAAGATGGTCAAGATTCCATATTTGGATAATTGTGGGTTCATGAGAGGTCAGTTATCAGAAAGGAAACCAATTCTTACTGGGGTCACCCAGCGGTCCTTATCGGGACTAATTCTATGTCTGATTTTCGTTAATGACATCCCCAGCAGTGTGAAGCATGCCAACTTATGTCTGTATGCGGATGACACCTCATTACTAGTATCTGATCAAGATCGTTCAGCAACAGAAATAGATGCTTTTTTTAAAAGGTAGCTCTTTGTTGCAGTGGTTTGCAAGTAATCAACTTGTTGCCAATACACAAGGACGAAAGTGGTTAGATTCCACATCCGTTCTTTTGACTCCAACTTCAAAAACAACTTCATAATGGGTCATTCAGTTATAATGCCGAGTTCAGAGGTTAGTTTCCTAGGATTCAGATGGCAGTGGCTGAACAGTACGTACGTGTCCATGTTAAACCCCTATTAAAGCTCCCTATTAAACTATTTAAAAATAGTAGAAAGCTAAAATAATGTTTTAATGTTGATATTATATTACAACACAAGTAATTTACTGTGTCTACATCAAGTGGATTTAATGGCGATTTCTTTTAAATTTGAGAAAGGCAAATATAAGTGTGCTTGCGTCATCATAACCTCAAAATGGCGATGTGATCAGTTTGCAACAAATCGATAACGGCTAAGCAGAACAAGATAAAGTGCTGTGATTGTGAGAAAGACTTTCATGGATTATGTGTTAAGATAATTAAAGCTTATATTGAGTATCAAACTAGTGCTGGAATTGTGTGGAGGTGTGATCCTTGTAATGAGGTGCGACGGAGCAGTATGTCATTTGAAGATGAGGCCAGTGAAGGTAATTTGACGCTTAATTATATCTTGAAAGCTATACATGAACTTGCAAGGGAACATAAAGCGTCAATTAGAGATTTCAACTGTTTATATGAAGTGTTAAATGATAAGTTAAATGAAAATACGTTATTGCTAAAAGACCAGACTACAAAAATTCCAGAATATATGGAAAAAATTGATCAACTCTCAGCTGAAAATAAAATGTTGAAAAATAAAATTCAAGTGTTAGAGGATAAGCTGGATAAGACGGATCAATATTCTAGAAGGAATTGTGTCGAAATTCGTGGTGTGCCAGTTAAGGATAATGATGTGATGCAAGCAGTGAAGAATGTGGGTAATGCCTTGGGATTTGATATCCAGGATACCATGGTTGATGCATGCCACACTCTGGGAAGGAAAACTGATTCCAAGGATCCTCCTGGAATTATAGTTAAATTTGTTAGAAGAGTGGATGCGGATACCCTATTGGCAAAAAGAAGAGCCAAGAAGGACTTTTCTACAAGACATTTGAACTTGCCAACTGACATTCCTGTTTATCTGAGTGAGTCCTTAACCCCAATGAGAAGGAAGTTGCTAGCTATGGCAAGGGACGAGGAGAGAAAACAAGGCTACAAGTGGTTGTGGGTGCGGAGAGGAACAATTTTTCTGAGAAAAGTTGATAATGGACCTGTAGTAGTAATAAAATGCCTGGCTGACCTTGGTAAAGTTTAGGATGATTAGTGTTTCTTCCATAAATTCGCAGTTCTATATCTTATAATTTATTATCTCAGATTATATTGACTTAAAATATAAAATAGGTTCATATATTTTTTTTCGCATGAGTTGTTATAAAAATATTGATTTTTTAAGTCAAAACAATGCTGTAGCAGTTGTGCATCAAAATATTAGAAACATGAGAGCTAATTTTCATTTATTAATTTGGAACTTTCTGTTTTGACATATTTCCCCAAAATAATTATTTTTTCTGAAATTTGGATAAAAAAGATGAAGTAAATTTATATAAAATTCCTAACTATAATCTGTATATTAAAACAAATGAATATTGTAAAGCTGGGGGTGTTGCTGTTTTTATGCATTGTAGTATCAATTCAGTCGAACAAATAGTAACAAATTTCAAAACATCCGATGTAATAATGATTACTTTTAATGAATTGGGCTGTGAAATGAGTTTAATGGCTATTTACTGAAGGCATCAGTATCCGAGTACTATGTTTATTGCTGAATTAAGAGAATATTTATGTAAACCAAAATTTTAATCATACAAAAATGTTGTGATTGTTGGGGATATGAATTTGAATATTTTGGAGGATAATAGTGTTATAGATGAATATAATATAATCTTATCTTCAAATGGATTAGAATCATTAATAAACATACCAACTAGAGTGTTTGGAAATTCTGAGTCTTGTATGGATCATATCTTAGTAAGGAGCTGTAATAAAAATAAACTAGTCATTAAAGCAGAGGTTATAGATAGATATGTGACGGATCACTTTATGACAGCTGTAATGATAAAACCAACAACAGATGTGAGGCCAGCTGATGAGTTCAAGGTCACAGTTGAGCCGTCAGCATATCGTATCAACAATGAACAGCTAATCAGTAAACTGGACTGTCAAGACTGGAGTAGTGTTTACAATCAAGCAAATGCATCTCTCGCTTAAGATATATTTTATGACATACTAAATTCTATAATAACACGATCTAAGGAAATTATGAATCGTGAAAATCCTCCAATTGTAAAATTAAAACCGTGGATAAATACAAATCTATGCAAGCTTATCAAAGTAAAAAACAATCTACTGAAGGTGGTAAGAGCAAATCCTAACAATATTGATAAAATCAAGTATTTTAAAGAGTACAGAAATAAACTGCAAACTGATATTCGCGTTGTAAAAAATAACTATTATGCTGAGAAGTTCAACAATTGTTGTGGTGATCACATAAAAACGTGGAGAACTATTAAAGAAATTATAGGGCAGGAAAGGTGTAAAGATTCCACATTGGTATTGAAAATACAAGGACGAATTGTAAATAATCCTGAAATCATAGCAAATGAATTGAATAAGTATTTTTTATCCATAGCAGGATATTTAAGTGAAAAAATAAAAGAACCTGATCCTTTATTGCATGTTAATTTGAAAAATGTTTTAAAGCAAAAAATCATTGCCCGTTCAATGTTTTTGAGACCTGTCACGGAAATTGAACTAAGAACAGCTGTTTTTCTCTAAAGACCGGTACCTCACCGGGACTTGATGGTATTACTTATTCTTTTGCTAAGCAAATATATAGTAAGCCAACAACGGCTTTGTTGTATATTATTAATTTAAGTTTAGAAAAAGGAGAATTTCCTGGAAAACTGAAGGAAGCTGTATATAAAAAGGGTTCAAGGACATGTTGTTGTAATTATCGTCCAATATCATTGCTGTCTACATTTGCTAAGGTGTTTGAAAAACTAGTTCAAAATAAATGATCGCATTTTTTGGAAGAATCCAAAATTTTTAGTCAAAACCAATTCGGTTTTCGGCAAGGGATGAGTACAGAGACAGCGTTGTATGATTTTATGGACACAATAAGAAGGGGACTTAACAACAAGAAGAAAATTACTGGCCTTTTTTTTGATATTACTAAAGTGTTTGACACGATTCACCATGATATACTTCTTCATAAATTATATAATGCTGGAATCAGAGGAATTGTCTATAATTGGTTTAAAAGTTATCTGTCAGGCCGGAAACAGTGTGTTAAAGTTAAAGATTTGAGAAGTAAATTTGGGGATGTAAAATTTGGAGTGCCCCAAGGGTCGATATTGGGAACTACGCTATTTTTAATTTATATAAATGATCTATAGCCCAGTCAAAGAAGGTTTTGTGTCGCAACTAATTAGGGGAAAGCTGAATTTTTTCAAGGTGTTAGTATACAAGGTAAACAATAAAAAATGACAAAGTCCCGACCCCTACCCCTCTTTATTTCCCCCCCACCCCCTCCCAAACATCGCAAGAGCAGTACTTTGGTTAAATACTCATAGCTCAAAAACTAATAAAGTTACAGACATGATTCTTTTTTTATATTACACCTAACAATATGGCAAACAAATTATGTACTTAAAAGTTTTATGTGTATAGCTTCGTTTAACCGTAATACTGATATACATGCAAAAAAATGCCTCTGCTAATTACAAAAACTTACTTTAACCAATTATATCATTTTAGCCTTACATTGTGGAAAGAAACGTCTTCAACAAAACGTATATATAATTTAATTAGCTTTAAAATGATGTAGCTAACATTGCTTACCGTTGACATTATGGCTTCATAGAGGGCGATTAAACAGTAGCGGGTATAGCGCTGTGCCGCCCCACGCTGCTCATTGCAGTGCCGAGTGCCGCTGCCGCCGTTGACACTCGCCGCTGAGGGGCATCGTACTTGTGTACCCGTATCCGTAGTCTTAAGTTATTTAGAGCAGCAATATAATAATTTTCACTTAGGTTTCTTAAGAAAATAAAGATTTAGTCCACTTGTATCACTGATAAATAACCAAATTTCACTGTCTAGGCTCTGTTGTTTAGTTAAAAAATTTTAGTTTTATGATACAATAATTACAGATAGTATTTTCTATATATATATATATATATATATATATATATATATATATATATATATATATATATATATATATATATCACAACCAGTATAGTATTTTTATAGCTTCTTATTTCCATAAGAATGAAGGAGCTCCTAGTACCCATTTATTTAAGGTGCTCTCAGTTATTCCTTGGCCATGATTTTAAAGATTTCATCAATGATTGCTCTATACACATGTCACTCCAATTTCCAGACCAGAACTCATCTTTTCTTCTAATAGTGAAGAGACTTTTTGTCACAAAGATATCTACTCTGTCTCAGTCAGTTTTGATTTGAGTTCTTCATTTCTTGGACATACATCTGAGCAGATTTTGCATAAGGAATGTGTCCTGCAGCATGAAAGTAAGGAAGAATATCAGTGATAGTGTCTAGGTGCCATTTCCAGTTCCCCGTTCTCTCTGCTAGAATAAAATTTAGCATTAGGTCGATTTGCTGAATTAGATTTAGCCAGAGCTTTGATGTTCTACTCTCAGACTTTTTTAAATTGATGAGGTCTGTCAGCTTTGCCAAGGCTGATTGAATGGATTTGTCATCACACGCAGTTGCTTGAGTAATATCACAGCGAGAAAGTTGGTCATAAACTGTTTGAACCTCGTTACAAAACACACTTGAACGTACCTCTTCATCTTCTGTCACTTGTTCAACAATAGCAGCATAGATTAATATGTATGCTCTCACAGCTCTAGCGAAGGCATGTCCAGTAAGCATGTGTTTCACCGATGCCTTACCATAGACAGTCTCCCACAATGACTCTATTCCACTACCTTCCGTTATACGACCAATGCATCCCAAGCACGACATAAGCAAATGGAAACCTCCAAGCCTTACAACAATCCTTGACAAATCAGATTGATCTTCAGAGCCAACAACGATTTCCATTGCTTTTAAGTATAGTGGCTGGTCAAAGGTCACAATGCATGTTTCCTTGTTCTTGCTACAATGTTCAGCTGCAAAACACAATGCTGTATATACTGATGATGGGCTATTTGGATCAATGTCTATAAAAGGAATAGCCACGATCTTACATTAACATCAGCGTCGTCGAAAACGTATTGTGTAAAGGAATCAGATTCTATGACTAGGGGGCCATGCGTGATTAAAGACCTTATATATCTGTCACTTTCATAGTATGAGGAACATACTCCCAGCGCACAAAGTACCTCAATCAAATGTTTTGACCCATACATTCTATTTAAATATAGAGAAAAAGAAGTTTGTATTGACGATAGGAAGGACCTTGGTCTTACAGCGGACATTATTTAATGGTTTATCACAGCACGTTTTCTACTTATGTCAGAGCTCGAGTTTTCAGTTCGTTTTTTGGTCACTGTAGACGTAAAAAGTGCCAATGTTTCAGGAATCAAATCATTTGATATGGTTCTTACTTCCTTTTCACTTGAATACTTTCCACAGTCATAATTAATTTTTTGGATGTCTTCCCTAACAATTTCTGCCGCTGTTCTAACAATTCTTTTGCGTTCTTCTTCAGTACTGGTTTCTCTGTTTTTGTACCAAGAATCTAAAACTTTGTGACCAGTATGTGACGTACCTTAAATACTTTTCTTTCCAGATAAATTAAGCACAACTAGCCTATCTTTGAAAAAATCTACAAGTTTTGACTTAAGATGATAATCAGTATAGTCTATATCAGAACCACTTAATTTAATTACAATCTCTTGTAACTCTTTCAGTGAATACTGGCACTCATTGTCGTTCTCAAGGTAATTGGCAAGCAGTTTGAATTGATCTGTAGACTTTGCTGATAATGACCGTCCTACCTTTTGTTCACTACTTATAGGTTTACAAAAGTTCTTATAACATTGCCCATGGTAACGGGCTTCAGCGGCAACTAAATCAATAACATCTAAAAGCCTAGACTTAACTTTATAGGCCCAATCATCACTACTAACATCAAAAGCATTGAGGAGCATTTGCTTTATTTCAATAGTTGAAACCTCGTGATTTCTGGTTCGGTACTTATATTGGAAGTTTAATGTCAAAAGCCGCACTTTCTCCACATAACAAACAATCATGATTGAAATCAAATGTGTTGTCTAATTTTCTGAGAAAGTGCTGCGATGTAGAAGGTTCTGCAGTTTGCGCTTTTAATGCTGCTTTAATGTTGCTAGGTCTGGTATAATTTCGCCTACATGTAGAATGTACCTTTATTAAATCGACATTAGCAAGTAATTTATGGATCTCGTCTTAATTCCAGAAACAGTATTCAACAAGATACGTACTAAGGACTGTCTACGAACAAGTTACAACATGCAGTCCGACGCATGGAGACATCCAAGCGCCTGATGAGAGACACTGCTAGGAGCGGCGCCGCGCCGGCGGTGCAGTGTCCGCTACTGTTTAATCGCTCTCTATAAAGCAACTACGTCAATAAATAGCTTGACTAGATCCATCATATTGAAGCTAATTAAATTATCTATACGTTTTGTTGAAGACGTTTCTTTCCACAATGTAAGGATAAAATGATATAATTGGTTAAAGTAAGTTTTTGTTATTAGCAGAGGCATTTTTTTGCATGTATATCAGTATTACGGTTAAACGAAGCTATACACATAAAACTTTTAAGTACATAATTTGTTTGCCATATTGTTAGGTGTAATATAAAAAAAGAATCATGTCTGTAACTTTATTAGTTTTTGAGCTATGAGTATTTAACCAAAGTACTGCTCTTGCGATGTTTGGGAGGGGGTGGGGGGGAAAGCAAGAGGGATGGGGGTCGGGACTTTGTCATTTTTTATTGTTTACCTTGTATACTAACACCCTGCAAAAATTCAGCTTTCCCCTAATTAGTTGCGACAAAGGGCATTTTTTTACCTTTATTGACTGGGCTACTATGTGATGGGCGCTTTCATGGAAATGTAACTTCTTTTGCTGATGACACAGCACTTTGTTATATTGAAGATGCATGGGAAGATATTAGTGTCAAAATTAATTTAGATTTTCAGGCACTTAGATGGTGGTTTTCTAAAAACAATATGGTTTTAAGTCCAGAAAAGACCAAATTTATTAATTTTAGTCTCAGGGGAAAATTTAATTTTGAAAATAGCATTATTTACAAATGTTTGGATTGTATAACTAATAATAGTGTTTCATGCGATACAGTGTGGACAGGTAAAGAGTGAGATATCTCTGAAATATTTAGGAATTTGGCTGGATAACCAACTAAACTGGAAGATTCATATAACACATTTAAAGAATAAACTGAATAGTGTCATTAGAATTTTTTATTTTTTAAGAAATATTTATAATGAAAGGATGTTGAGAATGTTATACTTTTCCATAGTACACAGTAGGATAGATTATGCGCTTTCCTATTGGGGAGGGACGTACATATCAAATCTTAAACCTATAATTATTATGCAAAAATATTTCATAAGAATAATATTGAAGAAGAAAGTAACTGAGTCCTTTTGTTCCTGAAATTGAAAATTCTGCCTCTTAGCTACATGTATTAACTACTTAAAATATTTTATATAAGAATCAAAAATAGTAAAGTACTTAATGAGTAATACAAATAGTAAGTTGAGATTGAGAAATGCTAACAAATATATTACTCCAATGCCAACCTTCTTTTTAAAAAAATATTCATTTCTAGCTCCAAAATTATTTAATGCATTACCTTGCCAAATTAGTAACCAAAGGTCACTTGTATCATTCTTGAAATGTATTAAAGAGTGGGTGTTCTCATTGCAGAATATTGAATGTTTATTAAATGTAAATTGAATGTGTCTAAATGTATATATGTATAGGTATGTACTCGTATATGTATGTATATATGTATGTAGCTGGAAGAGTGTACATTGTTAATAGCTATATTGTGTATGAATTGTTGTTTTTTGTTGTTGTACATTTTGTATATTTATGGGTAAATGTGTTTAGAGTAGGAAAGTGTAGTTTCCATAGTTTTGTCAAAAATAGTTTGTTTAAAATAGATGTAGGCATAAATATGGTTTGTAGTATAGTTACTATATTTAGAGTGTGTGTGGTTTAGCTATATTGTGAATGAATATGAGTATTTTGGAAAAGAGGGTACTAGGGTCAAGTTGTAAATACTTTCTTTGAATTTATAATTGTGTTCTAGCGCTGTTATTTCTTTTATTCAATAAAGTATGTAAATGTCTCCAAACAGGATTTGCCTTGGAGGCCAATACTTTATTTCTCGGTTATGTGGGTTTGTATGTGTAGTGTGAATGTTAATTTGCCAAGGTCAGCCAGCACTGATATATTGTATATTCTGTTATGTATGTGCTGTATTACTACATTTTATAGATTGCTCTACATTTGTATTACATGTGTTACTATTGTTATTGAGAAATAAAGTTTATTCTATTCTAAAAAAAAGATTGGTAACTGACAGCATGCTTATTTTCTCAAGCCACATTTCCTTTGTGTCCAACAGAATTGGCAAGGGGCTATTCATTTTACGAAGACTAGTTTGCTTTACAGATAGGCGGGTCCTGCTATTAGCGTACTATGGGTGTGTCTTATGCGGTGGCAATCTGGGGAGCTCAAAGTTTAAGTAATCTACAACATTTTTAGATTGCTAAAGAAAGCCTTACGCATAATTTGTGGCCTCTCTGCTAAGGAATCCTGTAGAAACATCTTCCGCATGAATAATCTGTTAACATTCTCACCTATCTATATTTTGGAATCAGTCACTTTTTAAGAAAGAGTTGTTCACCTGTTTACTAACTCTGACTCATATAAAATACACTCTTACTCACTTCGAAATTATAACTATTTAGATATTCCACGTCACCAATCTTTTTTTTTTCAGAAATAAGTCCAGTATAATTGAACTAAACTGTACAATGCTCTGACTCCGCATTTAAAGTCTATTGCCAATTTAAACAAGTTTCAAAAAACCTTTAAAGCATTCTTAATAAAGGGTGAATACTATTGCATCCGAGAATTTTTATGAAAATGACTTGATTTGTTTTCTTGTATGCATTGTATTATTTAGACTAAGACTTGTTGGATAAACTATGTTGTGTTAAGTAGCCTATTACCTGTGACAATTTTTTTTCTTTTTTTTCTGTGAATAAAATCTGAATCTGAAGCCCGGGAACACTCAACTCACTAACAATAGATCTTCACTGAGGATGCCACATCGTAGCATGGGCGAAACGTCTGGAACTGTACATATTGTAAATAGTCCTTTGACGTGGTTGACACGGAAGAACTAGTTTTTAATAATGACTTCAGCCGCTTAAGCTTACGAAATGGGATTAAGATATATTGTGCTTAATTAAAGGTTATCCCACTGTTTACACAAGCAAAATTGGCAGTGGAATTGATTATAAACATAATACAAAGTTAACTGACACTAAACCAATAAACATTAGAACATATACCAAAATTCCTCCAAACATTAAAATATTGAAAAACTCCAGAGGCGTCCGGAGGGTCCATACCAAAAATGTTAAAACTTAATTAGGTCTGGTACAAGTCAAGATAAATGATTTGCATCGTGGTAATATATGAAGGGCATAAAATGGATTATTTTTTTTCTTATCAGATATTAGTCTTTTCAGGAAAAACAAAATAATTATAAAAATAAATAAATGGTAAATACCAAAACAAGAAGTAAAAGCCATAGAATGTTGTATTTATTTTTGAAATATTTATTATATATTAAGTATGGTATGTACGGTTACAAAAAGTATACCTAGTTTATTTTTCGTTTTTAGTTAGTGCACGCTTTATGAGTGTATCACATGAGTAGTATAAGTATGGGAGTTCAAACCCATGGGGCTTCTGGGACAGGGTCAAAGGTCACCGCCTATCTGTTATCAGCCACGTGTTGACCTTGAGGTCAAGTTTACTATTGTTTACTAGTGTTGTTTTGGTGTGACGTCACGCCGTGTTGTCCTAGGTCAGTGTTGTTTTGGTGTGACGTCACGCCGTGTTGTCCTAGGTCAGTGTTGTTTTGGTGTGACGTCACGCCGTTTTCGCGCTCTTTCGTCTGCTAGTATCAGCTGATGCAAAAAAAATTTGTTTTTTCTTAAAATGTACTAACTGTGTTTTTTTCCACAGTGTTACCAACTCACACGATGCAGAAAAAAATATCTCAGTGCTGCCAACTCACACGATTTATTACATTATACTATAATAAATACATATACGATTATTAAAAATTATTTCCATATATTAAATACAAACGCGTCGTTTTTTCGGTGTTACATTTATATTAATTTAAATTCGTAATCCTTTTACGTTAACTATAATAAATATATATATATATATATATATATATATATATATACGATTATTAAATTATACTATATTAAATATAAACGCGTTAATAAATACGTTAAAATTTGTTCGTTAAGTATTAGGAGAACAGAACTTGGCTAGATCTCTGAAGTCGAGCGTTGGCGCGCTATCATATCGCTTGACCCTAGTGTCAGGCGGCGCGCTCTTTATCAGCCCGCTGGTGCACGACTTTTCTTGGCAACAATTACGGTTCCTCTTCACTTCTGCTAACCTAATACTCTATTTATTTTAAAACTTCTAAATTCGTTCACCTGAGCTAAACAAGGTATAATATGCTTAAATAAAATTAATTGAAGGATTGTTCTTAACCAGTCAACGTCTTTTTCCCCTGATTTAATCCTATAAAGAGTATTTAAATTATAGTGCCTACATATAGTAGATGATATTCATATAATAATTAATATTTATATTTTCGAAAACTATATGAAAAAAGACGTGCTTTAATTAAAGTGTAATTTTTCTTGTTACACAGTATTAATTTGAATAATATTTTGTATTTTATATAGTATTAATTTGTTCTGACCGTTTAACAAAATGCACCAGATGATATTCATATAATAATTAATATTTATATTTTCGAAAACTCTATGAAAAAAGACGTGCTTTAATTAAAGTGTAATTTTTCTTGTTACACAGTATTAATTTGAATAATATTTTGTATTTTATATAGTTTTAATTTGTTCTGACCGTTTAACAAAATGAACCACTGCTACCAGAGAACTCTTTGTATACGAGAAAATTTTCTAAGTCTAATTTTGCTGATGCAATATTTCATCATCTGTACTTTGAGTTTGGATCTTGACCACCACGCGGCCTTACACGTGTGCACGCAGTCGGACACATGTTCAATTGACGTCATTTGACTGGTATAAATAGACCAAGATTTCAAGCATGCAGTATCTGCAGTTGTTTCAAGCTCTAGAGACCAACGGCCCCAACGTCTATCCGGAACCTCTAGACTTGAACAACCTGATCATTTGTTTATAGCAGATATTGATTCTGGTGAGTAGATTTCCTAATTTATTAGCATTATTAGTTATGAACAGTAACTATTTTATACATTCTCTAACATCATTTTCAATTAATATTTTTAGCAAAATAATCATTATACTCTTTTATGAGAACTAATATTTTAAAATTTATTTACAGATATTTCTTTAACTAAATTATTTAACAACACAATTTAATAATACCAATAATGTGTTAGTTTTTTCATAAAAATGTTTGGAGAATACAAATTAGTTCATTTATGTAAAAAATTATATTTCTAATTTTAAACAATATTTTAACATTAATTGCATGACATTATTTCTTAAACCTAATTACAGTTGTGTTTTATTTTCAACCATACAACTAATTTAACTAAATTACTTCTTTCTAGTACATGATTAAAGTTGTTAGTTTTATAAAAATGTTATGATAAAATAAATTATTCAATTAGGTTTTAATAAATTTTTATTCTCATCGATTTTTTTACAAGTTTATAATCTAAAAATAATTTTATGATATGATTTAGTTATGAAAATTGTTTCTTACTTCATCAATCCGATTACACTTTTATGTATAATTTAAATAAAATACGTATAACTTAAACTACTAAATTTTATTTTTCATGATTTAATTAAAATATTTAATAACAAATCTTATTAAGTTTTATTAATTTCTGGAAAGAATTTATAACCAATCTGAGAATCTTTTTTAAACCAAACAAAATATATATATAGATATTTTTTGTTTTTACAGATTCTATTACTCAACTATACACTTCTAGATTCTACAACTATACACTTCATTCCTGTCTTCAGATTCTACAACTATACACTTCATTCCTGTCTTCAGATACTACAACTATACACTTCATTCCTGTCTTCAGATTCTATTACTCACATTCCTGTCTTCAAGAAACAACTACCACTAATTTAGAAAAGTAAGTTTAATTCATATGATATATACTAATACATTTCTTGTTAATATTTTCAATGTTTTGTTTTTTATTCTCACAGGTCTTCCCATTCAAATAAATTCTTTTCTCACATAAGCAATTTAATGTTTCGGTGTTAATGAAGCTCTTCAAGTTAAGGTTTAAGGAGTTCACAACAAAAATCTATGTAAATCTGTCCATGCTCTCTTTTTAGCTTATAACTAAACCATTTATCGACTGACATTGATCATATTTTGTATGGAGGTAGTGCTAGTCAGCCTAGCTATATGCATTTCTATCAAATTTTGTATCTAGATGATACATGGCTAAAACGTCTTAATACAGTTATATTAAAGTTTTTAATGTGGAAAGAATAAGCATATTCGTTGTTTAAAGCTACTATCAAAACAAATAAGATCAATCCTTTATAATACTGATTTTCTTCACTTTGAATATGAAAGAATATTGATACATTTGTTTTTTTGTTTTTTTAGTTTGCAATGGCTTCCTCTAACCTCGGTACTTCAAGCACTGCAGTTAACTCCAACCAGGTCATTAATTTGGAAGATGATGTGAGGTCTGAGGCTGGTTTTGAAGAAAGTGGTATGTCATCATTTCGACTAATTCATCTGTTAGAAAATTTATTTGTACTAGGCATGACTAGCCTAGATAAATGGGAAATAGGTCTAAATTTTATGAAAACGCATCCTGATGTTACATCACACCCTATATTACATCAGATTTGGTTTACTCTAAATCAACTATTTCTAACATTTTCAAACCACGTTTATGCCCACGCAGATCCTAGCTGTGATAAGTTACCTTATTTCACGTCCGAAGAAAAGAGTTTTGATGAAATAACAACAATTCTAAAACCCATGCTAAATAAAAAACCTTTAAAAGAAAAGTCTTACCCTTATGATATTGTTCAAAAAGTTTTAAACGTATTTAGATCAGCCTCACTACTACCCGGTACAGATTCTGGCAAAGAATCTGGAAAAAAGAGGAAAATAATAAAAACGAATCATCTAAGAAACAGAAAAAAAGTCGGAAACACTCTATAACATCTTGCTCTTCAGATTCTTCCTCAAGTTCCTCATCTTCTGAGTCCGAAGACTCTGATTCACAAGACAATTTTAGTAAATTATTTTCTCAATCGAAAAACAAACAAACAAAAAATGTTATTATAAAACAATCACTACAATATAATGACGGGGAAAAAAGGTGAAAAATCATAACCCCTGGTGAAACAGGAAATCATTTGATTAAAATGGAGATCACTGATACCAAGGATTTAAAGAAATGTTCCAGTGAGAAAACTTACTGGCAACAAGTTACAAAAAAAGGTGTGTTTCTCCTCAACACTAAAACAAGTGAAGAGGATAAAGCAATATTCAAAGACATAGATAATATTTTAGTTAAAATTGGCTAACAAATTTCTAAAGTAAAAAATGTGAAACATGAAGAATTGTCTATAGATTGGTATTCAAAAAAGAAACAATAATTGTATAACTTATAAGTAAAATATAAGTAGTAAATAATGACCATAATAGCGTTTTTTTCTTATTTTCAGTTCATAACGATAAGCTTGGTTTTTTTAAATTAACTGAGTATGCATTTCCACCTCATCGTGTCACACCGTTTGCAGCAGGATACGATTTACGCAGTGCATATGATGTAATTGTTCCGAAGCATGGTAAATCTTTGATAAAAACTGATATTGCTTTAGTTTTATCGCCTTATTGTTATGGTAGAATAGCTCCAAGGTCTGGATTAGCTTTAAATCACTTTATCGATGTAGGTGCAGGTGTTGTAGACCGTGATTATACGGGAAATATTTGTGTATTACTTTTTAATCATTCTGAAAACGATTTTGTTGTAAAGAGAGGAGATCGGATTGCACAGCTAATTTGTGAAATGTGTTTATACCCCGATTTGTATGAAGTCAAAAATATTCAAATGACTGCTAGGAGTAGTGGAGGATTTGGATCTAGTGGTTTGAATTAAAATAAAGTCTAATGCATTACATTTTTCTTTTCAGATTAATACTTCTTGGAAATTAATTGGCAATTTTAAGTTTAATAAAATGGAAAGACATTCGGAGCCGATGGATATCGACAGAAGTGATACATTACCCGTTGGAAACATGAACTTGAGTCGAAAAGTAAATAGATTAAACCTGATGCCATGTGGTGATTTTATAGAGTTAGAAAATGCTTTTAGAGGTGTCTTAAAAACATTTTTTCTAAGGAACATATCTCAAATGAAAGATATTTGTATTTTGCTAACAAATAATGCTAATAAAATGAAAACTATAATTCAAAATACACTATCAGACTATTGTGCGCTTAAGTTTAATATTGTGGTGGAATGTACGTATGTTAGACCTCATACAGATGACGTACAGGCAAGAGCGTTTAAAACCAGCAATGTCACAGTATTTGAAGCTACAGACATTATTCATAAATTATATACCATGTTTAGAAAAATATGTGTTGAGGAAAATGAGTATCAGTCTAAAGGTAGTGGGTGGACTTTGTTCTCTGTAGACGGTATATTATTGCGAGTGAGTAGATACAGACCTTTAGGTGGAACATCTTACTTACCTCTTCCAAAAACTATTTCATATAAAAGAGCTATCATTAATCCAAGGAATTTTGCAGACAATAGATGTTTTCAATGGGCAATTCTAGCTCGTTATGTACCGGCTCCTCACAGAGAGCGCATAAACGAGAGGTACAGGAATCTTTGTAACAAATTTAATTTTGATAAAATTCAATTTCCAACCCCACTCAAGCAAATCAAACTATTTGAAAAACAAAATCCTGGCTTAAGTGTGAATGTATATGGGTTGGATGCAAAAAACCAGGTTTATCCGTTAGGAACTATGTAATAAAGAGAAGATTAATCATTTTGATTTATTGTTACTTTCCGGTAATAATGGAATAAATCACTATTGTTATATATCAAACTTTTCTCGTTTAGTTAGTAGTCAAGTTACTAAACATAATGATTCCTTGGTGTTCTGTAAACGTGTTTTGTTAAATATATTGGTAAAAATAAGGATATAAAACTTGAAGCTCACAAGAAAGATTGTGATTTGAAAAAACCAGTAAGAGTTATTATGCCATCAAATGAGAGTGAACCAACATTTTTGAAATTCTCAAATTTTCACTATAAATACAAACTTCCTATAGTAGCGTATGCAGATTTTGAGTGTATATTGAAACATGTTGATCAGAGACAGTCCAGATATACTTTAATTAATGATTTACATGAACCTATGTCATTTTGTGTTTACTTAGTATGTGATGAGTCTTTGCCATTAGAATTAAAGTCACTAATTCCTCAAGAACCATACATTTATCGAGGTATAAACGCAGCTGAACATTTTATGGAGTATATGATAAGTTTAACTAATAGTATAGGAGAATTTTTTAATGTAAATCTTCCCATGTCTCCTTTAACAGATGAAGAAAAAATAAGATTTGAAAATGAAACAAACTGTGAATCGTGTGATTCTGAATTCTCTATGCTAAATAGTAAGGTTAGAGACCATTGTCATATAACTGGTAAATTTAGATCCATTCTTTGCAATAATTGTAATTTAAAAAGGCAAAATCAAAGATTTTTACCTGTTTTCATACATGGAAGTTCAAATTATGATACTCATTTTATTGTGAGACAGTTACATTTAGACAAAGAAAAGATTGAAGTTATACCTAATACTAGTGAAAAATATATTTCTTTCACTAAACATACATCAAGCAAACTTAAACTTAGATTTTTAGACAGTTACAGGTATTTAAGTGAGAGTTTAGCTCGTTTAGTTTCCAATTTGCCTAAAAATAAGTTTTTACATACAGAAAGATTTTTCAGACAAGATGATATGTCATATGTAACAAGAAAATGTGTATACCCCTACGAATACACTGATTCATGGGCAAAATTAGACGAAACGAGTCTTCCAAGCAAAGAAAAGTTTTATAGTCAAATCAATGAAACTCACATTAGTGACGAAGAGTATATATTTGCAAATCAAGTATGGGATAGGTTTAATTGTAAAACATTAGGTGATTATAGTGATTTTTATTTAAAAACGGATGTACTTCTTCTTAGCGATGTTTTTGAAAACTTTCGAACTATTTGCTTGCAAAATTATGAAGTTGATCCTGCTTATTATTTCACAGTTCCTAGTTTGACTTTTGATGTTATGTTAAAATTTACAAATGTAAAGCTTGAGCTCTTATGTGATTACGATCAATATTTGTTTATTGAAAAAGGTATTTGTGGGGGCATAACTTCATGTATTAAAAGACATGCCAAAGCAAATAATATAGATTTAGAATCTACCTATGATGAGGCAAAAGAGTCAACATATTTAACATATATCGATGCTAATAATTTGTACGGCTTTGCAATGAGTGATATGATGCCAAGAGATGGTTTTAAATGGCTAAGTAATAATAAGGTAAAAAAGTTCGATGTTTTAAAAATTCCAGATGATTGTAAAAAAGGATACATTATTGAATGTGATGTAGCATATCCTTCTTTTCTCCATGAGTATCACAATGATCTCCCTTTTTTACCAGAAAAAAAGTGTCCACCTAATTCGAAACAAGATAAACTTTTGTTAACATTAGAGAGTAAAACTCATTATGTATGTCACTATCGAAACTTAAAACAAGCCATTCGTAATGGCTTGGTTTTGCAAAAGATTCACAGAATACTAAAATTCAATCAAAGCTGTTGGCTTAAATCATATATTGATTTCAATACAGAAAAGCGAAAAAATGCAAATAACGATTTTGAGAAGGATTTTTACAAGTTACTAATTAATGCCATGTTTGGGAAGTCTATTGAAAATGTTAGAAACAGAATGAATTTATCTTTAGTAAATACTGAAGCAAAACTAAATAGATTAATTTCAAAGCCTACTTTTCTTAATAGAATTATATATCATGAAAATCTTAGTGCTGTTGAGTGTTCAAAAGAAATTGTAAACCTAAATAAACCTATTTATATAGGATTTACTGTGTTAGAACTTAGTAAGCTACATATGTATGAATTTCATTACAGTGTAATAAAACAGAAGTATAAAAAGGTGAATCTTTTATACATTGATACAGATTCTTTTTTTTATGAAATATATACAGAAAATCTGTACAATGACTTTAACCACTTAAAGCAATATTTAGATCTTTCAGATTACAATCCTACACACAAGTGTTTTGATATAACCAACAAAAAGAAACTTGGCTGCTTTAAGGACGAATGTTGCGGAGTAATAATTGATGAATTCATAGGTCTAAGACCTAAATTATACACTTTTAAAACCAAAGATGATGAATATTTGAAAAATGCAAAGAAAATGAAATTGAAGAAAGCAAAAGGTGTTAGTAAAACAGTAGTTAATAATCACATTACTTTTGAAGACTACAAAAAATGTTTATTTCAATACAAAAGTTTAAATGCAAATGAATTCCGTAGAGAAATGAGAAAATTTCGATCTAAAAAGCATATTGTTCAGACCATAACTGTTAACAAATTAGCACTAAGTGCAAATGATGATAAAAGACATATAACTGATGATGGTATAAGAACTTTAGCATATGGTCATTATTTATTAAAAAATGTAAACGTTTCAGTTGATGATGAAATTAGTAGTAGTGATAATGATTAATATTGTATAAATCATGTCTTTTAATTAGAGTTCAGAATTTGTGTTAGCTAGTTGTTATTTAGTTGCTGTATTTGTAATACACACCATTTCTTTCCTCGTTGTCAAACCTTTATGTACATATTAAATTTTATATAATTTGTTTCTTATTTCATTATTTGTATTTATGCAATGAACTAGTTATAGTTTGTATAGAATTTTGTACAATATTAGTATGTTTAGTTTTATTTTCATCATATTTTGTATATATATATATATATATATTTCATTGCCTATGTTTACTGTAAATATTATACTGTAAATACATGTTATTGTCAATTAAAATTGATTTTTTATTCATACCCAACTTGAAATCTGATTAGAAAGTATTCAAATGGTTTTTATAATAATACACAATGACAGAGAAAATACAAAGAAAATTTTTTTATTATTTTAAATAAGCTTTTTTACAATGCCAGACAATGGTGTATATTGGATTAACGCATCATGAATGATCAGACAATACGCCGTTGTATCCTTTGGTATATCGGCAGTTGTTTGAATCTCGATGCGAACATCCAATGCTCCAGTCTTTAAAGTCTCAACTTGTTTTGAACAATCAATTACTATTAAAGGTGTCTTCTCTTGAAAAGTCATTTTATCAAACAAGGTTGATCATCACCACCTATGTAATATGATGATTGAAATCTTGAATACATATCATATAAAATTGATTTATTTCCATTTAAATTATCATATGGATAGTACTTGCTGTTCAAGTACAGTTTTATATTATCCAAATTACAAAAATCAAAATGCGAAGCATTCTTATTTGCTTTGTCTTTACGATCAGTTCGAAAACCAATTATTACATATCTTGGCTTCTCCATCATGGATGATGTTTTGACTGTCCAAGTTAGAAACTTTGTAATTGGTAATGATGGGTACTCATGTAACTGCCATCTTCTGAATGGTATAGATATGGGCTGATCTCTTTCAGTCAAACGTAGAAGAGATAATTTCACTTCATCATCAACTCGAACATACGGCATTTTCCAAACAACTTTATTAAGTTGAATTTGAAAGTCAAATACAGATGTAGCTGGTTGAAGCACAACATTTTTATCATTAGATGAACGTAACAGGACTAGTTCTTGTTTTACATTCAGTAAAATATGATTATAATCCTCGGCAAAACCGAGTAGTAATTTAAGTGGAACACAAAACGAAAATGATGTTCTATCAACCATCACACTCATGGTTTCGTTTTGCCAACATGCGTTCTGCATCCAGTACTTGTCTCCTGGTCTAGAGGTAAGTAAATTCTTTATTGTTGTAGAAATACCTACGTTTTTTACTCTATCAATTTCAGTTCCACACAGTTCGTATCTGATTTCATCGAACAGAAATGCCATAGCATTACTAACTAATTGAGTTGTGGTGTCATCAGTTGGAGGTGTACCTGTCTTAATAAGTTTACCTTCCAAAAGTAGATAGCTTTTACTAGGCAATGTGTAAACATCTTGCTGATGAACAGGTATCCGTATCTCATCACTTGTTTTGTAAGAATTTGACGTATACGGATTATGAGAATGCCATTCAATATCAACGATAGAACTATCGAAGCTAGGATTTTTTCCTATATCTAAAATATTATTCATCCTTACTCTTGAAAGAGGACACTTTTGTACGTAGGTATATTTTGTTCCGCAATGTTAACTGCTTAACGACTTGTTCACGACTGACACTAGATTCTCTTTTTGCGGTCAATGTTTTATTTTTCTCTTTATTCAATACAGTAGCGGCGGGAAATACTAAACCCATTATTTTCTTCTCGGTCTAATATCTACTCTTATATTGATATATTCTTCTCTAAAATTAATTAAATTACCAAATTGATCTTTTAAATTAATATAAAATTCGTTCAAACTCAATTGCTTGTTTATTGGTAGATATTTAACTGTATTTGGGATTTCTACAATTTTAAATCCTGGCGCTACAGTTGGATAGAATTCGTGTAGTACGTGACCTTCAATCCCGTCTCTATAAGACCCTCGGACTAAATTACATGTGATTCGTATGATGTCTACTTTATTAATGGACACTTGATTAGGCGACTTGTGCACTTTATTCGCTTCTAATTTCACACCCTTTTAAAATCATAATAAGGACGCAATGGTGTTCTCTTTGGTGAAATCGATCTCTAGTGAACAACTTAAGTGACTTTTTAGTGTATTGTTGTTAGCCTCGAGTTTAAAATGCGTTGTAGGAGACTTAACCTTTAATTCCTCGATTACAAAATTATTTATATCATCTATTTCATAAGCACCAGTAGCTATACTTATTTCTATATCTTTGCCGATGTACAGTTTATTATTTACATTCTCTTCAATATTAGGAATTGAATTGTAAGTCATGAGGTCCATAAAACCCATCTCCCATTCGTCTGACGATGAAAGATCCATAGCTGGAAAAAGTGTGCACTTGAGGCTTGAACTTCTACCTGTAATACAAATCATATCCGTCTTGCGAGAAAGTCTAAACACAAATGACCACAATTTACAGTATTAAATTCTTGTTTAGGAAAGTAATTATATCTAATCACCACTCGATATGGTCCGCTGTTAAAATACCTCTGAAGTTCTGACGGTGGTCTCAGATTACCGAAACTATCAAAATATTCAATGTCAAAATCACGCTTATAGTAACATACCCAATGCGTACCCCATCCTGTAATACTGTCTAGATTTACAATACCAGATTCCTTTTCGTTAATACTTGATGGAAGTAAATCTCTCATAAATACACCTCTGAAATATGGTATTTTCAATAGTTTTGCATATTTGATTATATCTTTATTTGTTAGCGGAACATTTGGTATACTATCTATGAGTGGTGATGAGTATATTAGTTTTTTTTAACTGATCCAGATCCTCTGTATGGTTTTAGGTACAAACCTTTACCCTTCTTTTTGTTTATTGACTGTTTTTTTTTTTTCTATTGTTAGGTTGTTGTTTCCTTCGCGGCTTTTTACTCTTACGTTGTCGTCGACGTTTTCTGTTATCACAGCCGCTATCGAGTTTACTTTTAGCTTTCATCACGTTTGTAACTAACCAAGCAGCCGCCTTTTCACCTAAACTAGAATCTGATGACCTCACTCTTTCCCAAGCTCGTTCGGCCAATATTCTATCAGCTACTGATCTTCGCTCACTGTCCTTATACTTATCGTATGCGATGTCGTGATCTTTACAAGCTGAATCTAATTTATTAATTCCTCTATCACCTCTGGCTAATCTCTGTTTTACGTTAGTACCAGGACCACACCACTGATAACCTGGTAGATGTAGTTCTGTGGGTAATATATCTATAGCTCTATTGATGACACTACCAGCCACACTCCCTAATGTACTTATCAGTCCTACGCCACGATAAGAACTAACACGTCTGTTCATCGTGTGCGTCAGTTTTATAATGTCAGTATAATCATGAGCGTCGATAAGTTTGGACGTCAAAATGTTAGTAGTAGCAGTAACAAAGGTCTTAGAGGACCTAAAGGAATCGGGTTCGAATTAACCAAGGAAGGTGATTATGACATTCGTCGCAAAAGGTTGCGTAATGTAATGGAACCCGAAGATGATGGAGACGCTGTAAATTTAAAACGACATAAATCGTCATTTAATAAATGTTATTCATTTAATAATCGTCATAAAATAAAGGATCGACAGTTTGTCATGTAGGTGATCCGACTAATCCGACCGATGCTGTGAACTATAAGTTTATCAAAGACCGCTGTGTGACATTTGATAATACAGAAATTAATGCAAGAAATCGTACAATTAGCAATGTGTCAGATCCGAAAAAATCTCGAGACGCCGCAAATAAATTATATGTAGACGCAATGTGTCCACCCATGACTGAAACTTATTGGAATTTTAAAAACAGGAGATTAGTTAATGTCGGTGATCCAATAAACATGAACGATGTTATCAATTTAAAGTACTTCTTCAGTAAAACACTCAAGTCCGATTCGACTTCGTGGGACTTTGTGAATAAAAGACTAACTAATGTGGCCGACCCTACTCATATGCAAGATGGTGTTACGCTTAACTATTTGGTTAGATCAATTAGTAATATTTTATATGAACTATACAGATTATTGGCTCCAAGTGGCGATCCAATCAGAACATTAACAAAAGAAGAGTGGATAAACATGACAATTGTCGAACCATTTTTCATAGATCCAAAAACAAAAATTGCTAGAAATAACTAAACTGTAAGTAGTTGGTGAAAATAAAATTATACAGTTAAAATGGAATATTATTTTATTTATTACCTCAATCTACAATACTTTTACAAGTTAATCTAACACATTTCTCATCTAGTTCATTTAGTTCTTCAATTATGGAGTTTATTTCATTCTGGTGTCCAGTGTGACCAATATTTTCCGAAGCATTCAAAATCCTCAGGCGGTCGACCAGTTCGTTGGGATCATCGTAATATATGAAGTTTGGTTTGGCGTCAGTCAAAACAATGCCACTTCCACTCACGGTTTGTTGCACCAAATCTGAATATGTGCTCATTTCATTTGTTGATTCATTTTCTCGTGTAGCAATTAAAGATATGATGTTTTTATACTTATTCCCTCTGTTAGACTTCACTTTCCCTCTAGGTGAATAATTTATCTTGTGAGCATTGGTATCTCTGAGAATCATAGCGTAGCTATCGAGATCTTCTTCACTGTACACATAAGGATTAGGTATATTCATAAATAAAAGTTCGTATAAACCACGTGTACCCTCATATCTTTTACCATTTATTATAAAATCATCTATATCGATTTCTAATGGCTTATCACCAATCATCCATTTTTCGCCTTCGACTCTTATACCATAATTATGATCTACTTCTTTACCACCTTTAAGTAATTTTAAAAAGTATTCCTTTGCTAGTCTTCCCTTAAATTCACGTAGTACGTATTCCCTAGCTAAATTTTTCCCTTGCGGTGTTTTCAAAAAGTCTTTACCCGATACCACAGCCGGTGAAACGTACGTTTCTTCAACCATCATATCTTCTTCTTCCTCATGTTGTTGTGGACTTGAATCTGGCTCCATAATGTCACCATCATCATCAGCATTTTCACCATCTTGTTTATCCATGTTGAATCCGGGTATAGCGAACCGTTTTGAAGTCGGAAGCGTATCTTCTCTATTTTCCTCATGCAGACGTTGTTTTCTTTTCACTCCTTGTGGAGGTGCACGTATGTAACGTTTTACAGGCGTTTCAAAATCCTCCAACTGACCTTTTCTTTTAAGTTTATTAATTCCTTGTTCTGTTATTTCTTCTTTAACTTGTTGTTGTTGTTGTTGCTGTTGTAACTTTTCTCCTTCTTCCGCAATCTTTTTAAGTGGCTCAGCAATGGGTTTTAACTGTTTTTCCCACATCTCTTCACTATCCAACATTTCCCTCTTCATAGATCTATGTTTTTGCTTAATATTTTTTCTTATTTGAGTAATTTCCTTCATAACCTCCTCTTTACTTTTATTGGCTAAAACCTCGTCAGTAAAAAGTGTGGGAGAGGACGACATTATGTGTCTAACTCGGATGATAAGTACAATATAAATGATTGAAAGAAACAATATGGAACGTTAAATTGCCCCCACTACCACACTTATAATCTTACAAAGATATCAAATCCTCTACGATACCGACCTTTGTTTATATCACTATCCTTGTCTATTACAACAAACCCATTTTTTGACATATTCCAAATCTTTGAACACATATGCTTGAACTGACTGAAACTCATATCAGGACTGACATGGTCTTGATAAATGTGATTCAAATTACGATCATCTTGTTTAAATATAACTAAAAGATTCGCATTGTCTCTAACCAACTGTTTGGGTATAAAACTGTAAGTTTGACACACGTAAAAAGTGTCAATATTGTTATGACGTCCCATCGAAAAATAGTTTTTAATATTATTCTGTTTGCCACAAGCGATATCATCAAATATCATTACAGAATTTGCCTCAATCTCACTTGGATGAGGTACTTCATCGTTGTCTGAATAAGGATGATATCCTATTCCGTCTAAATTTGACAGTACACACTCGAGGAATGTATACTTCTTTTGATACAGTGATTTTGAAAAAATGTATAAATTGTTAAAAAACAAACCCTTAGGTGAGAATAATAAGTTTAAAAGTAAATTGGTTTTCCCACAATTTGATGGACCTACTATTAAACATCTGATTGTGTTTGGTAATAAATGTCCGTGTCTTTTCATACTCTTCTCTTTCTTCTTATCAACTAACATGTCTAAATTGACGATTGGCAGTGTTACAGACTGTTTAAGAAACTTCATTACTATCGTAAATCCTTTTTATCAATCCAGGAGTCATGTTATTTATCAAAACCCAGCCAACGCACTAACAATCTATCGCCTTTTCTCTTTATAATTTTTTCAATCACGTAAGTATCACCAAAACGTGTTTTACTTAACTCTTCTTGATAAAACCCACCTTTTATTACATCACCTTTGTCGTCTCTTAGTATGTACGTAACTGGTGTAGTCGGTTGTATTTTCCATACTGTGTAAATCTCATTACTCCATCTAGGCCAATAACCTTTATTGAATTGTTTAGTTAATCTACTTATTCTAACTCGATCACCAGTATCAAATTTGGAATGACTATGATATTTTTTTCTATTTTTAACTATTTTTAATAATATTTCTTGTTCATTTCCAATATTAACCTGAATAGGCTTAACACCAATAGTTTGATGAATGGTATTATTATAGGTTTTCAATAATTTTGGCAGTAAATCCAACCACTTGAAATTACCCTGCTGACTAAAGTGTCTCCATATGTTACTTTTTAAAGTACGATTGAATCTTTCAACAATTGAAGCTTTTTTATCAGAAAAAGTAAAATAATGATTGATATTATATTTGTTTAACAAGAACTTAACCTTAGAATTAAACCATTCTGTACCTTGATCTGTATGGAAATGTTTCATATGAGGTTTTTTCAATATAGGTTCAAGTGCGAATACAATATCATTAGCACTTTTTGACTTTATTGGTATTGCAAAAGCAAATTTACTAAAACAATTAATTACAGTCATAATATATTTAAAACCTTTGTTAGATTTTGAAAAAGGAATCATTTCGACTAGATCTGCTTGATATAAGTCATTGATTCCTTTAAGTTCTACATGACGTGTAGGATAGTGACGTCTTGCTTGTCTATGTAATTCTTTTGCAATACCTGCTCGTACATTGTTCATTGTTATCAGGTGAATAGGTGGTAGCAAAATGAAACAAATATTAAGATACAAACATATATATATATATATATTTACATTTTAATGAGTTCACAAAAAGGTGATGCTTTTAAATGTTCTTCTTTCGGTTTATCCTCCGGAGTCCAATCTTCTAGAACGACACCGCATTCAATACATTTGACAGCGTCTCCAGCACCAGTATAGTAGAAGCCTGCATCTATCATATCTTGAATGTTAGGATACATCTTAGGCCATCTGAAGTATGTTAGCGACATAAGGTACTCGGTGTTCTTAACAGATTTTTTATATCTACTATAGTTACAAAAGTCTCCAGACATATTTTTAGACATTGAACAGTCAGGATTTCCTAGCTTATGTAAAATGTTTATGTGTTCTATAGTTAACTTGACATCACCAGATTGCCAACCACAACCACAACATACAATTTTATCAAAAAGTTTAGTACAGTAGAATCCAGATTTGATCAAGTCTTTCTTTGTACAATTAAAAATAGAACAACATACCTCGTCTTCACTATTACTATCACCACTACTACTATTAGCACAACAACAAGTAGGACTCATGCCAACTGTTCAACTCACAATGGTCAAGACCGTAATGATCAGTTTAATTTAGACTGTGGCTGTGGTGGGGGTGTACAAAAATAACAATTCTTCCTTTTCGGGTTAGGTCCATCAAATGTATCTTGAAAAGATTTAAGCCCAAAATGGAAATGATCTGTACATCTTAAATTGCTCAATATTTCCGGATCATTTCTCAAACTGTTGGGAAGTCTATCATATATCAATTCTAAATCTTCGGTATGATTAATTATAAAACTTTTCGGTAAATATTTTATCAATTCAGGTTGTAAATTTTTATATCCTCTACGATAGCATTCTCCAATAGCGAGATTTACAGTTTTTAGCCTATCCTCAACTAGTTTCTCAAGTTTAATCCATTGAAGTAGTAAATGAACATTAATATATGCGCAGTTTAAAGGATCATGATTGAAGGTACATTTTTTCATAGCACTAGTCTGAGTTTGATTTCTAATAACACTTAAACTAGGACATCCTAAATCTTCTAAATTAATTACATTAACTTTAAACTCTGACAAAAGGTCAGTTACAAATTGTTTCTTCTCATATCCTTTAACATATACATTACCGGAAATATTACAACCTCTAAGCACATCTTTTAGTTGATTATATTCTCTAAACCCTGAACCCCAATAGAGTCCATGGAAGTACTTCTCCAACCACACAACTTGCTTTTGAACATTTTCTGGTAACTTGTTAAAGTGACAAGGTGGTTGAAACAGTTGTAGTTCATAGACTTGCTCATCGGTGGATATGACAGCCAACTCCTTTACAATAAACTTGTTGTCTTGGTTTTTAAATCCTTGAAAATCCAAAATGAACTCCATATCTGTACAGAAACAGATAATAAGTTAGAATACTCATAATTTAATCTTTTTTTAAATTCTTCGTCAATTGCTAAAAAAAGCATTTCTTAAATTCAGTCCAACCATCAACAAGATCTAATTGAATAAATTAAGTACCTAATGTGTAAGTATAAAGGTTTTTACTATATATTTATAATCCATAATTACCTTTATAATGCTGCGTCACTACTGATAACCTTGTGGCTGGGGTCAATACTAATCATGATGATTCACTGCTTTTTCTATTTATAGTCGTCATTAGTGACGTAAATCGATGATTCATCAGTTCAAAGGTTGTAATGATGTAATCTAGATAAAGGTTACTTTTTAACATGGGTGAAAAAATAAACTAAGTCGCAAATTATAATCTAATTATTATTTATTATAATTTTCATCATTAGATGTTGACTTATATACACTGCAAGCTGATTTTTCAGTTTTAATATTAAGAAGTTTCAATTTTTCATTAACACGAAACATATCAATAAGCCATCTAGTATCAGGTCTTCGATCCTCTTCGGGTAAATTATAAATTTTTACAGTATCAGAAAATTGAAATTTCTTCATTGTTTCAAAAGTTGCAGTCTGTATTCCAGGTTAACGAATAATGATTTATCACTATAGTATTTCATATACGTATCCTTCCATGAAATAAATGGTAGAAATGCTTCTTTATTAACACTTTCCTTCTTACAATATAAAAACCAAAAATATTCGCACTCAATACAGCTGACGGTCTCCAAAGGAAGATCGAATAACAACTCTATTTTACGATTGAATGGAAGCTTCATCTTTAGCCTTACTGTTGAATCTAGAATTAAACTCGTTATTTATTGCTGGCAGGTGCCTTATCAATTGCAACCATTGGTCCGAATCCAATTTTATTACTTCACGTTCACTTTGTATCATAACATATGTCTTATCAGAATTGTTTCTGACTAAAGCACGTAATTTATTTCCTATTATTATAAATAAAGTTTCGTATTGAAGTTTCCATGTTGTCGTGACGGTGTCTAAGATAAGACTGAGTTAACTTTTATACTGAATTAAGTAGAATATTGATACTTAAATCGTTTCCAAAATTCTTCATCAATTGCGTTAAATCCTTTTTTGAATTCTGTCCAATCATCATAATTAAAATGAACAAAACAATCAGGTTTATTATCACTATTCTTTTTTACAATAAAAATATTTGTATTTGTTTGCCAATTACTGAGTATTACTTTTAAATTATTAGTTAATATCAAAGTCTTACTATAAGCATACTCCATACCTGCTGAACACCTTAACGGTCAAAGTCAATTAAAGAACTGATCCATTATACACAATCCAATAACTATTTATACTTTTGTCGTCTGACAACTGTAGCATATCTTTAAGTATCTCCCGCCAAACGTCTTGACCAATATTCTAATAAATCAGACGTTCTGTTTCTTGTTCTTGGCAATGTTGTTGATGATACATTTGGATCTTGTACATGTTCACCTCCATGTCCGACATGAGTTTGATTCCTATACCATCTAGTGTCACCCGTTGTCCACGTACTAGAATAAATAAATTTGCTTTGTTCAGGTTTTCTTCCTTCTCTAAATATTCTCTCGTAATATGTTTGATAAGCTGTTATTGTTGGATCAGTTATCGGACGTCGACTGTTGTTTTGATCTTGATTTGATTGACCCTGAGCAGGAGCACGGTGTGCCATGGTGTAAGTATAACGAACGACTAACAACTCGGTCTGCTAGACTAACAAATCATATACGTATTTAAAGGATTACGAATTTAAATTAATATTACTGAAACACCGAAAAAACGACGCGTTTGTATTTAATATATGGAAATAATTTTTAATAATCGTATATGTATTTATTATAGTATAATGTAATAAATCGTGTGAGTTGGCAGCACTGAGATATTTTTTTTCTGCATCGTGTGAGTTGGTAACACTGTGGAAAAAAACACAGTTAGTACATTTTAAGAAAAAACAAATTTTTTTTGCATCAGCTGATACTAGCAGATGAAAGAGCGCAAAAACGGCATGACGTCACACCAAAACAACACTGACCTAGGACAACACGGCGTGACGTCACACCAAAACAACACTGACCTAGGACAACACGGCGTGACGTCACACCAAAACAACACTAGTAAACAATAGTAAACTTGACCTCAAGGTCAACACGTGGCTGATAACAGATAGGCGGTGACCTTTGACCCTGTCCCAGAAGCCCCATGGGTTTGAACTCCCATACTTATACTACTCACATGAGGTTTATTTATTATTTTAAAGAACAAAGATTGTTCGAGGAATTAATATTCATTTGTTTCACGACGTAAATGGACTGTGAAACAATGTCAGATCTGTTATCATTACAGCTAAACGGGTGGCCAGAGACTCGAGTTAGGTCCGCCAGGAGCGATGTATACTGTCCGCTCCTATTGGTGGGGGTGATTCGGAGGTCAGTCCGGTTGAGATCGTTTAGTAGTGTTTTGAGTAGCTCGCTCGTATATCGAGGAACCATTAGTTTATAACTTACAATAATTGAGCGTTACCTCACTCAAGCATTTGTCAGTCTAGTATTGGGGCATAGTGTTTCTAGGAGGTTTTTAATTACTCTGGGTAGAAAGTTCAGACAATTTTACCGATTTATTTTGTATTTTAGAGTTTTATCGAAACAGGTCTGGGCAGGTTAACATTAACATTTATGTCAACATTGAGTAGTTGAACCTGTTGAGTCTCATTTCAGCACTCCCGTCTTTGACTCAACGTAGCTGTGAAGTATATATTGCTTGTCAACGGTCGAATATACCGTGCTGTTGTGGAACAAAGATAATTTATACTTTGATAGACATTTATCTGACCCAGATCTGTTGTGATCCATTTAAGTACTTCCGTGTTCCAGTCAATTTATAGTGGTGACCGTAAGTATACATTGTTTGTTAACGATCGAATATACCGTACTGAAGTGGAACAAAGGTAACAAATACTCTGATCAACCCGACGTGTTTCATTTCAGCACTCCATTGTTCCAGTCAGCTCATCTGTGACTGTAAGTATATTCTGATAGAAGCAAAGAACGTGAAAACTGACAAAGGTTAGCGCATTGTCTTTATATTAAATACTAGGTATGTGAGTGGCTGTGATGATATCTGTAATAGTCTGACTTTGTACAGTGCTGGTGAAGGGAACTGAGCTTTCCCAAAGAAATGGTTTTACAAAACCTGGAAATCCCAGCCTTAGAGCTTCCGTGGGTTTGTTTCCTCGGGTTTGATATTAGTTTAGCCCAAGAAAAACACCTTACATTTAGCCCGAACAGGAGCCGCCTTAAATTTTGGCACTGTTATAGGGACAAAGGAAAAAGTATAAATATAACTTAAAAAATGGGAAAAGACGAAATTAAAAAGACATAGTACTACGATGACGACGAATTAATCTTATCCTATAATGACACCATTAACTCTGCCGTTGTTACAACCTCTAATGAAAGGAGTTGAAGTGGACGCAGTACCGAGGGAAACGAATCCTTGTACCACGAGCACTACAGGTGGACCTTCGGAAGAAAAAAAATCCTATCATGGATTTATGACTTTTCTAAAATATAACTGCAAAAACAATTAACTCAGTATGGTTTGGATTGCGAAGGTAAGACTGATGATTTAAGAGCAAGACTAGTAAAAGAGTACCGGGAAGGATATTCTAAAATGAATGAAAATATTAAGTCTGTCGGATCCTTCGTGTTACTACGAGAGGGGTCAGAGAGAGAGAGAGAGAAAGTAAGATTGGAGAGGGGCTGGTCAGAGAAATATTAGGACACTCATTTGACACTGATTGGAGAGAAGTTCGCAGAAAACTGAAGGCCTTAGCAGAAAAAGGAACTACTATGGCAAGTGACGAGGGAAGTGGAACACTCCTAGGTGTTCCGTACTGTATGAATTATACGGAAACGCAGCTGCATACAAAGTGGGCGTTCCCAGCTCCAATACCATCAACGAAGATAGCTACACAACAGTCAGTGCCTTTACGATCGTCAAATTTGGTACAACGCAGTGTTTCTGAATTGTGTAGCTAAGTGAGGAAGTGGAACCTTCGATTTGATGGGAAGCGTGAAGCTATATCATTCATGGAGAGGGTAGTAGAGCTTATGGAAGCTTTTGGAGTAGATCCTGAAGAAATTCTCAAGGCTTTGCCTGAGTTGATGAAAGATCAGGCCTTATTGTGGTAGAAAATCAGAAGATAATCGTAAAGGACATTTGAAGATTTCCAGAGAAATTATGAGATACAATTTTGGCCTGTCAGCTACCAGCAGAGTCTTGAAGATGTTATTCATAGGAGAACCAAAGGTATTGGAGAGTAGTTCAAACAGTATATGGTGGCATTGGCTACTCTGATGAATAGGCGTGGATGTTATTCTGAGCAGGATAAGCTAGAAAGGATTTACTTAAACATCAGGCCTGAATACAAATTGTACGTGAGGAGAAGGGATTTCTCTAGTTTATCAGAACACAACATCTGGATGAAAAGTATTAAACTGTGTCGAGAGAAAGTAAATTCATCCTCCAAAAAGTATCAGATCCTCAGTTCTTCTCCCAACTCCCTAAAGATCAGAACCTTACCATCGCTCAACGTGGAGCCATAAAGTCATAATTTATCCCCATAATTTATCCCCCTCCCAACGCCACTCAGTCACTAGTTCCAGAGGTAGCTTTTCGGAGTAAGAAGACTCGAGAAAAATCATTTGATGCAGCTATGTTAAGTGAAGAGAATTCTTCACAGCGGATAGCGTCTAAGGTTACCTCAAGAGAAAGGTTCCCGAAGATGCGGTGGTCTCGTGCCCAGCATGACTCAACTAAGCGAGAGTATATGCCAAAAAGAAGGGAAACTCCTACAAACTGAACAGTCCGATAGAGCACCCAATTATCGCAAAACGTCAGAGATAAATTTCGGGAAGACAAACTTATTTTTTTGGAGGTGTGGACGTCAAGATCATGTGAGGAGAGATAGTGTGGTTCCGCTTAGACTCGTTGATACTATTGTAAAAAGCAAGATGTAACCTGTCACTGCTGCCGAATCAGACCCTAGACCACATATCCCCGTAAAAATTGAAGGTAAAGATTTTGTCGGTCTGATCTACACATGTGCTCCTCAAACTATTGTTGGAAGTGACGTGGCTCGTCACTTAGAGGAAAGAGGTCTTATGATTATTAAACATTCCTCTGCGGTTATAATGACAAACAACTATATTGTATGGGTAGGTTTCACTTACAAGTTCAACTAAGAGATTGCCGTTAATTTTGTGAATGTTACAACGAAGTGCTTGCCAACCCTAACAGCATCCATTATTCTTGGCATGGACGTCATTCCTCACTGCTAATTACCGTAAACGTAGATACAGTGAAGATGGGACAGGCCTCCAACAGAGAGGTGGAAGTTATAACCTTGCTACGGCCACTGGTCTAACAGAACAGCAAACGGAAAAACTTCAACAATTGTTGCGTAGTCAACTCAGTAACTTCTCTGATATTAGTGGAAAGATGCAGTTAGTAGGGCACATCATCAAGCTGAGGAGTGAATAACCTATCAAACAATGACACTACCCGAGAAGCCTAGCCATGCAACAGATCATTAATGACGAAGTGGACAAAGTGTTGCGTGAAGGAGTGGTCGAGCCTTCGAACAGTCCTTGGAGTTCACCCATTGTGCTGATTAAAAAAGTGTCAGGAGGACATAGATTCTGCATAAGACTTTCGAAAAGTGAATGAAGTATCGGAAAAGGACGCTAATCTGTTGCCCAGAATAAATGTAATTTTAGACAAATTAGAGAAGCTGGTTTCATATCCACGATAGATTTGAGAGCATAATATTGTCAAGTTCCAACTTAGCAAGTGAAGCCGACGTATAGCGGCATTCGCCGTGCCCGGAAAAGGTCACTATTACTTCTTAGTTATGCCTTTCGGCTTACTCGGCCCGAGCCACTTTCCAGCGGCTCGTAGACACTATTATTGGACCTGAGCTTGAGCCAAAGGCGTTCGCCTATTAGGATGACTTGGTTGTTGTGAGTAAGACTTTCGAGGAGCATTTCGACATTTTAAGTGAGGTTTTCAGAAGATTGAGGAATGCAAATCTTAAGCTGTATTAGGAGAAGTGTCACTTGTGCAGGCGAGAGCTGAAGTATTTAGGACATATTGTTAATGAAGATGGCATCCGTACACATTCTGAAAAGGTTCGAGTGATCAAAGAGTTTCCCACGCCAGAGTCAGTGAAAAAACTACGTCGTGTTTGGGGCAAGCGTCCTGGTACAGACGCTTTGTCTGAAACTTTGCCAAAACTTCGGCGCCACTGATAAAGCTGTTGAAGAACAATACAGCCTGGCATTGGGGAGAAGAACAGCAAGCAGCGTTCGATTCTTTAAAGACCCAGTTAGTATAAGCGTCAGCACTGGCTTTTCCCAACTTTGAACGGCCATTCACCCTCCAAGTGGATGCTTCTGGTGAAAGACTTGGAGCTGCTCCTACCCGATCCCTTAAAGGAGGTGAAACCGTAGTATCGTATGCTATAAGGTTACTTTCTGATAGCAATCGTAAATTTTCCGTTACAGAATGAGTGTGCTTGGCTTTAGTCTGGACCGTAAAAAAATCAGACTTTACCTAGAAGGGTACAAATTCATTGTTGTAACAGATCATCAAGCTTTGAAGTGTCTCATGTCTATGGAGAAGCCACCAGGATGCCTAGCTCGTTGGATTTTAGAATTACAGCAGCAGAGTGTTGAGATACGATATCGAAAGGGTACACTGAACAAGGTTGCCGATGCTCTTTCCCGGTACCCGGTAGAATGAACAATTGGTGTGGTGCAGGAAGCGGCTGAAGTGAGCAAGAATAACGAAAATTGGTAAAACCACATATACTCGCGCGTTTGCACCAAGCCAGGAAAATGGCCAGATTACCATATAAAAGGTGATAGGCTGTTCAAGAAAGCCAGACCCAATACTAAGATGCAAAATGTGCGTGCCGAAGAAACTGCACTTGACGTGCTGAGGGAAAATCAAGACCTACCTACAGTTGGCCTCCTAGGGACGAGAAATACCCTGAAGAGAGTACAGAATCGTTACACTGGCTTGGAATTCAAAACGATGTTACGAAATATGTGAGGAGCTGTCAAAGTTGCCAACACCATAAGGTAGAGCATAAAAGGTTGCTGGGAAAATGTACTTCCGACGTCCTCGTATGTACTTTGTATATGGTGACGGCGAAACTGGTAGGATCTCTCCCTCGCTCCAAGATGGGAAATAGACATGTCCTGGTGATGCAAGATACGTTCACCAAGTGGGAAGAGCTCGCTCCTTTGAAGGTGGCTACGGCAACTCACGTCGCCAAATGGTTTGAAGTACTTCGGTACGGCGCTCCAGAGGCTGTCATCATTGATAATGGTACGAAATTTGAGGCGAAGATTTGGAAACGATTGATCGAGGACTTGGAATTTGAACAGCAATTGACACTCCCATACTCTTAGGGCAATCCTGTTAAGAAAGCCAATCATGTCCTGAATACCATAATCAACCAGTACATTCGTAACGATCATCGTGACTGAGACTTACATCTATCGGAGTTTAGGTATTGCATGAATACAGAAGTCCATGACTTCACCGGTTTCACTCCAACATTGTTGAACTTTAGTAGAGAGTTAAGGGAACTGAAGGCACTACATAGTCAAGTACAAGAATCTACTCCTCAAGGTACGGATGGGCGAAATACTGTTGATTTACTTCAGCAACAACTGTCTAGACAGAGATAGATCGATCGAAGTTGTCATTTAAACTTGAGACGTGCTTTTGAACAGCAGGCTAAGTATTACAAATTAAGATGAAGGGAGATTGAGCTTTGCCCTGGAGATCTAGTATGGAAAAGTCAACTGGAGTTGTTTTCTGCGGCCGATAATTTCGCCGCTAAACTGGTGCCTAAGTTTGTTGGACCCTACAAAATTAGGGGCATAATGGAATCAAACGTTTATTTTCTGTCCGACCTACATGTTGGAAATGCAGATTCTAAAGACTTGAAAGCGTACGTAAAGCCTGTGGAACAAGAGTTAGTGTAACGCTCTGTTAGTTTATGTACCTGAAAACAATGTTGTAGTAGTTATTGTAGATTTGGTAGATATAATGCCTGAGAGATACTCCATTTGAGTTATGGAAAGAATTTACGCTTTGATTTGTTTGCAGCTAAGATTATGAGGATTTTTGTTTTCCATCAAGAGTTTTGCTTTAAGTTTTAATTACATTCGTCTCATTTATGTGTTCATTGATTGGTTTGAATGAAGGAGGTGTAAAGCCCTGTTTTCGATTTTGTTGTTTGAGCGTATTTTTTTTCTTTCTGCCTTTTTTCACATGTTTCTGCCGTTCTGACCTTGGTAAGATTATCTTTTAAGAGAGAAGGGAGTAGGAGCCTTCTTTTCTTTTTTCTTTGTTTTTTTCTGTACTATGAGAGTGTAAGGGTAAAACAAGTATACCCAGTTTATCTTTTCGTTTTAGTTAGTGCATGCTTTATGAGTGCATCATACGAGGTTTATTTTGTTATTTTAAAGAACAAAGATTGTTCGAGGAAAGAATGTTTCTTTGTTTTAACGTAGATTGGCCTGTGAAACAATGTCAGATCTGTTACCAGTAAAGTCCCCTCGAAGGCGATTCGGAGTACGTCGAGTAGAGTGATGAGTAGCTCGCTCGTATATCGAGGAACTATTACATTAAAACTTAGAATAACTGAGCGTTGCCTCCCTCTAATATTTTCTTTCTAGTACTGGGGTAGTTTTCTAGGAGGTTTATTAGTTACTCTGGGTGGAAAGTTAAGAAAATTTTTAAGATTATTATGTTTTTTAGAGTTTTATCGAAACAGGTCTGAACAGGTTAATTGACATTTGTTTGAGAAGTTGAACCTGTGTATTGCTTGTGAGCGGTCAAATAAACCGTGTTGTTGTCGAACGGAGTTAATTTATACTGTGATAGACACTTGTCTGACCCAGATCTGTGGTGTTCCATTTTAGCACACCCATATTCCAGTTGACCTAGCTGTGACCGTAAGTATATATTGCCTATGGGTGGTCAAATACACCGTCCTGTTGTGGAACAGAGATAATCTATACTCTGATAGACGTTTGCCTGGCCCAGATCATTTCAGCACTCCATTGTTCCAGCCAGCTTGGCTGTGACTGTAAGTATATTGTGATAGAAACAAAGATCATTAAAACTGACAAAGGTTGAGGCATTGTCATTATATTAAATACTAGGTTTGTGAGTGGCTGTAATGATACCTCTAATAGTCTGACTTTGTACAGTGTGCTGGTGAAGGGAACTGAGCTCTCCCAAAGAAATAGTTTTATGAAACCTGGGAATCCCAGGCTTAGAGCTTCCGTGGGTTTGTTTCCTCGGGTTTGGTATTAGTTTTGCCCAAGAAAAAACATCACATTTTGTTGGTGCTCGAACACGGAACGCCTTACAAGTAATATTATTTTTATTTCTTTGCTTTCATGTCATGTTTTGGTTATTTATTTATTTATTTATTTATTTATTTTATTTGTAAATAACATTGGGACTAAACTTCTTGTACTGAAATTTGTCCATTTCAGGAAATGTTTAACTATTCTTTTCAGCTGTGTATTAATTGCACTTACTGTGATATAAATAAAACAAATAATAATGGTGTATTTATAGTGTACTGTATAATAAAACTGATTTTATGTTTTAATTAGATAAAGTATAGTTAAACAAATATTTACCTAATATTGTTGTAAAGACATTTCATTCGGGTATATAGTTATGTGCTTGTTATAATATACTCTCTGTTTGATAAACATGTTTTATATTAGAATACATATTAATGCAAATTAGGATGTTTATAGAAACGACAAAAAGAAAAACTAATTTTCAAACCTTAGTAAATCTATTTAAGGTTTGGAGTGACAGCAAACAAATTGTATTTTCCAATAAATATATAAATAAAATATAGTAAATTAGTTGCCAGATCTCTGATCAAAATATTTCCTGGCATTATATTAATATTATTATATTAATAATGTTATTTTATAAGTGTGTTTGTAGTACAAGAGAGAAAAAAACTTCTGCTAGAACATTTATGTTAGTTGAATATTTATAACTGTATTTAAATGTTTACTTGAACCTTTCCCTAGATCTGATGTATTACCTTGCGTAAAAACTCCCCTTTGTAAATAACAAAACACAACACTATAAAAGGAGAATTAAAAATAATATATTACAATGAAAATATGATAGTGTGAGTGGACTTACGAACCCTGGATACTTTATTTTTACTATTTTTCTTCCCAGCACTTAGTCGACTTTGAAACTTGAAGACTTCATTCAATGTGGACGCCACGTAATACACACTCACGTTGTTGTAATTTTCAATGAAATGGGGGACAAAATGCTCATGATCCACTCTAATGATACACTACATTTCACCAAACAAGTGACACTTCACAGAAAAGGTGTTTGAACACGTTTTTAATCCATGTTTGTTAACTGTTTCATACGTACCGAGTGATGCAGAACATGACATGTGGACAACTAATTCTTGTTGGTATCCTACCTTATCCATGCCTGCTATTTCGTGTTTCATTGTTGGAGAATGAAAGTTCATTGTTGGAGAAACAACAATCTAAAGAATTTCTGGAGTACCTACAAGATGACCCCGCAACTTGATTATAAGAAAGTGTCTTGTTTGCCTGCTGAACTCTGAAGTACAACCTCGGACTTAGTAAAATCCATGGACTTGGTAAGTTTAACTAAAGTCATATTATATTATATTAGGTTAAGTTTACTTGTAAGTTTGAAAAGGAAAATTAATTTAAGCCTTCTGCCTGTTAGAAATAAAAGATATGTTAGCTTTGTGGAAAGACATGTTAAGGATAGAAAATAATTTCACCCCTTTAGAGTTGTGTTTTGCTACATTAATTTTTGAAAAATGAAAATATTAGAAAAAGTACTTGCAATAGAAAATTAGTTCAAACTCTATAAAAGTTCAATCTAAATTCAGCAGTTTATTTATAAAAGTTGAGAATCTTATACTCTCAAATAAAAAAGTAGATTTTTCCCTTTGAAAATAAAAACCCAATATTTGTTACAAGATCTTTTCCTGTCAAGTCAAATCTACATTTGTTCTGCAATTTACAGGTTTTGGTGACGTTGTTAAGTGTGCTTCCTCCTCGAAGCTCCCTGATTTGTTCTCATCGCTTTTGTTTCGAGGCAATTTCGTGTAGAGGGGAGACCACGTAAATAGTTCATGCAACGATTTCCTCGCCCTGTTTTGCCGACGCTTTTAGCTAAATTGAGTTCACCGCTTGTTTAACCGTTCTTCAGATTCATTTCAGAGTTCGGCATTTTTCTTACGGGAAGCTTTTTAGATGTTGTGCTGTGCCGAGCAGTATGAGTGTTTAGAATCTGGACAGGTTCGGTTTGGATAGGTTATGTTATAAATGTTTAGTCTATGTTTCATTACAGTGTCGGTATTAAGAGGACATAGCATGGAACCTATCGCCTATAATCTCCCAAACACTTTGTCCCCATTCGAGATTTATGTTCCTTTAAACATTTTTTACCCATTTAAAACTGTAAAATAATAGTAATAATCCCAATCTTAATTTTTTCTTAAACTAGGGGATAACACAGCACGCTACGTGTGCAGAACCCCGTTACAAGGCTTCGTTCGTTTCACCTCACTCGTATAATTTTGTTATTTTTCTTCTTATTACATGCGTTACATTGTTACAATACACCGTTAAAAATAACTTCTTATGTCAAGTGTGCAACAGTGTCAACAGTGCACGTCATAAGCTTTCTCATTGTTATGATAACAATGATTTGCTAATATTGGGATATTTATGATCTGTCTTAATTTAGCTTTTTGAGAAAAACTGTTGACAAATCCCCTCTTGGTATATGTCTATAGTATATAATGAATGTTTATAGCAAATGTCATGGTCTTATGATTTTTGAGAATTTGTGATTAGTCAGAGTTATTTAGCTTTAATAATATTTATAGAAATCATCTTCCTAGCCACGATAAAATTGGAAAACATTTGTTCTATTTATTAGGACTATTTACGTTTTATATTTCCTATCTAATTTTCTGTTAATCAAGTTATTGAGCGAAAATAACGCCCTACTGATGAATACCTGAAGAAACGTTTAAAATAATGTATTTTTTGAATGGTTGATTAAGCTACGTGTATGGAATTTCAGTTTGACAGCGCCAATAAAATAATAAAGTATATTAATTAATTATATTAACATTTGTTTAAACTATTCTTTACAAATGTGCAAGTATTTATTATTATTATTATTATTATTATCTTAAATACATTCACGATAGTAAGCATTTACATTTACTTTGTTCATTTCCTTTACACGGGCAAAATATTTTTCCATATCTTTTATTTATTTATTTTTACTCAAGTATGTTCAAAATTTATGCAAAACTTGTCAGTGAAGTCCTATAGTAAACAAGAGAAACAAAAACGTAATGTAGGAAAAAATACCTGAATTTTTTAATTTTATTTTCTAGTAATTACAAATATTGGGCGGTTCGGGGCATGCACGGATTCAAACAGATAAAAATTGTCAATAAAAAATATTAATACGATTATTATTGTTTTAACAGTAAAAGATGTACAGTAATATTAAACCCCATATATGCATCATTTTTGGACTGGTCATGCCATACATGCAGGACTGTTGCAGTTGACTATACTTTGACCAGAGACGACGATACGTAGCGAGGGATTTCTCTCTGGCCGGCTGGGCCAGCCGGCCAGCCACAGTTTGGCAACCGCGCTTGGCCGGTTTTTACTACTAGCGCCGCGTATGATCTGGCCGGTGAGTTAAGAGATTTCGCGTTTCAAAATTTAGCATTGCGTGGGGCTTCTGTATCTGTCTATATTCTGTGCTTTTACATTTCACGCTGTCATCAACATTTTGTAGAAGGGATTTCTAAATCTTAAGTTTATGTTGCGGGCCAGAAACCATGTCAACAGTAAGAATAAGTATTTTTATACACTTAATTATGTATAAAGCTCTTATTCAGAAAAAATTATATAAATACATGTATATTTTGTGTATTTAATATACTTTTGACGGACAAAGTTTCAAATTTGTTGCCTTGTTTGTTAGGCTTTCACTACTGAAATATTGTGATAGGAAAATATGTTTGTAAAAGTTGTCTATTATAAAAGAAATTAAAGTCATTTGAAAATACTAATTTATGCTGTTTTTGAATCTCTAATTAATAAAGCTTATTTTTTAAACAAATTAAAGGATTTAAGGGTACTTAATACTATCATAAAATGACTTGATATATTATTAAGAACCATTTAGGATGAATAAGCAAAAGTTCCAAAGTAAATGCAGCTTTTATCTTTTTATTTTTATCGGATAGCCGTAGGCCTACGTGGTTATCGAGTACTTCGACCCCACCAATGTATCGGATAGCCGTAGGCCTACGTGGTTAATTCAACCCCACCGATAACCAACAACTTACTTTGGACATATATGGCTGTTAACATTAGTACTACACTAAAAACATATTTGGTTCAAGATATTCCTTTAAAAACTGTGGTCACTCCTTATTTTTTACATATGTAGTATTATTAAGGGCTCATTTCGATACTTAAATATAGTTTGGAAAATTACCAACTATGCCTGTAAATGGATATTTTTGGTTGTGTTAGTAATTTTAAACTAGGAGGAAATAAATTACATTTTTTAATTCATGGTTATATTCAGGGCAAGTTTAATAAACACATTAACGTAACATAACAAAATCTACCTAATCCAACAAAACTAACATAACGAAACGTAGCCTAACCTAACCAAGAAGAAGTATTTGAACAAATGCTGCAAGATATTTTCCTCAATAAATATAGAAACTTGTTTTTGCCTTTATCTCCGTAAAAAATCTCTAAGATTGGTGATACATAATCTAAAATATCCCTATAAATGTCTAAAGAAACAGTCGAACACGAATAATAATCTACTGATGATAAAATGTTTATATACCTGTTCCCTCAAGGAAATGAGGTTCTAGGTAGCCCATGCCGTTGTTCTCTAGATTTAGCATGAACACCTTGCTGCTGTTGATGGGCGGAGGGATCCTGGGCAACGGTACATTCCGACAGCTGACTATGCCCAGATCTGGCACCGCCTTGGAGCACGTACACAGAGGGTTGAAGAAACATGGCGGATACTCAACGTCACGATCCCGGTGAGTCAACTATAACAGATACAAAGTAACTGGCTTCCGAACAATTTGGCTCTGTATTATTTTTGGCATAATAATTTCAATGATCAGTATTTGTATTTGTCTTTATACTTTTATATCAATCATGATGTTCCGTACTTAGTATAAGTTATTGTACATATAGTTAGTTGTAATTCATAATTCAGTAATTTAATAGTTTGTTCCTCTTATTTGTATTTATAATCTCTTAAGCATAAATTGTTATTCACATACTCATAATATATTCACCTGTTACTGTACTGAAATTTAAATAATATTACTGGCCTCTATGCACATGCACTTGCCAAAAGTCAAATATCAGGTGACATTGTCCAACCCTTGTATCCGGTGGTGTGAACCCCGTCAACACGCTTCACCCCTATACCTAAAATTAAAACCCAGTTGAACTCATGATGCGATGCAGAACGGTTCACTCGGCGTCGCGATTGCCGTGACCTCTCTTATAGTGACCTCTCTTTTGGTTTCATTAGTCAGTGATCGTGTTTTTTCGTCTCTCAATCTCTCTACTCTCAATCTACTCCACATTTAATTCAAAGTAAACTCTAACAGTGTTGTGGTGTGCTCAAAACTGACCACGGGACAACATCGACACCCCAGGCCTGGTGGATCCATCTCTACGGTCATCTCATCTCTCATCTTCTCAGTTCTTCGCTCCAAGATATGTACCATCTCCTCTAAAAGGTACAGTTGGTTCCTTTTCATTACTTTCTACTTATAAGACGCATCTCCCTGTGATCGTTCGTGGTAACGTCTTTTGTAGTGTTTCCTCTACTAACGTGGATGTTAGTTGGTCCTCCGAAAAGGCAATAAGCTTTAAAAATCTCTCAAATCACCCTCAATACTAAATATTGGTCAACACCGGTCCGTATATTTTATTAGTTATATGGTTAAACAGTAACTTTAGTGAAACAAAGGAATACCACGTGCGTTCATTTTCAATCATTCATGTGCGTTATAATTGTTATTTATTGTTTATCTCATTTAACTTTGTTCAAAGTGAATATTTTGTGACTCTGAAGATATTTAAATTTGTGTGAAAACAAATTTTTGTGGATACAATGAGGTTATGTTTTGTTTGAAAGCACGTGATTAGAAGTGCATTCCGGAAATAAGGTTATCGTACCACCATTGCAAACTTGCTACGTCATAACCGGTTTCACACCACCCCATACTGCAGTCACATTTGTACTCAATCAGCTGTCTATTGAAATAAAGTAGCAGACGAAACTGTCAAACATAACTGTCATCAAAAAGTAAACAAAAATACTCAACACTTTAATTCTTTGTTTACTCATGCAATTGTACATTGTTTAATAGTATAGTACATTGTAAATATAATTGAACATTGTTCTATTTAGTTTAAAATTTTATTTATTTATCTCATAGTTGAAAATATTTCAATATTGTTTTTATCTTGTACGTGTATGATTATTGATTTATAGTAACGTCAATGAACTGTTCGACAACAAGTTTTCAATTAATTATTTGTATTTCATAGTTACTAATTAATTGTTAACATCTCTTTGAATGATAATTAACTGATTTGTATGTTATTGAATTAGAGGTCTCATTTGATTTTATGAATTAGGCTATTGCTGCAATTGTGTCATTGACACTTATCACTGTTTAATACTGGATTGATGTTTCTTGTAATTTACTGATTATTATTCATTCATTTTGTAACTTTTATGTTTGTACATTCATTTGTTGTCTCTAAACTATATTGTTGCTGAACTTACTTGCTCAACGAGATAGTTGAATGTTTAACTAACAAGGATATTAACTCATTTAATTAAATAATTATACATTTTCTCTTTGATACTTCTATTGAATAGCTCATAACATTGTTTTTTATAATATTGTCTCTCAAAGTAGCTAACTGTCAATTGACAATCTCACCTCACTTAATTTTTGTTCAAGTATCTCAATCTCTAAGTGATTATTTATATGCTAATTAAGTACTATTTTAAATAATAATGGCTCCAGGTAAGTTCGTCACATATGAAAGATCAACTCAATTGATCAAGGCAAGGTATGCTAAAATTCTCTCCTCAGTTGAGGCTATAGAAGCCCTTCCACCTCCACTCTCTCAAGTTAATTCTCGATCTTTAGCTAGCTATGCTAATGAGATAAAGAAAAAACTGTCTGATTTTGAAGGAAATTTAAATAGAGTTCTGGAAAGCTTGTCACCTGAAGATGCTCCTGTCACTCAACTATCCGACGATCAAGACGAAATTAATGACACTTTTATTAAAATTCAAAGCATAATTGAGTCACTTACTCCACCGGAAGTTCCCTTAACTCCTTCCGCTCACAGTGAACCAGGGTCTACATCCTCTTCCATTGTGTCACACGTTCGATTGCCAAAATTGGAACCTAAACACTTTGACGGCAACTCTTTACAATGGGTCAGTTTTATAAATCTTTTTGACTCAAGTGTACATAGAAATGCAAGTGTAACAAACGTAGCCAAATTTCAGTATTTGTTGTCTGTATTGTCCGGAGAACCTTTGAGCCTAATTAAGTCTTTGAGTATCACAACTGCTAATTATCTAGTTGCTTATCAACTCCTAAAAGATAGATATCACAACCACAGAAGACTTACAACTCTCCATCTTAACCAAATAATTGATTTACCGGAAATAAATTCAGCATCAATGCGTGGCTTACGCACTTTTGTAAATGTATACTATGAACACAGCGAAGCACTAAAAGCACTAAACTGTGACGTCTCAACTTAAAGTAACCCTCTATTATCAGCTCTAATTTTGCGTAAAATGGATTCTGACCTACGCAAGAAACTTGAAAGTTTCCGCTCCTCTCAAGAAAATGTTGTAACTCACTCATTGCCAGAAGTGTCAGAAATAATCCAAGTTTCTCAACACAGAATGTAATCAAGCCGAAGACGCCGGATTACACATAACTCATAAAATTAATGTTAGCCGTTCACCTCAGAACAAACATTCAAAAACTGTTTCGTTCTCCGAACGTTCCAAACAAGTAGCCTTGATATCTTTACACAAAAATAATCCCGCATGTTTCGCTTGTAGTGAACATGACCACCGCATATACTCATGCACAACTTTTAGAAATCTCTCCCCTCAAGAGCGTTATCAGCTCGCTAAGAAGGAAAATCGTTGTGTGTCTTGCCTAGGCTCTCATGATATAAAACAGTGTAAATCACAGATGACATTTAATACTTGCCACAAACGTCATCATAGCCTATTGCATTTTTCTCAACATTCCTTGCAGAATGACTATAACAGGTCTCGTAACGGCAAGACTTCTTATACTGTAAAGCACGACCACAAACGACCTACTGAAGTCCACATTCCTAAAACCAAATCTAGTGAACCACAAATTATGTCCGCACATTCTTCAACTCTCCCGGAAACGGATACTCTCACATGCTTAAAGGGACTTAAGCCACAACACTCTGAATACTCTCACACTACTGTTCTTCTTGGAACCACATTGGTTAAATTAACCACTCCAATTGGACACTCCCATGTTCTACGTGCACTGTTGGACTCTGGCAGTATGTGCGACTTCATTACTGAACGTGCAGCTAATCTCTTAGGCACTCGCCGATTCGCATCAAAGTTTAAAATAGCTGGTTTGTCTCAGCTCTCTTCTTCCACTAAAGGAATGTTACCACTCAACGTAGAAACTCTCTCAGGTCAACTCATGGCTTCAAAACACACATTCCATATTTTGGACAAAATATCTGTTGATCTGCCTCGCACTACACTCTCTCCAGAAGTAATGAAACGTGTCCAACCATATATACTCGCTGATCCGACCTTCCATCTCCCAGGTGGAATCGATGTCTTATTAGGCGGTTCCTTGTTGCCTAAGCTCTTAACCCAAGAGAATTACTCTTTGGGTCCTCATATGCCTCATGTCATAGGCACTCATTTTGGCTTTGTCTTAATGGGACAAGTACCTTGTGATCAGCCTTCTCAAGCTGTATCGAACTTTGCTGTATCTCTTTTGTCTACTGATGACAATACTCTACACTCTGCTCTTCAACGTTTTTGGCAACAGGAAGAGCCCCCTCACCACAACGTAAGACCACAGAAGAAGATCTATGTAATACACACTTTAAAAACACTCACTCTAGCACTCCTAATGGACGTTATGTTGTCAGACTCCCTTCAAAAATGAAAGTGTTCAACTCGGAACGTCTGAATCAATTGCTTAACGACGGTTCTTATCACTTGAACAAAAGTTCAAATCTCACCCTGAATTTCACACCTTGTACAAAGACTTTATGTCTGATTATGAATCTCAAGGCCATCTGGTCAAAGTTGAGGATTTAAATCTTAACTCTACGCACTATTTTCTGCCCCATCATGGTAAGCTAAAAGAAAGTAGCAGCACCACCAAACTACGTACGGTATTTGATGCTAGCAGTAAAACTAGCAACGGTGTATCTCTCAATGATGTTCTATTAACCGGTCGCAAACTGCAAACAGATATTTGTGACATCATTCTTAACTTTAGGTCTCACCCTATTGTGTTCTCATGTGACATCAAACAGATGTATCGACAAATTCAAATCCATCCTGATGATCAGCGATTTCAGCTAATTTTATGGCGTAACAATCCCTCTCAAGACCTTTCAGTCTATAAACTCACTACGGTCACGTACGGGATGAACAGTTCTCCCTATCTAGCCATCAAAACTCTCTCTCAGTTGGCTGAAGATGAAGGAGCTTCGTTTCCTCAAGCATCTCACACTCTCCGACACCACACTTACGTTGATGACATCGTTACTGGTGCTGAAACCATCGAATCTGCTCTTCAACTTCAAGATGAGTTCATCCAACTACTTGCTCGAGGTGGCTTTGAACTCCGCAAGTGGGCGTCAAATTCAAGTCAGCTCCTACAGAACCTTCCGACGGATCATTTGGAACCTCTTGGATTTCTGAAAGATTCTCAACAACCCCAACTATCTATTTTAGGACTTCATTGGTCCCCTGATGAAGATGCATTCTGCTATAATTTCAAATACTCCCAAGATGTTGTGACTAAACGAACTATACTAAGTCTAATTGCTAAACTATATGACCCCTGTGGTTTTTTAGCTCCCCTAATCATGCTAGCAAAATGTTTCATGCAGCTACTTTGGAGCAGAGGTTTTGATTGGGATGAACCTCTCCCCTTTGAACTCAAGCTCAAGTGGCAAAACCTTATCTCAGACATTCATAAAAATCTCTCTAGCATTCGCATTCCTCGAACCTTCCAACTCAACATGTCAACCCGCATTGAATTTCACGGGTTTTCAGACGCATCTGAAGCTGGCTATGCCGCAGTTGTTTATTTTAGATGTGAACACAACAATGGTAGCATCACAACTACACAAATTATTTCTAAGACTAGGGTTGCCCCATTGAAGAAGGTCACATTGCCGCGGCTTGAACTCTGTGCCGCACACCTCTTAGCCCAACTAATGACTTATTGTATAAATCAGTTTAGACATCTGACTATTGACTAACCTACACATATCTATGGTGTGACTCATCAGTAGTGCTAACATGGATACAAACCCCCCCCATACCGTCTAAAGACGTATGTAGCAAATCGGGTAGCACAAATCCAAGAATTAATCCCCTCTGAAAAATGGCGTCACATTAAGGGCACAGAGAACCCTGCTGATTGCGCTTCTCGAGGTATTCTGGCCTCACAACTTGTAAATCATCCTCTCTGGTGGCATGGCCCCGAATGGTTAAATCTTTCGAATTCACAGTGGCCCAATCCCCGATTCACTCCTGTTAATTTAGATCTCTCTCAAGAAGTTAAAAATACACCTCTCACTGTACTCACGTCTACGGACCCCGCAGAACTCTCAGCTCTAACTCCTGAACACTTCCTCATCGGTGCTCCACTTGCAGCGCTTCCAGAACCTAATCTGCGAGAAGTGCCCTCTAATCGTCTCCATCACTGGCAGCTCATCCAAGCCTTCCATCAACGAATTTGGCATAGATGGCAACTAGAGTACCTGCACACTCTTCAACAACGCTCAAAGTGGACTGCTCCACAAGACAACCTCAAGGTCGATGATCTGGTGTTGGTCCACAACTCCACTCCACCACTCACATGGCCGCTAGCTCCCATCACTGCGGTCCATCCTGGCTCAGACGGCATGGTTCGGGTCGTCCAACTGAAGACAGCTCAGGGAACCTTAACACGCCCTGCAGCCAAGGTCTTCCCATTACCTATCAATTAGAAGACCTACATTTATTCGGCCTGCCGCCCTCAAAGGACATTAATTATGTGATTCATTCTCGTTGAAGTAGTACTTCAAGGTGGCCGGTATGTTCCGTACTTAGTATAAGTTATTGTACATATAGTTAGTTGTAATTCATAATTCAGTAATTTAATAGTTTGTTCCTCTTATTTGTATTTATAATATCTTAAGCATAAATTGTTATTCACATACTCATAATATATTCACCTGTTACTGTACTGAAATTTAAATAATATTACTGGCCTCTATGCACATGCACTTGCCAAAAGTCAAATATCAGGTGACATTGTCCAACCCTTGTATTCGGTGGTGTGAACCCCGTCAACACGCTTCACCCCTATACCTAAAATTAAAACCCAGTTGAACTCATGATGCGATGCAGAACGGTTCACTCGGCGTCGCGATTGCCGTGACCTCTCTTATAGTGACCTCTCTTTTGGTTTCATTAGTCAGTGATCGTGTTTTTTCGTCTCTCAATCTCTCTACTCTCAATCTACTCCACATTTAATTCAAAGTAAACTCTAACAGTGTTGTGGTGTGCTCAAAACTGACCACGGGACAACATCGACACCCCAGGCCTGGTGAATCCATCTCTACGGTCATCTCATCTCTCATCTTCTCAGTTCTTCGCTCCAAGATATGTACTATCTCCTCTAAAAGGTACGGTTGGTTCCTTTTCATTACTTTCTACTTATAAAACGCATCTCCCTGTGATCGTTCGTGGTAACGTCTTTTGTAGTGTTTCCTCTACTAACGTGGATGTTAGTTGGTCCTCCGAAAAGGCAATAAGCTTTAAAAACCTCTCAAATCACCCTCAATACTAAATACATGAGATATACAAATATTAATCACACATCAGGTGATTATAAATACAAAATAAACAAAAATGTATATGATCCATTCAAATCAAATATCCCGTCATAATAACACTTTTTGAAACATTTTTTTATGATGATATGTCAGCTGAAATCAACTACGGGATTTAAGAAAAAGAATCATCTGACTTGAAAATAACTAATTAAACCAGCACTCAAACAAACACACAAAGAAAATAAACAAAGGTCAAGGATAACACTGTTGAACTCAACATCGTTTATCCTCTCAAGGTTAACATCGTTTAAATACTCCGGATGTTAGGCCTACTACAGAATTATTTTTCGTCCCGTTCCCAGAGGATAAGTTATATTAGATGAACAAAAATTATTATGCTTCCTCTATGTAAATTGTTAAAAACTTTGCATCGATAAACTGTAGTTTTACATATTTTGAAGTAACAAATTGAGAGACAGTCATTTATAAAGTTATCAGGTAACGTTTCAAGCGTTTTGTATTTACCTACCTCAGTTTATCGACCATTACTACAGTTATCTCCCAATACAATAAATTAATTTGTTTTTAAAACTAATTACTCATTACATTGTTTTAGCTGTATTGTTTAAGCTAGTACAAAATATTATATTAGAAATATAAGGCGAATAAATATTAATATATAATGCATAATAAATAAACAATGATTCAGTTTAGTATGAAGCAAAACATAAAGAAGAAGTGTGTTTTGTTTTCACACTAAACATAAAGAACAGTTTAGTGTGAGCAAAACATCTCACAAGAAGCCAGAATAACTAATCTGATAGGCCAAAATTTGAGCGCCTAGGGCTAAAGTGAAAAAGTCAAATAAAAATCATAGCCCCCAGGACAAAAACATTAGATATAAAAGCATGTATATGTGTTAGTCTGGAATAAGATATAATTCATTGGAAAAATAAATTCATATAAATTCACACATATATAAACAACTAAAAGAGGCATAAATCTAGAAATTATTTACCATTATATGCATATATAATGGTTAAATTGAACAAAAATTATATTTATTTGCTGTTATTGAAAGTTAAATATGGATTCTTCATAAATAAAAAATAGTATTACACAATCTCTATTTCAAATTAGCTTTTACTCCTTCTTCTAATGTAATTGAATCCAAAGTTGAATAAGTACACTCGTCTATAATTGTACTATTACCTTTTATTTGTTGGTCTTTGAACTTCGTTATCTACTTATACTTTTAATTCACGTTGTTACTTTTAAATGTTACTAGTAAACTTTGTAATAAAATAAGATAAATGTTTACGATTATTAACAGTCTACCTTCCAATTTTAAATATTTCTTCCAATAACAAATTTGTATTGTCAATAATTATAAAAAATGATCCATTTTCCAAACGGATCGAAAATACAGTGAGTAAATTTTTATGAGAAATATATTATCGATACATGGGCCAGTCAACTTTTAGACATCAAATTTTTGAAATCTGGATTATAGAAATTTTTTGTTTTCAATGTTCATCCCAATAAACCATCAATCACAAAAATAGTTATAGTTAAATTAAATAACTATGTCTAAAATTAGTGGGGCAGTTAAGCACTTTTAAAACATTCTTTTATGTTAATTTATACTAATACTGTTTTAGTACTTTTGATTTTTATGACAGTTAAAAATCATATATTTGTTATAACATTATTTTAAAACTTAAAAAATCCTTAAAAACAAGTGAAATATGATTTAATGGTGATTTATAAATGTGCTTGAATTAATTGACAGATATATAAAGTATTCTATAATTTTTAGTTTGATGATAAGCGATAGTTTATCAATATTTCTCAAAACCTTGTCATACATCAGCTTATACTTAATTTAAATTAAATAATAAGATACTCTAATTATTTTTAAGTTATTAAAAAAGTAAAAAATTTCATTAATTTTTTACTTAAAACACAGTTTAAAACATCATTTTAAACACAGTTTTGCACTTGTTTAACAGCAAGTTGTAACAACTACATTGTTTAATACATTAACCATTCACATGACCGTTTGTCTACGATGAGTGCGACCAGCATTGTGAAGTTATTTGGGCGAATGTACACCCAGAAAATCTCCCAGACTATCTCTAACCCAAGTTCAAAGTCCTGACGCCTTAGACCGCTCGGCCACTGACTCGCCCAGAATTAATAATAACGGATTCACAAAAATGGCTCTGTGATAATATTTAACATGCGTGAGTAATCTCCTTGCTTAGTAAAAAAAGTGTTTACATTGTTGCAAGAAAATGAATAATAGTATCAGTAACTTAATGAAAATAAATTCATAATATTTTCTAGATTAAAATCACTATTTGTTAATTTTTTTAATTTATTCAACTATAAGTAATTTCAAATGTTATTAAATACCTGCGTGGCTCCGATCATGGAGGCCCACACCATCAGCAGGACTGACACGAGCATGATAACATAACTCAGGTGCATCACGGTTTCCAGGCCCTGTCAACAACAATACACAACATTTTGTATTGTAATAATAAAATATTATTTGTACTTCTTATGTTTATTTTATTTTATTTTATTGCGTAGTAACAATTTTTAACATGTCATGCAATCGTCAATATTATATACATAAATATTTAAAATGTGTTAAAATTCTAAAACTAAACAACAAATGGTCATTCACCCCACATTTACATACATATTACTAACATTCATACAGCCACAATCATACTGCCTTCCTGACCTGCTGTTTAATCATCCCAGCGACTTATCATGAACTCATCCACAGAATAGAAAGCTTTAGCTATCAAGAGGTGTCTAAGTCGAGTTTTGAATTGACTTTGGTTGTTAATTGAAAATTCTTCAGGGAGCCTGTTGATTAGTCTGACACCAACCTGATGTGGCATGTGGTCTGATAGTGCCAATCTGTGTTGCTGTGTTCGAAGGTTGTCCCTGCCTCTACCCTCTAGTGTAGTATTGGTGAACGTTCCTGCCATGAATTAAGGAAGAACGTTATCTGCAGTATAGTATCACCTCATACATGTAAAGGCAAGGTAAAGTCAGTAATTTTAACTCCCTAAAAGAATTCCGGCATGACTCTCTGTGGTTCAACTTAGCAATTATTCTAAAAGCCTTTTTTTGAAGTTTAAAAACCCTTTCAATTTTACTTTTTGCACAACCTCCCCAAAGTCTCACTCCATATTCCAGATGTGAATACACCATGCCATAGTAGGCCATGAGTAAGACACTAGGGAACAGAACTTTGCAAGATTGCGCAACGCATATATGCTTGAAGCAATTTTACCACAAACGTGGTCAATATGATCGTCCCAAGTCAGTCCTCTATCAAGGAACATTCCAAGGAATTTTTTGGAATTTACCACCTCTAAAAGAGTGTCATCCACGAAGACATGGGGTTGAGATTGGAGCTCCTGCTGTCGCAGGCAAAAACTCATTATGTTGGATTTGGTTTTATTTGATTTTAGATTCAGTTCACTGAAAGTTTGGATGCAAGAACGCAGCTCTATAAAAGCTGTTATTTCAATTCTTTGGATGTCTTTCCTTTAATACAGAGAGTCGTATCATCGGCACATTGAATCAGTTCTCCATTCTGGATCACTGTGTTCAATCTGCACACATAGATTTAAAAAAGAAGTGGTCCGAGGATAGATACCTGAGGGACTCCATGAACCATTCTATTTTTATTTGAAGTTATATTTGAGATTTGTACACACTGGTGTCGATTTTTAAGATACGAAGTGGGCCAACTGTGTGGTAAACCTCTAACTCCAGATTTTTCTAAAAGGTGTAACAGTGTCTTATGGTGCACACAATCAAATGCTTTGGAGAGGTCAAGAAAAATACTAAGCACTTGTTCTTTACTCTCCAAGCCATCGACAACGGTGTCCACAAGTTTATTGATTGCATCAATTGTGGATCTTTCCTTTCTGAATCCAAATTGTTCTGGATTCAATAAATTGTGATTCTCTGTGAAGCTTGAAAGTCTATCATAGAAGATCCTTTCGTAAATCTTACTAAAGTCAGGAAGAATTGAAATAGGACGATAATTGCTCGTGATTGAAGTGTCATCTTTTTTGTGAATTGGAACAACTTTTGCAGCATTCAAAAGTGACGGAAAACGTCTTGTTTCAAATGAAATATTTATCAATTTTGTGAGTGGCCTCAGTAAGTGCTGAAAGCACCGTTTTAAAAGCCATACAGATAAGCCGTCGGCGTCACAGGTTTTTTTTTGGGCACAGCCTCTGAATGGCACTGGCCACCTTCTCACATACAGGGGTCAAGGCCATGGATGCAACTGGCTCTCCAATATTATTTATGGATTGGGGTTTATTAAACATTGGGTCCCGGTGAAGCTACAGTGGAAAAAATCTGTTAAATTCATTTGCAACAGTTAGTTTATCTTGAACTATATCTTCTCCAATTTTTATTTCAATCGGTTTGGATTTATTGAAAAATTTTGATTATTGTGCTGACGAGTTGATAATTTTTCAAGCGGTTTTTGAAAAATTCTCACAATTGCTCAAGACTTTATTGGTGTCATAGGCTTTACAGCTTGTATGACTTTTTTATAAATTTGTCTATATCTTCTGAAAAAGGTTTTGAGATTTTCTTTTTGGGTTGTTACGAATACGAAGAATTTGAGTTTTTCCCGTGAGATAAGAATTCCCTTGGTTATCCAAGAACAAGTTTTCGGGTGTTTTGATTGTTTAGTATTCTTGAAAGGGCAGACTATGTCTACGTAATATAAAAATCCATTGTGAAAAGCATGATACATGTCATCAACATTATCATATAGTTATTCAAATAGTGCCATGTCTCTCGTTTTAACAGATTATTGAGTAGACTGGCGTTTTGGGAATTAATATTCCTGGCAATATTGACTGGTGAAGAGTGAGCTTCCAAAGTGCATCCTCGAACCACAACCTCGAGTGCATAATGATCAGATACGGCAGTGTTCAAAACAGAGACTGTCAAATGAGGTATGTTAGTAATTACGTTGTCGATGGCAGTACTCAACATAGCAGTCACTCGTGTAGGTGAGTTCACGGACCAATTTAAATTGAAAGTACTTAAGATATCGTGAAGTCACCAGGTGAGGGGGCAGGTGGGTTCAATTGCATTAATGTTAAGATCTCCGAGTAACAAAAACTTATGACTTTGAAAATAAGATATTTAACAGAAACTCTAACTTGGTAAAGAAAGACTGGCTACAGCCATTAGGTGATCTCTATAGTTCGATTATACATACTTTTCCTAAGGAATTCGATAAAACGTTAACACCATTAGCCTCAAAGTCAAAATCTGAACTATTATACATTTTAAATGACTCAAATTTTAATGGTTGCTTAACAAAGATTGCCACACCTTCCCCCTTATTGTTTTTTCGACAAAAATAACTGGCCAATTGAAATTTCGGAATTTGGAAATTTTATAGTTTCAGGCCTGAAACCATGCTCAGAGACTACAAATACATCTGGTTGCATCTCGTCACAAATAAGCGAAAGCTCGTATATTTTATTAGTGGCAATTTGAGCGTTTTGGTGAACCAGTTTCATTGATCCGGGGAAAAAATTTAATTTTGAATCGTTTAAAACCAATTTTTTTCGTGTTTTTGTACTTTGATATATCTTCTACCATATCAGAATATTAATAGTTAATGTAAATACATCAGAAAACGTCCAGATCAGTTTTTTAGGGGGTTCTTATTCGTAAGTGAATACAGATGAGATACCTCGAAACTTGTAAGTAAGCTACATTCATTTGGTGAATAAAGTTTAAACTTCTCTCACAACACGGAGATTGTTTGTTGTTCCTATTGTTCAGAGTGGTATTGAAAAAGGAATTGACTGATAACCTATTGATATCACCAGGGACGTACCCAGAACTCAGTTTTGGGGGTGTCCGATCGGGGGTCTGAGCAGGGTTAGCAAGCAAAGGTAGGGGGGGGGGGGGTGAACCCAGGGCAACAAGGGCTAAGCCGTTTTTTATGGTTGCGTTTTGTCTTCTGACTGCATACGAGGGAAGGGGGCACGTTTGTGACGTCACTGACCTTATTCACCATTCTCAGGAATGCCAGAACTGTTAATTTAATATTGTATCATTGTTTTGACGTCACTGATGTTTGATTAAAACATTAATTTATAGTTAAATCTACACCATATCTATTTTACACCATATCTATCAGATATCAGTTCATGAAGAGCATATATTTTGAAAACTGAGTAATCGTTTTATTGTAATATAATTTATATTAAACTCTATGAAAAAAGACACTTTTAAAATTAAGGATATGAAAAATTCAGAATAAGGGAATTTTTTTGTTTTCAGAAAAAACTTCAAACGTTAATGCTGTAGATATTTAGTTACATTAAATATTTTAATTTAAAGATTTTTTTAGTGAAGTTGATAGTTCCCTTACAATTCGTTTAAAACTTGTGGTATTGTAAAGAACAAATCGTAAATAAACTTGTTATTGTTGTGTTATCGAATTACACTGATGTAAATATATTTATTAAAACAATTATCTGGAGTCATGTAATGAGAAAATTTCTTTTATTATTTTAGTAATTTTCAAAATTTGTTTTAATATACTAGAGACCAATAAATTTTGTAGATTCGTAAGTTAAGGTTACGAGGACAATATAATGTATTAGAATTATACTTATAACAAATTTGTACACATGATTCTATATGTTTGAAATAAAATAAGAATTTTCTATTACAAACAAATATTCTTGGTTTTTCGGGGCTCGACCACGTCACTGGGCTATGTACAAACATTGCCGACTTTTTTGCCACATTGCAGTGACCCATCTTCAGTGCGACAACGAAAACTGTGCTCAAAGAACGTGACCCCAAAACTCGAGCCGAGTTCTATGATTAGTGTTCATTCTTGCACTGAAGATGACTCACTGTAATGGCCACAACGTCGGCAATGTTTGTACGCGGTCGAGCCCCAAAAACCATGATTTTGTAAGTAATAATGACGACGTACTAAACGTTTGTATTCATGAGTATACACAATCAACATGCGGAGGTATTCTAGGTCAGTATATCGTGATAAAATCTATCATTATATGACATTGTATTAGATGATATTGAATATTTAGTTTGTATTCATGAGTATACACAATCAACATGCGTATCTGACATAATTCTAGGTCAGAATACCGTTATGAAATCTACCATTGTATTAAGATGTATACGAAGCTATTGAATAATTAGTTCGTATTCATGAGTATACACAATCAACATGCGTAGGTATTCAGATCAGTATTCCGTGATATAATCTACCATTATATTACATTGTAAACGAAGCTATTGAATAATTAGTTTGTATTCATGAGTATACACAGGTGATTAAAAATTCATCATGGATAATTATGGAACAGTCTTGTAAATCTTTCAGTGTTACGTCTAGTTATTATATTATTCCATATACAGTATAACATCAGTGAAATTATACGCTATACTATGATGATTTTATTAAATAAATCTACAACTCCTGACAACAATAAATAACTTATACAAATCTGTTCAGGATGGAATATAAAATATTCTAATATTCTTACATTTATTATAACCTATTTATATATCAACCAATTATGATTAACATAAAAACCAACAAATAGACATATTATCATTAAATCCAAAATAATTAATTAATGATGTTTGTTTGAATCCAAGCAACAAAATTTAAAAATAGAACTTGTATTTAATAAACCAAAGGAATTATTTTATTATGCTACATGACTTCATCCGTTTTATGTAATATATTTAGGACAGAATAATGTGACTTTTCTACAATAAGAAGGTTTTATGGTCATTTGTCCCAAAATTATCTCTTACAAAAAAAATTAGTTTACGGGGAGCAGGCATTGATAGAAGGACCTGATTCACGATCATATTAACTTGTAGACCTATAAAAATTTTGAACAAACCGTTGACTTATGAAAAATATTTCACATAAGAGATTTCATTTAACTCAACATCTATAATTTGCATTTTTCCTGACCTAAGTATAACGATTCGTCTGAATTGCTGATTGACCCCCCTCCTGCCCATATCTATTCTTCTGTCCCCTCATAATTCTCTAGCTTAGATTACTTTTATTATTCTTATCCTTCGGGTAAAGATTGTCTTTTGGCTAAGGAATACTACGGAGTTGAAATATTTTTAAACGGTTTTTGAGTTTAAAAATGTTACTTTTATAAATTACTATTAACAATTAATTCTCTTTCATAACTAGAATCTATGTTTTACGGTAACAACCGCGTTAAGGTGTTACCTAACCTAAATAATGTTAGGTAGCACCTTGACGCAGTTGTCACCGGAAAATATAGATACTAGTTATGATACCGGCCGCTTAAGCCTATGTTCTAAGATTAATTCTCATTTAAATAAATTTAATTGTATCCTAACCTAACCATGGAATCCTACTCATCCGCTTTGAACGATAACCTTGATAACATTTGCCGTAAGTTTGGCACTTATGGTAAAGACGTTCTAACCGAAAATAAGCATAAAGTCCTTTCTGAACTTAACTTACAACAAAACAGGCTCGGGGGAATTATATGGTATATTTTGTTCAAATCAAATTTACTTCATTTGTAAATAACGAAGAAATGTCAACTTCACCTTTATTACTGTCAACAATTCTCGTATTGTAACTTTATCATGTAATTAATTTGACGATTTTTCCTTTTTAAGTAAATGATTACTAAACTATTGTATGATTATGTTCTTCATAAAATACAAATTCAAATGGCGTCAGTTTCATTATTATTAAATATTTAATAAAACAGTAGAAACGTGATCGTGCTGCATTAAAGTAGTAGTACCGTGGACTGTCTGAGAACGTACGTATGTGATGCACAGATACTCGCTTCGCTCGCTAAAAAATGCATACCAATGGATATGTTCCTGGATATCACATCTTTCGAAATATCGAATGATTTTGGACAGTATTACACAAGATTATGAAACATTAGTAGAACATTTATGCAGGTCGTTACCGATAAGTCGATTCCTTTCATGTAGTATCAAACTTCTTCCATCCTCATACATTGACCTTGTTTCTGACTGGTCAGTTCAAATTTTTAGACTGGGGATAAGAACACTCATACAAATTTTTATGTTTTTCACCAGCCCATGAAAACCCATGTAACCGTCATGACGAACTCTCGCGCAGCACGGCGTCGTAAATGCTCGTGGTTCTTTCCCAATTTTACACTTCTTACAAAGGATTAACTTTAATTTTTACGCTCGAAGACAACAAGACTGAATTTCCATAATTTACTAACATGAAAATACTGTTCTAACAGTTCTTAAACTCGATTAAGAAAATATCGAGCTAGAATTTTGAATGTTAATGAAATTATATACATTTTTGTCTTATTTGTTATGAAATTGATAAATAGAAGCAATTGTTCATTAATTATGGAGAATTCAGCAATGCTCATTAATTGTTTGCCAAATGTGTTTTGTACCAAGTGCTCCGTCTTCGCCTTATGATATGCTGTTTGTAATGATGTGCTATATTAGTCAATAATACATACTTAAAAGACGATTCCTCCAGTTAAGTAAGTCAATTAATCACTCAAACTATATCTGGGCCTACCGTAAGGAATCTCTAAGATAATCAAAGAAATTTCACTTGGAGCTGAGTTTTACCAACACTAATAACATTTACTATTTCTTGTGCAATAAATATTAAATCAAACTAGACAATTGGTTTTGTTTATTAGGTCTAGTAAACGCAATATATAAAAATGTTTAATGCAATAGTGCACTATTGTTGGAATAAAAGCAATTAAATTCAGCAAATCGGACCAGTAAATATACACAATACATTACAGTATATATCTAAAAAACTAAATTATGTCTAAGGTTAGATATAAACTATGAAAATTCCTAATAATTAAAATTTGCATAATATGTCAACATGATCCAGAATCGTTAAGTCTTTCCAGGATATAGAAAGATGATATAATTAATATTGTTAAATTACAATTAGTTACAATGTTAATTAAAAACCAGTATATCAGCTTAATAATTTATAAAAATTAAGATAAAATTGGTAAAAATACTCATATAAATTCACATGATTGTTTTTCATTTTTTAAATAGGTCAATATAACAGTATAAAATCAGTATCTCTTTACATTTTTAATATTGACTTTATTGATTCTGCAGTGTCTATGGCTACGCACAGCAGTTTCGCAATTTTCTTCTTCCTTATAGAACGCATAAAAAGAGAACAAATACAAAATGAGAGATTAAATTTATTTCTTATTTATAACGTTCATGATCAATTACCAACAATTATCTCACAGAGCAATTTTTAAATGGCTTATGTCAAAATATAAAACTACATATTTTTATTTAAATATTTATATTACAATTTAAAAAAACCTTATATAGTTACTTTCGTTATAATCAGATCCCACAATAATTTATGAAAAATTCCAGTAATATTCATGACTATTTAAATCTGTTATTGTGCCAATTTTGACATAAATTATATGAATTATACACTAATAAACACTGTTGCTGAGAAGTTCAAGACATGTATAGAAACATACTCATTGTCTAATTTACAACTAACAACACATTTCTGAATATCAATTTAATTTTGCTAAAGTAAAGCTTACTGAATTTTGCTAGACACATTTGTCGAAGTCTGCGACATGAAGAAAGAAGGAAAATATAGTACAGCATTTTGTTAGGTTCACCTAGAACTTTGCTTAAGCCTTTGATCAAGCTGGACAACCGAGGCTTATGAAGTCCAAGGGAGGAATTTACATTAGTTCAACAATTTAAAAATGAATACCGTAGTTGATTGAATTAGGAAAATAATCTTTAGTAAGTCAAAACCACAGGGTGCTCCAGGATGGAATACCAAAATAATAGTAGAGCTCATATTATTTTCCAACTACATTAAGTCTTGCTGTCTATAATAGGAATTCCAAAATGTTTCCCTTTGCAAATGTCACGTAATTAATTTTTTTCTGGTAATACTACTACAAAACCTATCACCTTCTTCAAAAACATAAAATTTACTTCAAATTAAAATAAATATGATCTGAAATTAATTTTAAAGTGGCTGATTGACACATACCTTCAAATCAATTGATGTTGTGTTTGGTTACAAGCCAAATTTTGGTCATTGTGTAAAAATAAAATGAAATTGAAATGTTTACATGTGTTTATGTACCTCGGGCTTCATAGTGACCAAGATCTGCGATGGCATTGGTCACCAATAACTACAGCCTCTATGACATAACAAGAACTGACCTACGTGTGTTGTACATATGTTGGTTTTATAAAACGTGGTATATTTTGGTGGTATTTCATCAGCATACTTAAACTAGTAGTTACTGTACAAAATCTGGTTTTAATGGCTGTTTGTAGTTGAGATATGACTTGTCGCCCCTCTGTTTCCACTGATGAGTGTGATATACAACTGTCCTTGTATGCCCTGCTAACGTACAAGTGGAGGATATAAGTAGATATAAGGAGTTCTTCGCCTTCTTAATATATCTGCCACCTGAGTGCATTTTATAATAGCTTGAAAAAGTTAAATAGATATCAAGTAAAAACTGTTAAGTAATACACATATAGCCTACATGTGCAAATTAGAGAATGAGTTACATTTAGTTAAAAACTGCGTTAATATATTTAAAGTTATTTTCAATGTTTTTTACTAATAGGAAGTATTGTTTATTTTACTGAGAAAATTCTGGTACATTTTGCGTCATCATTAACAGTGTTGGTTTGTCAATTCATTACCAGCTTACGAAAAAATTTAATGCAATTTTTGTAAATTTATCAACAATACATGCATCTTGTTGTTCATCGGTAAGTTGTGTATTATTGGTTGTTGTATGTACATTGTTACATGATTATCTTACAAGCTGTAGAATTTATTTATAAGCATGATACAGTTAGAAAAAATCTATCTATAACGATTGTTCTACATGATGGTATTGCACCATTGTTTCACTTATCAACCACCTATACTGCTCTTTTTAAATGAATTTAATCTCTGGAATTTAGCGGCCCATGAATTTTCCTACAATATGTCCATATTACCACCATGGTGGCTCAGTGGGTAAGGCTTTGGACTGCTGAGATCCAAGGTTCGAATCCCCCACTGAGCTAACAGTTGGTATTTCACTCGTTGAATAAAGTTCACGCACAGGCTTAAAGGCCTATGCGAAATGGCGAGTGAAGTGTTAAATATTAAAAAAATATTAATTCTTAAAACAATTATTAATTATTTTATAGACTACTGTCAACTTTATTGATATTTTATAGGCAAATAAAGATTATATGTAATTAATTATTTATTTTAATGGTTTTCACTCCAAAACTTAAGTGTAAACTGTCGTATGAAATTGATATACTTTACTGGTCCAAACAAACATTATTCATCAGAATAAACAATGACAACGTTGATCAAGAAGTAAACTTTTCCTGTTGATCCTCCTGCACAGATTATTGTTTGTAGCCTTCCTACTTGGAGCAGATTAAACAAAATTAGCTAACAAGAGTTTCACCCACGGGTTCATAATTTAGCAAAAAGCTGTCATTAACCCACTATAGGCCAAGGCTAGTAGCCTATTATGCCACTTAACGCTGAACGAAATTACAAATGAACTCTGCAGACCGTTGTGAGTAAAGTAACGTTTTGTAACTCCTTGATGAAAACCAAATTACCGGAGAGGTTGGTGTCCTCGTATGTATGAAATTGGGAACAATTTAATTTATTTTTATTGTTAGTAGGAACATTTTAAGTAAGATTTTATGATAAAAAAGTGTTCCGATCAATTATGGTAAAATCCTTGCACAGTGTAGATAGTCTAGTATGACCTCTAGATAAGAAAACATATTTTACTCAGTTTATTTGATAGAGAATCGAGAAATTCCGTCATTCGTGGCGTTAGAAATGTTAATTGATTTTTTATCTACTTAAATTTTTAATCCATGCTAAATTAAATAAGAAATAAAACCTAAAGAAAACATACAGTATATCTTTGAAAATTGGTCCATTGTGTTAAATAAGAATAGTTAAGGGTTTAATATCATAAAAATCTTAATCAGGTGTACTTTGAAAAAAAGTTCATCTGTGGTAAATCGTAACGCTTTAACTCTAAATGGATGAAATCGACTTAAAACTAACATAAAGTAGAGCAATTATAATCGTATAGATCGCTTGGTCTAAAAAGAAATAATAAACAATCTAGCTTAAAATATTCATAGTACAATGTGCAAATTCAATTAGTTTCAAAACTTTCCAATTAAGAAAATAAAATATTCAAAAAATATACACATTTTTATCTTTTCAAATAAAGTAATAAAATATTTTAATAAGAATTTGTAATGTGCTATTCTCATAAATGGAGAGGATAGAACACTCACCATGGTGTATGGGGGAAGTGCGACGCTCAACTGATCGAGAACGGACTCGATGGTGGGTCCTACCCGCCACCAGGGGCTTCCGTTAACTGTGTTACCCAATACGACAATATCTTTGTACATCTGTTGTTTACAACAATAAATAGTGAAACCATGTAAATTGTCTAAAGCTACCGAGAATTTTCCCCTGAAATGTTTTTTATCGTTTTACATTTATTTTTATATCTAATCAAGTGACATTAATGTTGTATTCATAATAATAATAAATATTTTTACTGTGGAACAATTTAACATTGCGTGCAATTTTAGTAATATGAATAAATATTACTACAATTTTCCATGACATCTAGGACTTTTTCAAACATACAGAATGGTCACATTCATTCAAACCTCATTCATTCGAATTTAGCCCACTCTGGTCTCTTTGTCGGTCAGTCGGTTACCCAATCATGTGCCATAAACTCGTCAATGTTGTAGAATGCGTGAGTAATTAATGATGTTTTAAACGAGTTTTAAACGCCTTAGGCATTGGGGCACTTTTAATGTGATCAGGTAACTTGTTGAATAATTGAACTCCTGCCTGCGAGGGTAAATGTTCATGAACTATCGTCCTGTGTCTCCTAGTTCGGTATTTCTCCCTGCCTCTAGTTTCATAAGGGTTTATGTCGCTACCTCTTATGTGATTGCATTTAGACCTAAAGAATATGCATGTTTCTAAGATATAGAGGCAAGGTAGAGTCAACAGTTTTAAATTTATGAAGGCTGACTTGCACGACTCTCTTCTATTCAATTTCGCGATTATTCGAACTGCTTTTTTTTGCAGGACGAATACTTTGGACAGGTGTACATTTGCGCAACCTCCCCACAGTACCAGTCCGTAAGACAAGTGAGGGTAAATTACACCATAATACGCCGTTATCAGTATCTGAGTCGGGCAGTCTTTGGATAGTTGTCTTAAAACATGGATGCCTGAGGACAACTTAGAACAAACAAGGTCTACGTGACAGTCCCAAATCGAGATGAATTCCTCGATCGAGATGAATTCCGAGGAATTTTGTCGAGTAGACTTCATCAAGCTCAGTTTTATCCAACATGATTGTTGGACTACAATCTGAGTCAGTCTGTCGCAAGCAGTACTGTATGAATGATGATTTGACTGGATTTGTTTTAAGGTTGAGCTCGTTGAAATGCTGAATTGAATTATTGAGCTCCATGAATGCAATCCTTTCCAGTTCTGTGTTTGACTTTTCATTAAAAAAGAGATTCGTGTCATCTGCGTACTGGACGAGTTGTCCATGTTTCACAGATGAACCAACGTCGTTGACGTAGATCAGGAAGAGAAGAGGACTGAGAATGGAGCCCTGAGGGATCCCGTATTCCAATACCTCAACCTCAGATCGAACGTCTGAAATGCCTACATATTGTGTTCGATTACTAAGAAATGATTCAAGCCACCTAAGGGGTGTTCCTCGAATCCCGTAATGCTCTAGTTTGTTGATCAAGGTGGAGTGAACAAGACAGTCAAAGGCCTTCGATAAGTCGAGAAAGACACTAAGTGTGGTTCTTCGACATTCGAATCCTTCCACTATCATTTCGACAAGACGCACTACTGCGTCTGTTGTCGATTTCCCACTTCGGAATCCAAATTGATTTTTTGATAGTAGGTTGTGCTTTTCCAGAAAGTTTGAGATTCTAATAAGAAAAACCTTTTCAAAAATCTTGCTAAACGTAGGCAGGATTGAAATCGGGTGGTAATTTTGAGTGGAAAATGAATCTCTCTTTTTGAATATCGATGTGACCTTTGCTGTCTTGAGAGTGGAGGGAAACATTCCTGATTGAAAAGAAAGATTTGTCAGATGTACAAGTGGTTTCAGTAAATGCTTTGAGCATTGTTTAATAAGCCACGCTGAGACCTGATTTGAGTCATTTGATTTTTTTGATGGGAGATCTCTCATCACCCTGGCAGTTTCCTCCTCTGTGGTCGGAGTCAAGGCCATGGATGCAGTTGGACTTTGTATTAATGAATGGAGTGGCCGATTCAAAGGACTGCAAAGTCCTTGATCGGCTCCAACTGAAGAAAAAAACTGGTTGAACTCTTCAGCAACTCTTAAAGGGTCACTGATTCGCTCATTGTTAATTTGCAATTCTATATGTTTGTCAGTTGGCCGATCTTTATTGTGTATTATGGCCCATGCGGTCTTTGAAACGTTTTTTGACATGAGCAGTGCTTTTGAGACATCATAAGCTTTTGCCGCTTTGATGACACATCTGTAAATTTGCTTGTAATTTCGAAAGAAGGCTTTGAACTCTAAATTTAAAGTTTGCTTGTCGATTTCAGAGTAAAACAATAATTTCCCTCTCGAAATTAGGATACCTTTGGTAATCCATGAACATTTCTTGTATTTTGGTGTTTGCCATATTTGCTTGACAGCTCACGTTCAAATGACATTTAAAAGTTTCCTCAAAGTTTTGAATTTGAGTTTCGACGGGGTCTTTAAAATTTAGAAAACTCCAGTTTTCTTTTGAAAGAAAATGGTTGAGGAGCGTAATGTTTTCGGCCTTGTGTCTCTAATTGTTATTTTACTGTTTTGATCCCGTGTTAGTTCAAGACCATTAATAATTAGCTGTAGGCCGTAATGGTCTGAAATGGCTGTGTTGATCACATTCACCTTAGCGTTAGTTATGTTAGTTACAACGTTGTCAATTGCAGTTGCTGATAGGTTGATTACCCTCGTTGGTGAGTTAACCAACCAGTTGAGATCAAACGACCTCAGTAAGTTAGCAACGCGTTTTGTAAGGGTGTCATTAACGTTCAAAACGTTGATGTTAAAGTCCCCCATTACAATAAAATCGTGATTCCTAATATAATAATAATTCATCATAATAATTCCTAATAGCGTGGTAATAATTTGGTTGGCAGAAATTGGTACAAAAAACTATAACCAGTAGATACCTTTTGAGAGTTGAAAACCGTCCCAGTGGTAAGTTTCATCCCAGCTGATAGCCGAAGGCCAGTTCGGATTTCTTTGGCAAGCACCGGAAACTTTTGAGTACCTCCACCAAGTTACTTGATCAAAATAAAGAGCTGTGATTGGCTAAAATATCCAATATGGCTGCCATATAGACCTAAAATAATTACATTTAATTTTGTATTTTTATTATACAAATTAATAATACTTATTATTAATTTGTATAATATTTATTTATTATACAATATTTGTACAATATTTATTATACAAAATAATGTCGTAGCAGGAATCAAATCTTTAGTACGTTAGTCAGTGTCCAAATTACTATGTCATAGCGACATTACTAAATAACAATATATATATATATATATATATATATATATATATATATATATATATATAGAACAGAAAATATCTCTATATATAAATATTTTTTTCTGTTATATATAAAGATAACAGTCTATTGTAAAGCATGATTGTAAATTGAGAGAGTGCAGACGTTGTATGCGAGTAGCACCGCATATGTCTAGACAAGTTCAAATTCCTCTTCTCTCTAATACAGTGCATATACTATTCCTTGCAATGTTTATATGTACAATAACAAACAAATCTATGTTAATGACTACATGATCAATCACACTCTTTATCAATCTCTTTATACCATAGTATATGAATAAATATATATATATATATATATATATATATATATATATATATATATATATATATAAAATACTTTTTGGTCTCTTCGTATTTGTATATACGACTTGTATGTCTTATGTACTTATTTACTTGTATGATTAACTCTTTGACAATTTTCCACACAACACCAAATCGCGGAAAGGCGTCATACAGTACTTGTGTTTTATTATTTCGTAAATTATTCCATTATTATACAAACTAGTGGAAATTTCTTTTCGACCAGAGTAACCAATGCATAACTCAAAACGGTGAGTAGTCTATAAATTTCTAATAAGAATATGATTTCAACATGAACAGTTCGATTTACACTTGATTTTAACAAACTGCTGCATCAAACCACTCCATACAGGCTAAATTAACAACATTAAGAATATAAGTAGTGGTAATTTGCCGGTTTTATAACTCACAATTTTTTTAGCGAATTAAAGCCTCTGAATCGTATATTTGTAAAAATAAAGTTCGATATTTTAATAGGTTATAAGAGGACTTGCAATCCCTTCTGATGCCAAGTGCCTCGAGGCCATTACATTTCCAATAAAACATTTATATTGTAAGAGGTTAAACTTATCTCAGTTGGAGTTTACTACCTTATTGTTATTCTCTTATTAAGATAAAAATTGTATTCTTGAATTTATACCGTTATTTTAACAGGTTATCTAACTTTAACGTAGATTTATTAACTAACTCCAAAATGTATCAAATATTTCTTAGATACTCAAACAAGCTCATTCCTACTCTATATTTCCATCCATCAGTTATTACAAGCTCTTACCTGACAGTATTTTGCCTTAACCTTACACTATTTATATACAGTAGCTTACAGATTGCGTATCTCATATTCTTCTATCTATGGGCAGTAAATACGAGTTTTTCTTACTATCAAAAGAGTTGTCATTGACAACAAGTTTTACCCTGTGCATGAAAATTTGTAAATATTTCTTCTACAGTATATCTTTCGTAGGCTACATAAAATAGTTTTATTTGACAAAATGCATATTAATAGTACTGTACGTCTAAATTATTGCATCACATGTGTATAAAAAGCTAAATTTATAAAGTACTAAATAGTCATTTTTTCATCCACACTTTCTACAAATATCCATACAATAGTGTAATATACTTCAATATTAACTATTAAATTCAGACGTTAACTCGACACGGGTGGTGCAGTACAGTAACTCAGCTAGTTGGGGACAAAGTGTTGGGGAGTTTGTAGGCGATAGGTTCGATGCCCGGTCCTCCTAATAACACGGCGTCCGCTCAATGGTTCACCACATTTTTCCCGTTCACTTTGCTTACTGATATACAACCAGCTAGTATTCCACATTATTATACTTTGTGTTGAATCCTTCCAATCTTGTGGAAATTTCCCTTATCGGAAATTATCTTATCCCGAATATATCTTTTCTTCTTTGTAATGTATATATGTACTCAAATCAATATTATATATTAATATTGACGTTAATTAATATTAACGTGATCAATCACGCTCGACTATTGATTGACAACCCACATACTTTTGTATTTAAATATGTAAGGTATCGTATAATCATGTTTTTAAATAAACATTTATATTGTAAGATAGGTTAAACAAAGCTAAAGACTATTTTTCTCAGTTGTATTTTTCCACGTAACTATTATTCTTTAATCAAGCTCTATGTTTTATTCTTGTATTTCTACCAACATTTTAACAGGTTATCTAATATTAACTTAGTTTTATTAAGGTACACACAAATGTATCAAGTTTTATTTAGATACTCAAGCAAGTATACTAACAAAAGGATATTCCCTGTTGTTATGAACTGCAAATGTAGATATCAACTAAGTTTTAACTGTATCTATATTTTTGCGATATAGACTGCTTAAAATACTTACTGTTTTGCTTGTTTCCTTTGCTTACATTTCTTCTAACTCTAACATTCCTTTATTATTATTCAAAACATAGACTTATATAAGAGGGGCTACATTATAAGTTGCATTCATTTTTTTATTTTATTCTTTAATTTTTAAAGCAACTTTGTTCATTTTCCAAACCATCATATTCTGTATTTCTTAAATAATATTACAATGTATTTTAAATACAAGAGTAACACAACTTAGTTACAGAAATTGGTAAAGAATAAAGATATGTTTATTGGATATACACTTTACAGGACTCTAATACAGATGAACAGTCTCTAATTGGGACAAATTGTTCACAAGTACTTTAAATAGTTACTTCTAATCTAGTGATTCCATGTTATCTTCCCGTAGTAAACGTAAATATTTCACGTTGTTGTACATACAGTCAATTTATAAAAGTATGTACACATATGTTTATTAAAACTATAACTTGCAATGAAAAATACAATGTCTTATAACCTTTAGCTGTCATATTACAATTTAATGCACTGTGGTTAATCAATTATTCAGTAATGTCTTATTATAGTCCAAAATTACATTATAGTTCTCAATGTATATTACAAGGAAACAGAAGTTACTGTTCGGACAGATGGGTTCACATGTCTTACTGCTGTTTAAACAAAACCGCATAAATTAAACGTACACATTTATAAGGACAAAACTAATATGAAGTTCCTTCTAAGTGCTACAAACAGAAAATAAAATTATAAAATAAAAGTTTATGGAGATAATACTGTCATAATTAATTAAGGATATAGTAGTATAATATAACCTTATTTATTATTAATAATAAACTTACATTACAAGACCAGTTCAGCATACATAAACAAATGTTGTACTCATATTTGGAGTATTCTGTTTCTTTGTTGAGCCTAAATGTTACTCTATAATTGTGACTGATTCTTATGGCTTTACTGTTAAATTGACAAATACGTACTATCCACAATATTCATCTCTAAATTAAAAATAAAACTTTAGAGACATGCATAATAACTCCTATGGAACAAGCAATGGAGAGTGAAGGAAAAGACATAGAATATGAACATGAACTTAGTTAATCACCATAACCAGTCATACACGCGCAAATGTCAAAACATGACGCGGTACGTTCCTTCTTCTACATCGTTCACACCGACGGATACTGCGGTCCACCTGTAACATACTTTGGTCAAGATGCGACAAAGGTCTATACTGACAGCATGTTCAGTTAGAAACTCGAGAACATTAAGACACGAGATATCATGGAGGTATTGTACAATACGCTACATCAACCCTGGTTAGTTCAGTTGATATCCATCTTAAATTATAAGATAAGAGTTCTAAATCTTTAGAGAGATTTCCTATCAAATATGTGAATTATAATATAATGTTGGTGGGGTTTCAAGAGATATTGAAGATTGTTCTTCTAGTACACATGAGTAGTACGGTGAGGAATAGATACAGAGTATGAACACATAAAAATGCACAATTTGGATATTGACGCCGGCTTTAGTGAGGCAGATGATGATAAAAACGTTCACTGTGTGGGGAGATATCTAGGTATAGACCGCGCGGCGAAGGTCCGGCCTCCATCCCGCCGAGCGGTGATAGGGAGGAGACGGGTGGAGGGCCCAATATGCCTGCAGTCCTGGAAATATTCGCTACTGTCAGACTTTCCTACGCTAGGAGTCTTTCCCATGCTTGCTTCTAAGATAAGTTACGTTAATTGTTATCTACGGATGCACATCGCGTACGTTTCCAGACTGCGTGCGATATATTTGCCTGTGGTTTAGCGTGTTACGAATTTTTACTCAAGTGTACGATAAACAATTATTTAGTTGGTTATATGTTTGTTTTTATCTAACTACTGAAGTGTAATAAGCCAGTTTGTGGTTTTTTTGTGTCGCTTAAGTGTGTTAAGAGTTTGCAGAGTCTGTCGGCCATACTGGTTTTATTCTCATAAAAACAACGTTATTTTGAATCCATATTTTTGTATCATTATTTATTTACCAAATTTTATGTATGAGGTTTCATTTAAAATGCTATCATATTGCGCATTGGGGTTGCTTTTGATATTATGAATACATACGCATAGTTTTGAAAAATAAGTGAAAATAAAAACTTCAAACTAAATAATGTTTATATTTATTCTATTAAACTAATTATGAATACACAAAGCAGTTCAGCGAGTAGTAGTGTAGTATACCGGTTCACACACAACCTTGGACTTTGTACCCGACCCTATCAGCAAGGTTGTCGACCTTATCAGCAAAGGTCGACCCCAGAGGTCAAGTTTACTATTGTTTACTAGTCCCTTTCATTGATAATCATTGATAATAAAAAAATTAAATATAAAAAAGTATATATAATCAGAAAGAAAGAAATATTTTTCTAATTAATGTAAATAACTAACTTTATATAAGCTACAATCTGTACTTTCTAGCCTCACCTTCCGGTGAGGCTACTTTGTTACGACTTATCCTGAAATAGGAGTGACGGGCAATATGTACATTAATTAAATAAATTCAAAAGAAATAATTTAATAAAATTACTTTCAAATCCTAAACATATGATTAAACATAAAAAAATTAATTTATAATTAAAGTAACCCACACTTTCTCCCATAAAACTGCACCTTGACCTAAAATAATGAAAAACCAAAAAGAGAATATCCTTAAAAAACACTCTAAAATTATCATAGAGGTATACAAATAAGATGAAAGTTTAAATTATTGTGGTTTTATAAACGTAGATACAGTGAAGATGGGACAGGCATCCAACAGAGAGGTGGAAGTTATAACCTTGCTACGGCCACTGGTCTAACAGAACAGCAAACGGAAAAACGTCAACAATTGTTGAGTAGTCAACTCAGTAACTTCTCTGATATTAGTGGAAAGATGCAGTTAGTAGGGCACATCATCAAGCTGAGGAGTGAATAACCAATCAAACAATGACACTACCCGAGAAGCCTAGCCATGCAACAGATCATTAATGACGAAGTGGACAAAATGTTGCATGAAGAAGTGGTCGAGCCTTCGAACAGTCCTTGGAGTTCACCCATTGTGCTGATTAAAAAAGTGTCAGAAGGACATAGATTCTGCATAAGACTTTCACAAAGTGAATGAAGTATCGGAAAATGACGCTAATCTGTTGCCCAGAATAAATGTAATTTTAGACAAATTAGAGAAGCTGGTTTCATATCCACGATAGATTTGAGAGCAGAATATTGTCAAGTTCCGACTTAGCAAGTGAAGCCGACGTATAGCGGCATTCACCGTGCCCGGAAAAGGTCACTATTACTTCTTAGTTATGCCTTTCGGCTTACACTCGGCCCGAGCCACTTTCCAGCGGCTCGTAGACACTATTATTGGACCTGAGCTTGAGCCAAAGGCGTTCGCCTATTTGGATGACTTGGTTCTTGTGAGTAAGACTTTCGAGGAGCATTTCGACATTTTAAGTGAGGTTTTCAGAAGATGAGGAATGCAAATCTTAAGATGAATTGGGAGAAGTGTCACTTTTGCAGGCGAGAACTGAAGTATTTAGGACATCTTAGAACTTAGGCTTAAGCGGCCGGTGTCATAACTAGAATCTACAGTTTCCGGTGACAACCGCGTCAAGGTACTATCTACAATATTTACAAGATGACCAGACGTTTCACCCATACTGTGATGTGGCATCCTCAGTGGTTCCTCTGAGACTGCCAGGTGGTTGCTCTGAGGTTCAGTCTCAGAGGAACCACTGAGGATGCCACATCACAGTATGGGCGAAACGTCTGGTAATCTTGTAAATATTGTAGATAGTACCTTGACGCGGTTGTCACCGGAAACTGTAGATTCTAGTTATTTAGGACATATTGTTAATGAAGATGGCATCCGTACACATTCTGAAAAGGTTCGAGTGATCAAAGAGTTTCCCACGCCAGTCAGTGAAAGAACTACGTCGTGTTTGGGGCAAGCGTCCTGGTACAGACGCTTTGTCCGAAACTTTGCCAAAACTTCGGTGCCACTGATAAAGCTGTTGAAGAACAATACAGTCTGGCATTGGGGAGAATAACAGCAAGCAGCGTTCGATTCTTTCAAGACCCAGTTAGTAGAAGCGTCAGCACTGGCTTTTCCCAACTTTGAACGGCCATTCACCCTCCAAGTGGATGCTTCTGGTGAAAGACTTGGAGCTGCTCCTACCCGATCCCTTAAAGGAGGCGAAACCGTAATATCGTATGCTATAAGGTTACTTTCTGATAGCAATCGTAAATTTTCTGTTACAGAATGAGAGTGCTTGGCTTTAGTCTGGGCCGTTAAAAAATCAGACTTTACCTAGAAGGGTACAAATTCATTTTTGTAACAGATCATCAAGCTTTTAAGTGTCTCATGTCTATGGAGAAGCTACCAGGACGCCTAGCTCGTTGGATTTTAGAATTACAGCAGCAGAGTGTTGAGATACGATATCGAAAGGGTACACTGAACAAAGGGTAGATGGAACAATTGGTGTGGTGCAGGAAGCGGCTGGAGTGAGCAAGAATAACAAAAATTGGTAAAACCACATATACTCGCGCGTTTGCACCAAGCCAGGAAAATGGCCAGATTACCATATAAAAGGTAATAGGCTGTTCAAGAAAGCCAGACCCAATACTAAGATGCAAAATGTGCGTGCCGATGAAACTGCACTTGGCGTGCTGAGGGAAAATCAAGACCTACCCACAGCTGGCCTCCTAGGGACGAGAAATACCCTGAGGAGAGTAAAGAATCGTTACACTGGCTCGGAATTCAGAACGATGTTACGAAATATGTGAGGAGCTGTCAAAGTTGCCAACACCATAAGGTAGAGCATAAAAGGTTGCTGGGAAAATGTACTTCCGACGTCCTCGTATGTACTTTGTATATGGTGACGGCGAAACTGGTAGGATCTCTCCCTCGCTCCAAGATGGGAAATAGACATGTCCTGGTGATGCAAGATACGTTCACCAAGTGGGAAGAGCTCGCTCCTTTGAAGGTGGCTACGGCAACTCACGTCGCCAAATGGTTTGAAGTACTTCGGTACGGCGCTCCAGAGGCTGTCATCATTGATAATGGTACGAAATTTGAGGCGAAAATTTGGAAACGATTGATCGAGGACTTGGAGATTGAACAGCAATTGACACTCCCACACTCTCAGGGCAATCCTGTTAAGAAAGCCAATCATGTCCTGAATACCATAATCAACCAGTACATTCGTAACGATCATCGTGACTGAGACTTGCATCTATCGGAGTTTAGGTATTGCATGAATACAGAAGTCCATGACTTCACCGGTTTCACTCCAACATTGTTGAACTTTAGTAGAGAGTTAAGGGAACTGAAGGCACTACATAGTCAAGTACAAGAATCTACTCCTCAAGGTACGGATGGGCGAAATACTGTTGATTTACTTCAGCAACTGTTTGTTATTCAATTTTTATTTGAACTGGTATGGCTATGGAGCTATCTAACCATCTAGACAGAGATAGATCGTTCGAAGTTGTCATTTAAACTTGAGACGTGCTTTTGAACAGCAGGCTAAGTATTACAAATTAAGATGAAGGGAGATTGAGCTTTGCCCTGGAGATCTAGTATGGAAAAGTCAACTGGAGTTGTTTTCTGCGGCCGATAATTTCGCCGCTAAACTGGTGCCTAAGTTTGTTGGACCCTACAAAATTAGGGGCATAATGGAATCAAACGTTTATTTTCTGTCCGACCTACATGTTGGAAATGCACATTCTAAAGACTTGAAAGCGTACGTAAAGCCTGTGGAACAAGAGTTAGTGTAACGCTCTGTTAATTTATGGACCTGGAAACAATGTTGTAGAAGTTATTGTAGATTTGGTAGATATAATGCCTGAGAGATACTCCATTTGAGTTATGGAAAGAATTTACGCTTTGATTTGTTTGCAGCTAAGATTAGGAGGATTTTTGTTTTCCATCAAGAGTTTTGTTTTAAGTTTTAATTACATTCGTCTCATTTATGTGTTCATTGATTGGTTTGAATGAAGGAGGTGTAAAGCCCTGTTTTCGATTTTGTTGTTTGAGCGTATTTTTTTTTCTTTCTGCCTTTTTTCACATGTTTCTGCCGTTCTGACCTTGGTAAAGTTATCTTTTAAGAGAGAAGGGAGTAGGAGCCTTCTTTTCTTTTTTCTTTGTTTTTTTTCTGTACTATGAGAGTGTAAGGGTAAAACAAGTATACCCAGTTTATCTTTTCGTTTTAGTTAGTGCATGCTTTATGAGTGCATCATACGAGGTTTATTTTGTTATTTTAAAGAACAAAGATTGTTCGAGGAAAGAATGTTTCTTTGTTTCAACGTAAGTTGGCCTGTGAAACAATGTCAGATCTGTTATCAATAAAGTCCCCTCGAAGGCGATTCGGAGTACGTCGAGTAGAGTGATGAGTAGCTCACTCGTATATCGAGGAGCTATTACTTTAAAACTTAGAATAACTGAGCGTTGCCTCCCTCTAATATTGTCTTTCTAGTACTGGGGTAGTTTTCTAGGATGTTTATTAATTACTATGGGTAGAAAGTTAAGACAATTTTTTAGATTATTATGTTTTTTAGAGTTTTATCGAAACAGGTCCGAACAGGTTAATTGACATTTGTTTGAGAAGTTGAACCTGTGTATTGCTTGTGAGCGGTCAAATAAACCGTGTTGTTGTCGAACGGAGATAATTTATACTCTGATAGACACTTGTCTGACCCAGATCTGTGGTGTTCCATTTTAGCACACCCATATTCCAGTCGACGTAGCTGTGACCGTAAGTATATATTGCTTGTGAACGGTCGAATACACCGTGCTGAAGTGGAACAGAGTTAATTTATATTCTGATAGACATTTTTCTGACCCAGATCTGTTGTGTTCTTTTTCAGCACTCCCGTGTTCTAGTTGACGTAGCTGTGACCGTAAGTATATATTGCCTGTGGGCGGTCAAATACACCGTCCTGTTGTGGAACAGAGATAATCTATACTCTGATAGACGTTTGCCTGGCCCAGATCATTTCAGCACTCCATTGTTCCAGCCAGCTTGGCTGTGACTGTAAGTATATTGTGATAGAAACAAAGATCATTAAAACTGACAAAGGTTGAGGCATTGTCATTATATTAAATACTAGGTTTGTGAGTGGCTGTAATGATACCTCTAATAGTCTGACTTTGTACAGTGTGCTGGTGAAGGGAACTGAGCTCTCCCAAAGAAATAGTTTTATGAAACCTGGGAATCCCAGGCTTAGAGCTTCCGTGGGTTTGTTTCCTCGGGTTTGGTATTAGTTTTGCCCAAGAAAAAACATCACATTTTGTTGGTGCTCGAACACGGAACGCCTTACAAGTAATATTATTTTTATTTCTTTGCTTTCATGTCATGTTTTGGTTATTTATTTATTTATTTATTAATTTTATTTGTAAATAACATTGGGACTAAACTTCTTGTACTGAAATATGTCCATTTCAGGAAATGTTTAACTATTCTTTTCAGCTGTGTATTAATTGCACTTACTGTGATATAAATAAAACAAATAATAATGGTGTATTTATAGTGTACTGTATAATAAAACTGATTTTATGTTTTAATTAGATAAAGTATAGTTAAGAAAATATTTACCTAATATTGTTGTAAAGACATTTCATTCGGGTATATAGTTATGTGCTTGTTATAATATACTCTCTGTTTGATAAACATGTTTTATATTAGAATACATATTAATGCAAATTAGGATGTTTATAGAAACGACAAAAAGAAAAACTAATTTTCAAACCTTAGTAAATCTATTTAAGGTTTGGAGTGACAGCAAACAAATTGTATTTTCCAATAAATATATAAATAAAATATAGTAAATTAGTTGCCAGATCTCTGATCAAAATATTTCCTGGCATTATATTAATAATATTATATTAATAATGTTATTTTATAAGTGTGTTTGTAGTACAAGAGAGAAAAAAACTTCTGCTAGAACATTTATGTTAGTTGAATATTTATAACTGTATTTAAATGTTTACTTGAACCTTTCCCTAGATCTGATGTATTACCTTGCGTAAAAACTCCCCTTTGTAAATAACAAAACACAACACTATAAAAGGAGAATTAAAAATAATATATTACAATGAAAATATGATAGTGTGAGTGGACTTACGAACCCTGGATACTTTATTTTTACTATTTTTCTTCCCAGCACTTAGTCGACTTTGAAACTTGAAGACTTCATTCAATGTGGACGCCACGTAATACACACTCACGTTGTTGTAATTTTCAATGAAATGGGGGACAAAATGCTCATGATCCACTCTAATGATACACTACATTTCACCAAACAAGTGACACTTCACAGAAAAGGTGTTTGAACACGTTTTTAATCCATGTTTGTTAACTGTTTCATACGTACCGAGTGATGCAGAACATGACATGTGGACAACTAATTATTGTTGGTATCCTACCTTATCCTTGCCTGCTATTTCGTGTTTCATTGTTGGAGAATGAAAGTTTCAAACAACAATCTAAAGAATTTCTGGAGTACCTACAAGATGACCCCGCATTTTTATAATCATTATTGAAACAATTAGAGATTTAATTCGGCCAAGTTCATTAGCAGTGCGATTAACTGCAAATATAATTGCTGGACATTTAATTATATCTTTACTTGGATCAGACCTAAGCATAATTATAGTAGTAACATTAATTTCAATTTTCATAATTCTAATAATATTTGAATTAGCAGTAGCGATTATTCAATCATATGTATTTATAACACTAATAACTCTTTACTCTAGAGAAATTTAAGTATGAATAATCATCCTTACCATATTGTTGATAATAGACCATGACCAATTATTGGATCAATCGGATAAATAACATTAACCTCAGGAATAGTTTCATTATTCCACGAATCAAAAATTACCTTAATAATAATAGGAATGCTAATTACTGTACTAACTATAATTCAATGGTGACGAGACATTGTTCGAGAGTCAACATTTCAGGGAGCTCATACAAATAAAGTAACTAAAAGAATAAAACTGGGAGTAATATTATTTATTTTATCAGAAGTTATGTTTTTCTTATCATTTTTCTGAGCATTTTTCCATAGAAGACTCTCACCATCTATAGAAATTGGAATAATATGACCACCATTAGGAATTAAACCATTTAACCCGTTGAGAATTCCAATATTAAATACAACAATTCTTCTGAGATCAGGAATTTCAATAACATGAGCCCATAGAGCAATTATTAACAACACTATATCACAGGGAATTAAAAGAATAATTTTAACTATTAGTTTAGGAATATACTTTTCTATTTTACAAATTATAGAATACTACGAAGCACCATTTTCTATAGCTGACTAAGTATATGGATCATCATTTTTCATGGCAACAGGATTTCATGGAATTCATGTTATAATTGGAACAATGTTTATTATAATTATTATAACAATACGGTTAATAAAAATACATTTCTGTAATAAACACCATGTTGGATTTGAGTGTTCAGCTTGATATTGACATTTCGTAGACGTAGTATACTATTTTTATACCTATCAATTTATTGATGGGGTTCATGTTTATTTAGTATAAATGTATATTTAGCTTCCAACTAAAAGTGTTTAAAATGAAATTCCACCATCTCGGATTGTTTTCAAACAACACGTTTAACGATTCCGGTTAGAGGTGTTTATGTTATAATTGTATCATGTAATATTTAACAATATCCTGTTGTGATTTCTGGAATAAATTTTTTAAATTCTAATTCTAATCGAATGTCCACTGCAGATGACTTTATAGATTCGTTTTATTATGAACAATCGATAACTACAATCAGTGCAACAGATTTAAATTTTTCAGGATTTAAAAATGGTGTATTTGCTTTGCTTTAATATTATTTATTAAATCTCGCGTACATGTCATACAAAATACTGTATCTTTTTTATCGAATGATATGTTCATGTTGTTATAAGGGTAAACAGAGAATTTAAAAATAACTTTAAAATGTTGCATGCATCAAAATTGCAATTATCAAATTGTACTTGTTACATTTACGAATGAAAAAGTACAATAAACGAATAATTGTCCTGCTTAGACTATCGGTCTGTGCGCAGGTCAAGAGTTCTTGTACAGAAATGTACTTAACATTATACTACTACATAAATCAACAGATGAATAAATGTATGTTATTATAGTTGGTATGATAGAACCTGTCTCCTGGACCCTCGGCTACCTGGGGCTGGCCCGGGAAACCCCCCAGCACTGGCAGCCGCCTGCGGCTGTTTCCTTAATGAGTCACTTACTGGCATCCCCACTAGGAGAACTAACTTTTTTTGCCGGATCACAATTTTTGAATTTTTATCAAATATTTGAAAAGTATATAAAAAATAAGATTAACTATATAAAACTCGATAAAAATTTAACAATATTGAGGTGGTCTGTTTATTTTTATAGTAACAGTATAGTTGGTTTCCATCAAGTGAAAAGCGTGAGTGAGTCAGTGACCATGAGTCAGATTTCCACTGCAAAAGTCCAATGTTCCAAGTGTTAGTACCGTAGAATTTTCTCGTGAAACTCGATTGTTACTTCTAACCCATGTTACTCATAAGCTTATTTAAAAAAATATTTTATTAGAATTGTTGTCAATTCCAATGTAATTTAATCGTCATATCGTTTCACAAAACCAATTTTATTGTTACTATACAAATAGACCACCTCAATATTGTTCAATTTTTATCGAGTTTTATATCGTTAATCTTATTTTTTTATGTACTTTTCAAATATTTGAAAAAAATTCAAAAATTGTGATCCGGCAAAAAAAGTTAGTTCTCCTAGTGGGGATGCCAGTAAGTGACTCATTAAGGAAACAGCCGCAGGCGGCTGCCAGTGCTGGGGGGTTTCCCGGGCCAGCCCCAGGTAGCCGAGGGTCCAGGAGACAGGTTCTATCATACCAACTATAATAAAAATAGACATATTAAAATTAAATCACAATTTTAAATTAAAGAGACATAAAAAGAATATATTCTACACATTAATTAAACTTCACCAAAACATTCGAGCAAACCAAACAATTTATGAAGAATAGAAGGAAATAAGTACAATTTTACTATTTGAAAATCAAATAAAGATAATTAATTAAAAAAGATATATTTAAGTAACTGAGAATAACAGCTGATGCTACATATAGTTGAAGCGGATCTGCCTCAGGAGATAACATCAAAATAGGTTTAAACTTCTCGAAACCCCAAATACAAGCTAAAAACTCCTTCTTAAACGTGTTGTAGTCCCTCTCACTGCTTGAGAGAGTGCGGCTAGCGTAACTAACGGGTGCCATTTCACCATCAACCCTTTGCTGAAGAACGCACTCCAGACTCCATTATAAGGCATCGCAAGTTAAAATAAATTCCTTGTCATATCTGGCGATGAAGGACAGGAGGAGAGGTTAGGATTGTTTTTAACCGGTGAAACTATGTTGTTGCTCGGGTCCCCACTTAAACTTTTCTCCTTTCTTTTTTAAATCGTTAAGCGGCAAACATATCTTAGAGAAGTTTTCTATGAATTTGTTGTAGAACGAACACATCCCTATAAAATGTTGTAGCTTCTGCAATGTTGTAGGTATAGGAAAATTTCTTAGTGCTTCTATCCTTTCAGGATCAATGTACAATTGAGCACACATTTAAATTGAGAACACATTTAAACTTTAGGTCTTCTAAAACCTCCTCTACGAAACGAGCCAAAGCCTGACTTCCTATCCATATTCCCTGGGGTATTGTGGTGAATTCATACAATCCAAAATGTATATTAAATGCCGTTTACTTCCTTGAGGAAGCCCTAAGTGGCAACTGAAAATAGGCACTGTTCAAGTCCATATTTGTAAACAAACGGGCATCTTTGAGGTTTTGGAATAAGTTGTCTATCACTAGCACCGTAAATTGATCGAATTAAATCTTTTCATTGACGGCTTGATAAGCACAAACTAGTCGGTACTTTCCAGGTTCCTTTTTACTTACTAGGAATGCTGGGGATGACCAATCACTTTTACTAGGTGTCACAATGCCTCCATCAATTAGCTGATTAACAATGTCACGCATAGCCTTTATTCTTTCAGAATTGCACTGATAAGAACGACTTCTCGCCGGTTTGGCATCCGGATCTACCTTTATTTCGTAGCCTTCAGTCCTATTATCTTCGTGATAACATCTCCAAAACTCGAAATAACGTCCTTAATTATTCTCACTTCACCAGAACCAAAATCAGCTTCATCACCATCAGTAGACTTTGAATCCTCAGTGTAAATAACCAAGTTTGTATTCTCCTCTTTTTGAACACTGAACTTCACTTGTACCTTAGATAAATCGATTATCATTTGAGGATGCTTGATAAAATTGAACCCTAGAATTAATGGAAATGGCAAAACATTGACCAGGTAAAATTCAAAATTCCATGAAAATGATTTTATTTTGAAGTGGATGGTTGCTCTAGTCCTGCTCTGAATCTTATTTTGACCTGCTGTGTTTAATGTCATGTTAACCTTATCTAATTTGCGGGTAGATGGGAGTGACTTCAGTTTGTTATAAAATTCTTTCGACATTAAAGTGACAATCGATTCGCTATCTATCAACCCCAGAGTTGACTTCTTTTTTTGAAAGCTCAACTGCCCTATAGGGAGTCTCTCGCTAATTTCTACAGCCACTACCTTCGTGGGGTTGCCTGGTTTAGGAACCATATCCCCGCTCAAGGGTTCCTGAGTAAGTTTAACTCTTGCCGATAGTCCCTGGCAAAATGGACAGTTTTCCTGCATCTATAGCATATCACAGGTTTGCTTGAACGCCCTTGACTGAAGTCCGGTGCCTTTCATGGTCTAAAAATGTTCGGGTTAACATCATTCATTCTTGCTTGAGCCTCTCCTCTAAAATACCTCCTCTCGGCCTTAATTGAACTACTTATGTGATTGGCCGGAGCTCACTAAAATTTCGTGGTCGTTCACCAAATCCTAAATGGGTCCTAGTCGTAGGGCTACACTTGCTCAGCAATATGTCGATAACCTCTCGCTCACTCAGTCTTAACTTTATGGTAAACGCTACTCCTATTACCTCCTCTACATACTCGATTAAACTTTCATTCACCATCTGAGGACGATCAACGATATAAAGAAGGACAATATAGAAACTTTTACGGAAAACTGGACTGTAATGGTAATTATTTAAATTGTTCTCTTTGTTTGATATGACAAATGGCTACTTGACAAAATGTGACTAATTTTGTTTTCGTTACAATAGGTATGTAAAGAAATGATAAGTAGGCTACATTGTTATATGGAAAAGGTAATTGTTATTTAAGAAGATAATTATTTTTTGAACTGTACATAATCTGATTGATATATTACAAGAGGTTACACAACATGGAGTAACATGTTCCAAGCCAAGTAAATCCAATATGCAAACAGGGTTAACGTGCCTCGTGACTTCCTCCATGAAGCTTAACTTTTCCCAACCAGAGACACTTCACACTTCTCATTCTATACTACCTGTAATTATGCAAGTCAATTTTGCCTCAAAACATAGTATTTTTTCTAATTGCTTCACAAAGAAGAATATACTAAATATGTCCATTCTAAAGAAATTTTTAAATTGCTGTCAAATAAATTAGTAATTTTAATTAAACTCTGCGTAAGTTAAACGTATGAATTTTTTAATTAATATCTACTTTCGAGAGTAAATATATTGGGATATTAAATTGGCTGCATTGTGTGTGATACAACTGGTCAAGATCAGCATCGGCTCTAACTCTTTTAGTAGTTATTTGTCTTAGTGTATTCAAGTTTAGAATTTTTTACTTTTATATATAGGTCGACATATATATGTTTATTTATTTATTATTTAAGTACTTGTACATAGTAATCATGACGCCGTTTTATTGCACCGGTCCTAAGAGGTAGAGATTACCGTTCCTTGTACAGTTGAACAATTAGGTTGATAATTTTTAGGTTTAATATTCCTAAAACAGGTGAAAAAGTTGATAGTTTTTATGTTTACGCCGTGATTGATAGTTTAAAAAAATTTTTTGGTGAAATGTTAAAAATGAAGGCTGAAAAATTTTTTACAGCTATGGAATGTTAAAATACTCAATCAGACAATTTTCATTTGGGATGAAGTTGAAAATAATAAATAATTATGTCTATATTTACGAGGGTAAGAAAAATTTGTTGCATGTCATGAAAAAATGTAATGGAATGTCTCATGAAAAAGTGTTGGAATATACTTTTGCAATGTACATTTAATACATTTGTGTCTAACATATTTATATTTCAATTGCTTATGTAAATTGTATTATGAGTCACATTATTCATGAAAACAAATAATCTTTGGATAAAATTACCTTTCCGTAAATGTATACAATCAATATATGCAACAAAGTTTAAAATGGCATGAGTTTAATCTAACAATTAGGAGAACAAACAATACATTCATTTCCACTTGTATCTACTTAGATAATGTAACACTACACACCTCCTGACCTATAATTATAATACATTTGACGAATACTGAATATCCATTAATTAACGGAAACACAACTCTTCAGTATCTATTCAGATCTCACTCAATTCAGTGTGATGAATTTGATGTTTTGTTTGGGACAATAAAAATTAAGTTTTTTAGGATTATTTTATTTGCATATCCAGTACTAGTAAAGGGGATTAAAAAATGTTTCTACTGTTTTGTTGGGCTATAGACCTTTTAAATTAATTTTCATATTTTTTATAAGACTAACTTATGATACAAGATTTTTAAAATGAACTCAAAACCTTTATATTTAAGTGTTATTACTGCAGAGTTTTATTAGTTTCTGTTTCAAATTTTATTAAAGATTAATGATTTCATCTTGTTTATCCTTTTACAATGTTCCCCACTAGAATTCTTTATGAAAAAATTCGCATTTACGACACCATACATACTTATTATTTATTTTATTACATTATACACGGCGTGTTTTCTTCCCTTCTGATTATTCAACAACGCTGAGCCTAGAAGTGTTACTTCTAATAAGTGCTTGCACACATGGTGTTAAAATTTCCGACACCTATACAGTGGGGTCATCAAGAAACAGCTGGTTTTTCAGCTGATTCTACTGTGTTCAGGTGATTAATACGTTATAAAAGAAGTGCATCACATTTATTTGATTTATTGAGTTTAAATGGACAGAAAACTCTTTGGTTAAATAAACAATCAATATCGCTTGTAGTCCCGTGGGGGTGGCTTCTCTGTTCCTCAATATAGGCTGGAAGTCCGGTCGTCCCTCAGGTTCAGGTTGGCTGCTCGTGAAGTCCTCCGTGGGTTAAATTAAATATCTCATCAATCAGAGGAAATGAATTCGGAACCTAGTTTAACCAAACCAACATGTAATCTAACCTAACCTAGTTTAACCTAAGGTAATCCAATCTAACCAATTTTGACCTAACAAAACCAAATTGATAAAATTCAACATAACCTAGTTTAACATAACCAAATGGTGTTTACATGTAAAAACCTGTAAGACATTACCGAATTAATTCTCTAACTTGTCAAAATCATTCTAACCCTTGTAACAATTGTTAATTGTTTCATTATAATTAAACTAGCAGAAAGTACTCGTGCTTCGCTACGGATTATGATTAAGGAAAACTTACATTAGGACCTATGTACGGGTTGTGTATTTTCGCCGAGGAACGAAATAATTAATTGTTAGTAACTCGAGTACATCTGCCCGTTGGTTTACCAGAATTAAAATTGAGAAAATGAGTCTGGCGTATCCAGTCTCGCCACGGGGAGGCCGGCAGGTAGAGACCATATTTACAACTTATTTCCAAAAAAAAAAAAAAATATGTATATATATATATAACATTTAATTAAAAACACCGGGTAGTTTTATTTGGTAAGGCAGTCACCCTAGCCTCTGCCGAATCAATCCCACCGGGTAGTTTTATTTGGTAAGGCAGTCACCCTAGCCTCTGCCGGAACAGTCTCACCGGGTAGTTTTATTTGGTACGGCAGTCACCCTAGCCTCTGCCGAATCAATCCCACCGGGTAGTTTTATTTGGTAAGGCAGTCCCCCTAGCCTCTGCCGGAACAGTCTCACCGGGTAGTTTTATTTGGTAAGGCAGTCACCCTATCCTCTGCCGGAACAGTCCCACCAGGTAGTTTAATATATGCAAGTACTTAAATATATTTTAGTACATTTTAGTCTGATAGATATATACGGACAGCCAAAATTGATGTTGTTGTTGTTTTCTTAAGTGCGTAGTACCTCTTTGTAAACAACATTTTTAGTCCTTTTTTCTGGCTGAAGGACGACCAGACTGTCAGATGAGCTTACTCTAGAACATGCTACGTATAACTGGCCATGGGAGAAACAGTCATTGCTCAGATCTACCCCAGCCATCTTCAAACTTTGCCCTTGTGCCTTGTTAATAGTCATGGCATAGCATAATTTTACAGGGAACTGCAGACGTTTGAATGCAAAATGGTAGTCTGAGGGAATAAGAGGAATTCGGGGAATAAAAACAGTTTCTCCTTGACCAACGCCTGTAAATATTGTCGCTTCAATAACATGTTTATGCAGAGTTTTCACCTGCAGCCTGGTACCGTTACAGAGTTTGGGAGGGTTTAGGTTGCGGAGTAGCATTATTGGAGCACCGACTTTTAGAGAAAGAACATGAGGTGGAATTCCAGGGGGGTTCAGAGTGTGGAGAAACTCCACTGGATAGTGAACAGCGTCTTCTGTCTCAACCACTGAGTCCACAGATTCATACCTCACAACAGCAGAAGGCAATTTTTCTAACAACGAAAGGTTTATTATATTTGCAGAGTCGTTAGTTGGGGTAAGAATCGCCCTCTCTTGCAACCATGTTGGACTATTGTTCACATTGTCATTTAAGTTAGGATATATCTTGTCAAGCAGTGTCTTCATATCACTAACAGTATGACAAAGATTTTGAGGTATTGCACATTTACCTTCATGATCTTCTAGCAGTTTACCATCACCTATTTGTAAAACTAATGTAGAAAATTCTTCTGCTTTCAAATCTCCATTCAAATGAACTCTCATGTTAACTCTCAAAGACAGGATTTTAATTTTTGGCCATAAGAAGGATGACTTAAGGCACGCTTTCACCTCATCAGCCCGAGTTCCTCGAGGTATCACGGGCAAGGTTTGCCTGAAGTCTCCAGCCAGCAGAACTGTTACTCCGCCCATTAGACGTTTGCAGTTCCTGATGTCTTGAAGTGTCCTGTCCAGAGCCTCTATACCTCCTTTGTGGGCCATGGTACACTCGTCCCAAACAATTAATACTGTTTCTTTGAGTACCTGGCCCATATTGCTTTGTCTTGATATGTTGCAAATAGGTGTTTCTGAGTGGTTCAGGTTGAGAGGCAACTTGAAAGCTGAATGAGCCGTCTTCCCACCATCAAGCAGTGTCGCAGCAATGCCAGAGGATGCAACTGCGATGGCAATCTTTTTCTCACTCCTTATTTTTGCTAACAACAAATTGATCAAAAATGTTTTTCCGGTTCCACCAGGAGCGTCCAGGAAAAAGAGTTGCCCAGATTCTGAAATAATACTGCAGGTAATTTCTTTGTAAATATTCAGTTGTTTTTCGTTCAGCTTTGGAACATTTACAGCAACCATTTCACAGAGCTGGACTACATCGAAAGAAATTTCTCTGAGGCGTTCCAGGTTGTTAGTGATGGACTCTTGCTCGCGAAGTGGTGTAGGAAGACCATAGTTTTGGAGACGGTTGCCAGACATTGAATACACCAAATCTTCGAGTAAAGCCAAACATTTGTTGTACACAATGTCCATACGCTGTTGCACATCCCCAAACTCTGTTTCCATCGACCTCTTTACGTCGTCCGCCAAACTGTCGCGGTGTTTTTCCCATAATGTGAGAGGACTACTTACTTGGCAAAACACCAACATGATGGCAAGTAGTTCGCGGATCTTGGACGGGGAGTCTGAGAGTGAAGCTTCTTCTAGTGTTCGATCCCAGTGAGTGTCGTCTTCGAGCAAACCAAGAGCTGTACATGCAGACTGAAACGTTTGGTGGACCACTCCATTTACGTTCCTAAGATATTCAAATGACGTAGGCCCTTTAAATTCGTGTAGGAGAAGGCGTAGAAAATAGCACTCAGAGTTATTAGGGTGAACAGTATATACCCTGCCTAAAACCTGATCTTCTTTCACCCCGGGATAGCCTGGTACTGATTTCCCTTGCTTTCTTCTACAAAAGGTATTCTTTTTCCATACGAAATATGACGGAACTTCAGAGTAAAGGAGGGTTCTTGCAAACGCATCGGTTTTGTACAGATCGAAGAAGCCCAAAAGAGTAGTTTTTGGCGGGTTGTTTAGCCTTTCCATGACATTTTCTTCGTTAAAATAAACTCTTTGGCCGTTTTCAAGATGAACTGCAAGATGCATGACTGGGGGATGGCGATCGTGTATTGGAAAGCAGAGAATTCGCCAGACAGCTTCAGAAGTACTAATGTAGCGTCCTGTCTGGTACCTTGTCACCTCGTCAAGTTCATTTTCAACTGTAAAAGCTGCTTGATCGGACCCTTTGTTGACGTATTTGCAAATATATTTGATAGACTTGACAGAGTTGCAGTACTCGACGTTGATATGCGCTGAAAAGGTGCGAGATAGGACAGGGTTAAAAGGTACCACCCATTGATTGTCAAGCTTTACCCCGTTGATGTCAACAACAAATCCACCATCTGAAGGAGAACGCCTACGGTATTTAGGATAACCGTCTTCCCCAGTCTGTGTTTCTCTTAGTAGAGGACGGGGATACTTTTTGCTGCAAGCTCCATTAACCATACAGGGCGAATTTCTGTTGAGAGCACCACATGGGCCGTGGATCATAGTTGACTTCACAATCTCATGGAGGGCAGGGTCTAGCTCTGGGTCAGGTATCTCTGCACAAATAACTTTGTCAATCATGTCTGGTTTAATCTTTTCTTCTAGCCAAAGGAGAATGTGTACATGAGGAAGGCCTCTTTTTTGCCATTCTATGGAGAACATGTGACATCTACATGCTCCAAATATAGACCCTTTCGTTAGTTTCATCAAATGCTTCACTTTTAAGTAGAAAACCCGCGCTACCAAGTCATGTCTGTGCTGAGCCTTCTGACCTTCCTTGAGCAGTTCACATATCTCTCGCCATTTTGGGTTGCACGTAAAAGTTATAAAGAGATCTGGACGACCAAAATGGCGGACATAGGTCATGGCATCCTGAGTACGCTCATGCATGTAGCGAGGTCCTCCAGTGAAGCTTGATGGCAGTACAACCATCTTACCCAGCTCCGATACCTGAGCATCAGCTTTTCTCATGGCATCCTTCAAGTGAATGTAGTCTTCACTCCTCAACTTTTTTTGGTTGTTTCGAATGAAGTTTAGCCGTTCTGTTTCAATTTTTGCGTACATATCAACCAAAAATTGGTTGAGGAGGTTGCGAAACAAAAGTAAATATGGTTCTTCGCCTTCTCGCTCCATTAAATTATATCCGTAGAAATCAGCTGCAGACACAGTTTTCTTAAGTGCTGTCTTGGTGTTTGGGTCACGCTGAGGGATGTTGATACAATAGCCATCTTCACCACGGCAGAACATGAGAGGATACTGAAGAGAATCATACGCTCGATGTAGCTCACTGATTCTTATCAGTTTGTCTTCCCTACTGTATAGCACAATGTCTCGCTTTTCAAACACCTGGCCTACAATCAAGACAGCAACTTCGTTAGTGGTAGGAGTATTGTAACGTCCCTTGTGAGCACTCGAAGGCTTCTGGTCAGCAGTGATAACTACCTGGAAATCTTGCTGATCTTTGGGAACAGAATCAATAGCAGCTTTGAACTCTTTGATATATTTGTTATGTTCATGAAGAATTTTTTGGAGCTGGCCTACCAATGCTGGCTTGACATCTTGAAAGTACCCACAGCGAATGTCTCTTTCACGGTTATCATCACTAACAAAATATATCTGAAGGAAAGACGGCTGCTGTTGTGTACGAGGCATTAGACTCCCTATTCTATGATAAACCTGGCCTTGCACCTTATATGTTGGCATGAAATGGTCTCCTTTTATCTCTTTTGCTCCAAACGACGTCATTTGGAAACAACCGTTGTATTTGCGAATATCATTAAGAAAATGCTCAGCCTCAGGATGGTCGTGAGAAAGAAGGCTATGTAAGGGGTCGGGATATTTTTGAAAGGGAAGCAGTTGAACTTTTCCATTACTGCAACACATTCCGGGGCTTTCGTCTTTCCATTTTAAAGCATGGCAGAAATTGCACTTTTCTCGAGGTCCAAGTTGAACTATTTTATCTGTAGAATATTCAATGTTTGGGTCATACTTGAAACCTGAGAGTTTCTTGATTGTCCATGGCAGTAACTTTACTTGTGCACGCCTCTCATTGTACTTTGACGTAGCCTCACGATTAACTTCAGGATGGTTTTTTGAGTACTTCTTTACAGACTTTCTGTTAATCTCGGGGTTGTTCTCAGGTATATTTTTTAACAGCCCTTCTGTTTACTTCTGGGTGGCTCTCGGCATATTTTTGAACAGCCCTTCTGTTTACTTCTGGGTGGCTCTCGGCATATTTTTGAACAGCCCCCCTGTGCACTTCAGGGTGGCTCTCGGCATATTTTTTAACAGCCTTTCTATGCATTTCAGGGTGGCTCTCCGTATTTTTAGCAACAGACTCCCTAACCTGCTTTTTTCGGATGGAATCAGTGAATCTTTTCCTTCGTTTTCTACCTCTAGATTTTTGAGGTGTGATCACTGTTACGATTGATTCGTCCGAACTCATGTCTAAGGGAGTTTCAAGGTTTGATAGGATGGGCTGAGAAGAGCCTGGTTGGACTGCAACAGGTTCATAGACACAAAGGGAAGATGGGCCAGGTTTGGATGTAATAGGGTCGGTGGGCATAGATTCAGAAAAAACCAGGTTGGGATTTTAATGTTGAGGCATAAGATTTTGAGGTATGTAGACTGTTTTGAAAATAATTTGGTACATAAGGTTGTTCGCAAGGTATAAGAACGTCAAAGTGCCCTGCCATGTCATCACCAGAGAACTTAAGTCTTTTTATTTCCTGAACCTCATCCCCATAACAGGCTAAGAGTTTTCTGTCACGAAAGAGCTCGAACTTATAAGGAAAGACCTCTGCTGCAACCATGAGCTCACAAAAGGTTCCATAGAAGTAAGGCTGTGACATGTCGGCGATGTACTGACGTTTAGTTCTGTAAGGGACTTTATTTATGGTCAAGGTGTAAGGCTTAAGTCTGCGCCAGTTGTTGGACACGTGACGCACAATGTCAGCGCGCACTCGGAGTGTTAGTGAAGCTGTACAGTGGACCAGATAAGATAAAGAGGAGAAAAGGCAAGCCCCATCCCCAGTGATCTTTATGACATGGTGAGGTACTGCCACACCATCAATATCAAATGTTTCAATAACCATTGTCGTGCAACTGTTCAGAAAAAGTATTAAGATGAATAAAGAAAAATTTAGCTTTGTATTTTAGAAGAAGAAGATGAAGTGAAAAGGTTCAAACCCAAGCAGATGATCTAGAATTGAAGCAAGCAGTAAGTAAAAGAAGCAAATAGTTAACAGAATAAAATACCAATATAAACTCATGTAGTAAGGTAACACCCTACCCAAAGTGGAGTGGCCGGAGTTGTAACTACAGAGTTATGTCAACTGTATCAAGTTTGAACCAGGAGAACTATTAAGAATGTCAGAGTTATGACATGAAAAAAGGTAAAAAAATGATGGTATGAAAGGATGTGAGGCAATCGAATACTATGGTAGCAAATAGTGGGGCAAAAGAAAATATTTAAGAAAAAGTAGGTAGTATTTAGAAGCAATAAGCAATGGACAGAACTGAACAAACAGCAAAGCAGTGTTCAGGTCAAAAGCGTGTACTGGACTGATATGAGCCGAGCCGTACTGCGGTGAGGTGCGGGGAGTGGGAGGGAGGGCAGAGGTCAACTGATAAGAACCGGCCTTCTAGTGAACAGCCAAGACTGCTATCGCTAATTTACAATCAGCCGAAGAATCATAGTATCATGTTTATTTGTGATCTGTTGTCAAGGTTTAGAAAATATACAACAATCGTCAAGTATCGAGTTTTTTTGCTGTTTGGTTTGAAACGTGATTGAAATGTTTTTTTTTTATAAGCACTTATGCCAAGTATAAAGAGTTATAGTGCCGAGCAGAACCAAACTTGTAAAATTTTTATTACAGTTCATTTAAGACCTAAAAGAAAGCTTAGCACCAATTTTAGTTGCGATCTGCTTTGTAAGTTCAGAAAAAACGTCCCAGAATTCATCTTAGACCTAAAAGGAAGTTTAGCACCAAATTTTCTTTTAATCTAATGTTAAAGTTCAGAAAATTCGAAAATTAAACGTCGCGTTTTACGCGGTTTGGTCGAGAACCCGATTTAATTTTTTGAAACAGTTTCTCAGAGAGCACCTACAACTCTAGAGAAAGCTACATACCAATTTGCATTCAAATCCGTTCCTTAATCATAATCCGTAGCGAAGCACGGGTACTTTCTGCTAGTTCTTTATAGTGCTGAAATGACCCGAACTTTGTGAAAACTTTTTTCTAGAGTTCATCTAAGACCTAAAAGGAAGCTTGGTACCAAGTTTTGTTGCAATGTGATTTGTAGGTTCACAAAAAATACATAAATTTAAAAGTCGCGTTTTTCGCGGTTTGGTCGCGAAACTGATTGAATTTTTTGAAACCGTTTCTTAGCGAGCACCTACTACCCTAGAGGAAGCTACGTACCAAGTTTCATACGAATCCGTTCGGTGGTTTTTGAGATTTCGTGTTTAGTCAGTCAGTGAGTGAGTGAGTTCTTTATAGTGCTGAAATGACCCGAACTTTGTGAAAACTTTTTTCTAGAGTTCATCTAAGACCTAAAAGGAAGCTTGGTACCAAGTTTTGTTGCAATGTGATTTGTAGGTTCACAAAAAATACATAAATTTAAAAGTCGCGATTTTCGCGGTTTGGTCGCGAACCTGATTGAATTTTTTGAAACCGTTTCTTAGCGAGCACCTACTACCCTAGAGGAAGCTACGTACCAAGTTTCATACGAATCCGTTCGGTGGTTTTTGAGATTTCGTGTTTAGTCAGTCAGTGAGTGAGTGAGTGGTATTTGGCTTATATATGTATAGATTAGAAAATTGTATTTAGAAAATGTTAAATATTGTAAGAACTGAGAGGTTTAGGAGTTTGGTTTGTTTTCCTGTAGGGTTTTAGTAGATAGGGTAAGATCCACCAAGCATGCGCGGTTAAACTTGTTTCTGGTTTGAAGTCACTCTTCTAGGGACAGTTTTTAGAGTGTTTTGATTTCTGTTTAAAATTTTGTAAGTAAAAAAGGAAAATGTTTCAAGTCCTAAACGCTAGTTATTTCTTTTGGTTCCAGATCTCCCGGAGGCAATTTTTAAACAATTTTAAATTCAAAATTGCTTTAAATTTCAAAATTGTTTAAAAATTGCCTCCGGGAGATCTGGAATCAAAAGAAATAACCAGCTTTTAGTGACTTGAAACATTTTCCTTTTTTACTTACAAAATTTTAAACAGAAATCAAAACACTCTAAAAACTGTCACTAGAAGAGTGACTTCAAACCAGAAACAAGTTTAACCGCGCATGCTTGGTGGATCTTACCATATCTACTAAAACCCTACAGGAAAACCTAACTAAAGAAAACTTGTAAAAATTACTTACGTAGCTGTCCTGGAGGTTTCAAAACCAAAAGTGACCACAACAAACCTCGACCGGCATACAACCTCTCACTCACACGCGAACCAAGAAAATTGCCTTAGCGGTAAAAGGAACACCGAACGGTTAAGTCGCCGAGTTCTCGAAAGAGGATCGTAAGTGGTGACACTCAGGAAAATTTCGTCGAACTGCTCGAACGCACGCAAGCTTCGACCCACGGACTTACCCCCTCTTTACTCAAGAAGCTAAACCAACCAATTAGAACCCTCTAAACCAGGACATCTGAACAGGTAAGGCTCACCAAACATGTTGCCTTCCGTGTAAAACTCGTTCCGGGTTGATTGTATTTTACTGTGTTATATTGTTTATTGGGTGGTGTGAGAACTTTGTTGTACTGCTGTGTGTGCTTCTGTGTGTTCTTATTCTGATAGCAATCCCTCGCTATGTGTCCATATTTATTACATATAAAACATGTTTTTCGATCTTCTACATTGTTTACAGCACGGCTAACCATATGCTTAGGTGGTAGGTATGCTCTTACCTCTCTACGTTGTACATCGTTGTAACATACATTTTGTACTTGAATACACATGCTATCTAGGTCTGCATAGCTGGTAGGATTTCCCACAAATACTAATTTAGCTCTAGTTTCAGGATTTAATCCTAATTTAACAATGTCTACTACTTCTTCTTCGGTGTATCTAGTATTAAGTACCTCACTATAGATTTTCAATTCATTTATGCATACTTCTAATGGTTCCCCAGACCTCTGTGGACGGTTTACCATTGTTTTCTTTAAGTTTTCTCTCAGCCCCATTGAAACGAATTGTTTTAGAATAATTAGGTGTGTTTCACTTACTGTGTCCCTCAAATCTATTTAGATAACGCTCTAGTGGATTAGGTAGGCGAGAATAATTCAACGTAACCTTTCGACCCACGGACTTAGCCCCTCTTTACTGAAGAAGCTAAACCAACCAATAGAACCCTCTAAACCAGGACATCTGAACAGGTAAGGCTCACCAAAGATGTTGCCTTCAGAAAACATGTGGCATGAAATTGACAGGAAATTAACAGACGTGAAAATACTGGTTATTTAGCTATTTTATATGGGAAAAAACTACTTTTTTATTTGAAAGGGGAAGATTCTGAATTTTTCTCTAAACTTGGAGAATTTATATCGAAAACTTTTGGAAAACAAACCAAACTCCTAAACTTTTCAGTTCTTACAATATTTAACATTTTCTAAATACAATTTTCTAATTTAATTATAATGAAACAATTAACAATTGTTACACCCTTTGGCTGCAAGGGTGAAAGTTTCTATTTCTCTGAAAACTGCCAGGGTTTTATGCGTTGTAAACCTTTGAGGTTTACTTAACTGCTACACGTTTGCACAAGATTTCCTCATAATTAATAATAATAAAGATTAACAGTAAAAATAAGAAAGAGATTTTATTACAACAGGAAATACAGTACAGGAAGTGGAGTTGGTAAAATTTGAGTAGGACATCTTGAGAGTGTTAAATCATAAAGCAAGGGATCGGATGTCAAGGAAGCAGGGTCAGCACTGTTCATATGATAATACAAATTTAAAAAATTTTAGACTCACAAAAAATTAGGCCGATGGATGCTGATGCGGCGGAGAATCAGCAGAAGCTCTAGAAAGGAGGAGGACCCGCCCATCACGAAAACGGGCCTATAGGGTGATCCGTAATAGGACCACCGATAGTAATTGGTTTTTACGAAATTGTAGGTGTGTCCAGTGAGTAACAGGGGGAATGAGATACTAGGGAAAGAGTTGGGAAAGAAAGGGTAGTCTAAGGAGAGTTCGGCAAGGGATAGGACTTCAGGAAATAGACCAATAGGGAGGACCATCACTGGAGGTCCAACTACATAGGCTTCGTCAACCCGCCCTGCAGAGCAAACACGGAACAAGCTAGGAGGAGGACTTGGAGCCACAGTCCAACCCCTTACGATATCAACCCCCGGAGGACTTCATGAGCAGCCAACTCATGAGGGACGACCGGACTTGCAGCCTATCTTGAGGGACAGAGAAGCCACCCCCACGGGACAACAAGCGACTCCAGACCCAACCAGCCCACCTGACCCTGAGGGACAATCGGACACCGAATCCACTACGGCCCGTGGACACCCCATACCTGCAAGAGATTTAGAGTCCAGGAGTATGTTAAAATTTGTTTAACGACTCCAGGGGTTAAGGAAAACAAAAATATAAAATTTCTAGATGAAAGGAAATTTTTTAAGGGCGTTCAATTACGTTTACCTACACCAAAGCATGAGCCGACAGGCTGTACATAACTCATATAAGACTAATAATGATCGTAATTTAATAATAAAATATAATTCATAGATTGAGGGAATTGAGTCTGGCTTAAATTAATGTGTTGAGATTGTTAATGTAAATTCTAAATATATAAATCCATGTAATTGATCATTGTCCGTATAAGTGATTGTTTTGAGTTGATATAGCTATATAGTAAATAAATAAATATTGCGTTGAATATATAAACCATACATATTGGATAATTCTTGGGAAGAATAAAGTATAGCACCTAGGGCCATTTGAATATATTTAGCTTATCTCTTGAAAGATATTTGTAAAATAATACAACTTAAATCGTACGGTAAATTGATTAGGTCGTCATAGTTAGTAAGGTTGATATATTATTGTTTGATTTTTAATTTTGATTGGAAATAATTTATTGATTATTCTAGAGTGTAACTTGTTATTGAATATATAATTTTCACTTGTTAGTACAGTATAGACGTTTTGCACATATAATACTTATTCAATTGATTCTTAAGGTGACGTTTATATAATTATTTAGAGGATTGTGATTTAATAGTATAGGAGTTGTCGCTTTTTGTAAGTAATGGTTCTAGAATTTATTGATTTACCAGACTGTATATTGAAGCCAATGTCAAAGGTAATTTTATTGAAGATTTATAAAATGAATAATTTGTTCATTTTTTTCAATTTGTCCATCAAAGTTTTATCACAATAACAGGAAAAAAAGATTCAAAATGTTGGGTTACTGAAGGCATTAAAATTTCTAGCTTAAAAAAAAAGGGATTTAAGTAGGATTGCCAAAACAACAAGTGATGTTAATTTTATTAATTATTATAAAACATATAGGAAAATCTTTAAGACAGTTTGTAATAAGGCACGACAGATATGCAATAATAAGTTTATAGAGCAGTCTGAAAATAGAAGTAGGGCAGTTTGGGATGTTGAGAAGTCAGAGCTTGGTGTGAAAAAAAGTAGGAAAGATTTTCCAAACATGCAAATAGAAAACAAAATAAGTTCCCATGGTCAGGAAATAGCTAATTTTTTTAATTTTAAGTACATAAATATTTCAGATGAAGTGAAAGCCTCTGCTGATAAATCTAGAGCAATGAAATTCATAGAAAACCATAGTAAAACTTTACCCCCCATTTTCAGTTTCAAACATGTTTCAGCCATTCAGGTAGAGAATTTAATTAAGTCATTGAAAACAAAAAACTCTGTAGGGTGGGATGAGATCCCAATCGTGGTGATAAAGGACACTAAAAGTTGTATCTCCCAACCTCTTTCTTTCATTGTGAATGACTGTTTTGATAGAGGAGTATTTCCTGATGAACTCAAATTTTCTGAAGTGAAGCCTCTTTTTAAGAAAGGGGAAACAGAGAATCCCGACAATTATCGCCCCGTATCAGTGTTACCTTCTTTCTCAAAGATATTTGAAAAAATTGCTTTTAATCAGATATTAATTTTTTTTGAGAAAAATAATTTACTTGTAAATGAGCAATTTGGTTTCAGACCAGGCAAAAGTACAGTTTTAGCCATTTCAGAGCTTTTACATCAGGTTTCGACTGACTTGGATGGATCACAGAGCACAGCTGCCATGTTCTGTGATTTATCCAAGGCTTTTGACTGTGTCGTACATGACATTCTATTAGAAAAACTGAAATTTTATAATTTTTCTAGGTCTGCACTGTTATGGATTCAGTCCTATTTATCAAACAGATATCAGAGAACTATTATATTAAAGAATAATCAACAGTTCACCTCGAAATGGGAAGGAATTAAATGTGGGGTTCCCCAGGGATCTATTTTAGGGCCGCTGTTATTCTTAATATATGTAAACGATGTTCTGTCTAATGTTTCAACTAATGTAGTTTTGTATGCTGATGACACCACTGCAATTCTCAAAGCTAAGCATAGTGAGGAACTAATACCTCTTTTTAATTCATCTCTCTCTCAGCTTTCTAACTGGTTTCAAGCAAATGGCCTCGGATTAAACATTTCAAAAACCAATTTAATTAAGTTTTCAACCCTTCAAAATAAAGAAGTTTTTAACCCCGAAATTTCACTAGACGGGGAACAAATATTTTTTATTGAAAGTACAAAATTTTTAGGAATTAAAATAGATCAAAATTTAACATGGAGATCACATATCAACATGATTGGGAAAAGACTTAATACTTCAGTGTATCAAATGCTTGTCATTCGAGAAGTAGTTGATTTCAAAACTAAAATTATGGTTTATTACGCATTATTTCATTCAGTTATTCAGTATGGTATTGAGTTTTGGGGAGTGGTGCCTGAAGCCTTTGCAATTTTTAAAATTCAAAAAAAATATCTCAGAATAATGACTTTTTCACCTCCACGAACATCATGCAGACCTCTTTTTAAAGATATAGGAATACTCACTCTGCCTTGTTTGTATATTTACAGAGTTTTGGTGTATGTGAAGACTAACTTAAAATGTTTAACTAAGAATCAACATCACCACAGTTACCATACCAGATTTAAGAGTGACTTCCAATATCCCAAACATCGGCTTAGTCTTTTTGAGAAAACACCCCATTATATGGGTATGAAATTGTTCAATAAATTACCAAATATTTACAAGAACAATGATGAAATTTCTAAGTTTAAAAAACAAATAAAATCATTTTTACTTATCAAAGCATATTATTCTGTTGACAAATACTTAAATGACAATTTCATTTAAAGCTGCATTTTGTGTTTGACTAAGTAATTTCTAATAAATTACTTTGCTTTAATTTTAGAGTAGGCCTAGTTTCTAGATCTGACAATGTCACCTGATTTTCTAGCTGTGCTAGACTTGAAAATGTATTTGTGACAATAAAGAAATTGATTTGATTTGTATTGTCTATTATTGGATGAGAAGGGTATATTGAAGGAGGTGTATAGTGTAAAATAGGATAAGATAATTGTAATATTTTGGAAGGGATTGTCAAGATGATATACTGTAATAATAAATGTGTGTTGTACTTTCACCAGTGTCAATAGTTATTCCAGGTCCTGGTTTTCTACACTAGCTAAGCGAGTCATTAAGGTTACATTATTTCTCATTACTTATATAATAATAATTTGTGATTTAACATTATTAATCACTTTGAGTTTTGGAGAAAGTAAAAGTTTTACTTGATAAGTCAAAGTATTACTTAATGGGTCAAGTTTTACATGGTGGAGAACGTTTTACTTATCAAGTAAAACTTTAACTTCCTCCAAAACTCAAAGTGTTTAATAATGTTAAATCACAAATGATTATTGTATAAGTAATGAGAAATAATTTAACCTTAATGACTCGCTTAGCTAGTGTAGGAAACCAGGACCTAGAATAACACTGGTTAACATGTTCGCTGCGTCAAAAAATGTGGAAGGTGCCTAAAATGCGGGAATTTTTTTATTTTAAATTATCTTACCTAAGGTTATCCAAAGGCCGGACATGATGTCTAAAGTTGATTTATGATGTCCTTTTATACCGGAAATGACATATGTCTCCGTGTTACACCGGTGTAACACACACACTGGTCACTTTCTATGATACACCGGTGTTACATCCGCAGTCTTGGTTAGGGTCACTGAATATATATAATTCCATTTATTACTTACTATGTCACTATTATTTCACTAAAAACTATTCTACAACTATCTATAAATTATTTACATTGTAGAGATTCACTCTTTATGCGGTTTCATGGTAAATCTCAAAACAACCTGCTGCGCACAAACCGGGTTGTTCAAGACACTGAGGGCAATAGTAGGGCGTCATTTTTAACTTCTTATGGGAATGGCACACTCTACATCTTTTTGTTTTGACCCTTCCATCATTTCCTCTGGTATCGGTCATCTCAATAGTGTGTTGAGTTTCCCTTCTACGATCTGGTGTTTGAATATGTCTGAATGTTAGTGGTTTAGGAAGCAATTTCTCAAGGACTGCTAGACGAAAATTATAAAGGGACATTTTGTTTCTCCCACTATTCTTATTGTATAGATGTAAAGCATTGTTCATCATAAGTGTCAAAGTGTACTCAAATATTTTGAGATACCATCTTATGGTTTTGCGATCGGCTAGGTGATAGGCTTGCAACTGGTCCGCACGATCAATTCCCTTCATATGGGCGTTGTACTGTATAATTGGGAGTGGTTTCTCTCGTTCAATGCCCCTTTTGTTGATAGACGTTGCCATGTTGTTTTCAAATTCTGTTGAAACATACATAACTTTACGTTTGTCTCTCCAGGCAGCTATCATAACACTGGTACAGTAACGGGCCATGGTCTCGCCCTTCTTTAGTTTAGCAAGTACAATATCTTTTGGGATAAGCTGGCGTTTTTGGTTTAGAGTACCAGTACAGTATGTGTCATTAGCTAAAAGTACAGAAGCTAAACTGTAACTATTATAAAAGTTGTCAAGATATAGGTAATGCCCAACACCCAATTTGAATTTCATTAGCTCTAGGAAAAATTTTTGTGAGTGTCCTTTACCAGCTGTTATATCTTGTTTACCAGCATAAACAGCATACCTTACAACAAGTCCTTCTGGCTCAGCTAATGTGTACAACTTAATTCCATACTTGTGTTTCTTCCCTTTTATGTATTGGCGAAAGAGTAGTCTTCCACGCCTCAAAATCATGGACTCGTCTAAGCTTAGCTCTTTGTCTGGATAATATATTTAATCCATCTTATTGTTGAAATAAGTAACTACTTCATTGATTTTGAAAAGCCTGTTGCCTTTTTCTTGCTCAGTACGTGGTTCATCTGAGAAGGACAAGCAACGGAGAATACTTAGTAACCTATCTCTAGACATTTGTCCCCTAAAAAAGTTTAGTGAAAATAACCAATGGGTTTTCCAATAGTTATTTATCCTGTTTAACTTAGTAGTGCCCATATGAAGCACGAGACCAAAAAATGTTTTCAATTCATCAACTGTTAGCAGCTTCCAATTACAAATTCGTGATCTATCTTTTAGCTCTGTGGTCAAAAACAGTTTTTCAGCTTTCTTGTTAGTAAAATTGACAATATTTTCATAAAATATTTTATCTAAAATTAAATCAAAATAATTAATTGGTTCTGGCTCTGGAACAGGGCATCGTAAACCACTTATCTTTGTAAATGGGATCCTTCGAAGTCCAGCTGTAGTGGGACACCACGTGGGAGCTTCAACCGGAATATCGTCATCAGATGAGTCACTGTCGTCCTCGTCACTGTTGCTATTGTCCGAATTATGCATCAATCTGTCCAATTCATCTTCATCTCCACTTGCTAAATCTTGAGAACTACCCTGAGATGCTGAATTTGCAGAGGGACCAGGTTGGGGTTCATCCATCATGAGTCACGCAATCAACACTAATACTCACGAGAATGTCACACCGGTGTTAGATAAATAATAACATTCTCAGACTCGCCGGTACGTCAAACGGAACGTGGAGCCCGCTCCCCCACTCCTTCAGGCATTGCAGGTTGGCCACAGAACCACCAAAACTTAAGACACCTGCCTAGGACAATAATTCCCGCAAATCCATATATCATGTAAAACCGGTGTAACACAAGCAGTTTAGGCAATTCCGCGATGTTACACCGGTGTAACATACGCAGCGAACATGTTAAAGTACATAACAAATTTATTATTTGTGTAGCAGTTAAATAAACCTCAAAGGTTTACAGCGTTTGTTTACCCAAAACTGCCGGGCTAAAATTCTTGATTTTGCATAAATTTAAAGAAATCTACGAATTTGGTGTAATTTTTAATATTAATTTCAATTTTAATTTAATTTCAATAACAATGTTCGTGTATGGGCGGGTGGGTCAATACCAATGTTTGTGGGTGGGCGGGTGGGTTAATACCAATGTTTGTGTGTGGGGGTGGGTCAATACCAATGTTCATGTATGGGCGGGTGGGTGGGTCAGTACCACTGTTCGTGTATGGGCGGGCGGGAGGGTCAATACCAATGTTTGTGTATGGACGGGCGGGTGGATCAATACCAATGTTTGTGTATGGGTTGGCGGGTGGGTCAATACCAATGTTCGTGTATGGGCGGCGGATGGGTCAATACCAATGTTTGTGTGTGGGCGGTGGGTCAATACCAATGTTCGTGTATGGGTGGGCGGGTGGGTCAATACTACTGTACATGTATGGGAGGGTGAGTTGTTCAATACCACTGTACATGTATGGAAGGGTGAGTTGTTCATTACTACTGTACATGTATGGGAGGGTGAGTTGTTCAATACCACTGTACATGTATGGGAGGGTGGGTGGGACAAGAAGGTTGTGTAGTATGCATCTAACCTTCTAAACGTATACAGCTGAGCTTAATGCCAGTTCATTGCCACGTTGTCTCAAATTTAGCTTGTTCTGTTCATCAGTGATTAATTGGCTAGTATTTTTTGTTCTCTTTTTGTTTTTTATGAAGGGAGATTTGAATGAACATTATGCAGTTATAAAATACCGTACTAATGAATTTATTGATAAATGACAAGAGATGACTAAAAGACAAACTCATGTTAGAGATTTGTTTAAGATAGCTTACAATAAAAACAACTCTTCCTTAGATTTGGATCAACCATTTGAAGCATAGGCCCTAATTTGCTTCGTTTTCAATATGGCGGCAAATCATTTTCCTATTTTCATTAAATGATTTGTAATTTCATAACTCCTTTTAGAACAGTGCTCAAAGATTTGGAATGGAGGTACCTGTTATGCTTATTTTTAAGGGTGTAGTATTATTATTTTATTGTGTTCAATAATTTCAAAATGGCGGTACTTAAAAACCTGTAATTGTAAATTATGAAAAACCGCGTAATCTTAGAAAAAATACGTAAGATATACAAAAGTTGCACAATTTAATAACAAATCTAACAAGTCCTAGTTGAATAAAATCCGTTCATAAATAAAGAAGTAACACTAATTTAGGCAATGCGATGTATGCTCAGTTTCTGTTAGTTCGCTCAACGGCAACAATGTTCAGTTGAACATTGCTGTTACTGACAGTTAGAATTTTAATATTTATTTCAGTAATGGATAAAAAAACTCACAAAATACTGAAGATGTAGTGAATTTGTAATAACTCACAATACAAGATAATACAGTAACTAATACTTAAACAATACGTTACAACTGAAAAAACTGGATAGAAAAAAAACTACAAGAACTGTTCAAAATTACGGCCCCCGGTTAGCACGCACGCATCTAAACGCCTCCTCATAGCTTGCCGCAATCTTCCACATAATCCAGGCATTTGCGCTGTCTTAGATCTTCAACTGAAACTACTGGAGAAGAATAGACTATGCTTTTCAGATGTCCCCACAGGAAAAAATCAAGAGGATTAAGTCAGGTGATTTGGAGGCCATGGCACTGGACCTTCTCGGCCAATCCATTTTTCTCCGTAGGTATTATCAATTTAATTCCTAACATCCCGACTGAAATGTGCTGGTGCCCCAGCCCATCATGAACCATGCATACATACGCTCAAGTAGTGGGACGTTTTCTAACAAGGCTGGAAGATCAGTTGTCAAAAAATCCAGGTAATGCTCTCCATTAAGTCTGAGGAAGGAAACAAAAGAACAAGTTTTCACCAAGAATACCGATCCAAAAATTTAGAGAAAATTAGTGTTAATGGCGGTGCCGCATTATGGCGTGCGGGTTCTCATCCGCCCAAATGTGCGTATTGTGTAAGTTTACAAGGCCGGTGGACTTTACTTAAAAAGTTTAAGTCATCACATTTCTGAATAAACCACTGACAAATCCTAATCCAGCGTGGATAATCGTCTGGCAAGAGAGCATGAACCTTTTGAACATGGTACAGACGAAGTTGTTGTTCCTTTAGAATATTCCATACAGTATGTTTTGAAGTTTGAAATTGTAAACTTATTTCCTTAGTGTTTTTTTTCAGGGCGATTTGTTATCTCATTAAGGATATTCTCTTCCAACTGAACTGTTCTAACTGATCTTGATCTCCCTATGCCATTTCTACTACATGAAAAGCTTCCAGAAGAGTTGAGCATGTGTGGCTGAAAACGTTTTGTGACATGGAACAACTCTATTAGGAAAATGTAATTCATACAGCCGTTTAGCTTCATAACTGTTACATTCTGCAAGACTATGCATCAAATGCATATCAGCCTTTTTAATGTTTGAGTAAGCATAATAATTACCTGCCATTATTTAGACAACAAATAATAAAAATAAACAAAAAGAAACTAATCACAAAGATACTAACTAAATTATTTGAAAACAAGTAATGGAGAAACAATTATTTTACTAGAACTTACAAAAACTATTCACATATAATAATCTAATTTGTCAACAATGAGTAATCTGCAATACAGATGCTAAATATCAGCTGTTTAATATTTACTTCATCAGCTGATTAGATACGCATTTAACACCAGCAATTAAATTTATAATAAAATGAAACGAGCATACATCGTATTGCCTAAATCAGTGTTAGTTCTTTATTTATGAACGGATTTTATTCAACTAGGACTTGTTAGATTTGTTTTTATATTGTGCAACTTTTTTATACCTTGCGCATTATTTCTAAGACCAAGCATTTTTTAGTAATTTACAATTAAAGGTTTTTAAATGCTGCAATTTTGAAAATATTGAACACAATAAAATAATACTATTACACCCTTAAAAATAAGCATAACAGGTATCTCCACTCAACATTTGAGCACTGTAATGAAAGGAGTTGTGAATTACGTATCATTTGACGAAAATAGGAAAATGGCTGCCATATTGAAAACGAAGCATATTAGGACCTAAATGTATAGGACAATTTTTACTTATTTTTACCCAATGAATCATATTCTTAAGTTTCAGAACATAGTTTGGGAACACCCTGTTTATAGTGTAAATATATTTATCTAATAATGATTTTGTTAGATAACTAATCACAGTAGATATATTTTTCCAATATAAATATGTTATTTATATGTTTGTCATTTTTTTATTACAGGAGTAGCAACAATTTGAGAGTAATTAAATCAGTTAATTCATAACACAATCTTTTGACATTTTAATAACGCTATACAGATAATAAACTTATAATAAGTTTTTTAATTCCTAAACTTTCCCGTATTAATTTATTTTCCGGATTAATGATTCAAATATAAGTTGGAATAATTTAGATACTCATAAAGCAGATTTTGAAATTTAAAATAGAAATAATGTGTGTCAGATATAAATTTATCAATATAAAGATACAAATAACTTCAAATCGAAGCTTTTGTTTAGATAACTTGGCTTCAACGGTTTCAATACAATTGGAAACAACTAAACAGTTTTATAAAACGCTGTTTGGCTCTAACAGGACAACGAACAACGATGTACTGTTTTAGGACAACGAACAACGATGTACTGGTTTAGGACACCGAACAACGATGTACTGTTTTAGGACAACGAACAACGATGTACTGTTTTAGGACAACAAACAACGATGTACTGTTTTAGGACAACAAACAACAATGTACTGTTTTAGGACAACGAACAACGATGTACTGTTTTAGGACAACGAACAACAATGTACTGTTTTAGGACAACAAACAACGATGTACTGTTTTAGGACAACGAACAACAATGTACTGTTTTAGGAAAACGAACAACGATGTACTGTTTTAGGACAACAAACAACGATGTACTGTTTTAGGACAACAAACAACAATGTACTGTTTTAGGACAACGAACAACGATGTACTGTTTTAGGACAACAAACAATGATGTACTGTTTTAGGACAACAAACAACAATGTACTGTTTTAGGACAACAAACAACGATGTACTGTTTTAGGACAACGAACAACGATGTACTGTTTTAGGACAACAAACAACGATGTAATGTTTTAGGACAACGAACAACAATGTACTGTTTTAGGACAACGAACAACGATGTACTGTTTTAGGACAACGAACAACGATGTATTGTTTTCTACCGTTGTAGTTCAATAGTTAAGCACAACGGTTTAATACAACCATTGTTGCCCAACCCTAGTAGGAAAGTTGTATCAGAGAATTGTTGGGAATAGTTTGTATTATAGTTACTTTGCAGGAAGAGGATTCAATTTATGTGCATTGAGGAACCAAGCACCATTTTAAAAACAAATTTTAATTTGTATACCAGTGCAAACACTATAGAAAAATTACAAACATGAATATAATTTTTGAATGAACACTTTTGAATTGTTATTTGAAAGCCATAATCATAACCACAATAATACGAAATGTAACAATATAACTTTACTTAACATAAATAGAAATAGGACGGATACAATAAAGAAACAAAAGATGAACTTTTACCATGACTTAAGTTATGAAATAATAGGAACAATGGCATCACCAACACTGACATAATTTCCGTCTATATAGTTTTGGTACCTCAGATATATACCAAACTTAATTCTACCATGACAGTTGGCTGCTAGTGTAGTCAAAGGTTCTTTGGTTTTTTCTCCTGTTGATTGGTCGATACAAATCATCTGGCACCTGCTACATGGCCCCTCAATCTAAAACAAATAAAACCACGATATAAAATATTCAACTGTTAATAAGAGTTATTTGATTTTCATAGAATGGTAGCTTGAAATACCTATGTAATAATTCCGTAATTTGTTTAATTGCCTATTCATTTTATTAACAAATTAGGAATACTAATTGGAATTAATTGTAATGCATTTCTGAAGTTAATTGTACAGATAAATATTTTAATTATAATTCATACAACAACAGTAGTAGAGATTTATCATTCTTACTAAGTTAAAGAAAAGTTAAATTGATAAATTTTAGGTTCAACATCTTGGTATAAGGTGAAAAATTATGTTGATAATAATGTATTTAACAACTGGATTTATAATTTTGGTGTTTTGATTTTTGTAGGGAAGAAAATGGCATTGTTTGTTGCAAAAATATCAAATCAAATCTATCTTTATTGCAGAAACTTCTGATTACATCAGCAAGCATTACAATCGTCAAGTGAACTTAAAAACTAATAACATAATAAACAATATTACTACAGTGTATTTAAAAAATTACAGAAACATTATGGTACAATAATAAATTATAAAATATCAAGATCTAGAATGCTAGAAAACATAACAAAAAAAGAGATATTTTATTAACGTTATTATAAGCAGTTAAATTCTATATAAAAAATAGCTATAAATATATTCAGAAAACATTTGTTCAACCAGTAGGCTTAAAATATAATATGTGACATACATAAGTAAAATCTATACATATTCAAATGCCACTCCAAAACAATATACATTAAACAATATACAAAACAATATACAAAACAATATACATTGCTTTACATTTCTGTAATAATTAAATCATAAAATTCACAAACAAGATAGATTGGATTATTAAGAAACAATTGCTTTATAGTTTTCTTGTATATGTCAAAAGGCAATTTTCTAATACCAAGTGGTAGCTTATTAAACATTTTTATAGCTACATTGGTGAAACTTTCTTGCGTCTTTGAATAATTGCAAAAATTTATCATTACATTGTTTTTCCCCCTTGTGTTATATTCATGACACATGCCATGTTCATAGTATTTATTATAATTTTCTTTTATATATAACAAGCATTGAAAAATAAATAATCCAGGAAGTGTCATCACTTGAATTTTCTTAAAACTATCCCTACAATGGCCCCTGGGAGGAAGACCACAGATCAATCTAACAGCTTTTTTCTGTAATCGGAAAAGTTTGAGACTATAATTTTGACCGCCCCATAATAATGTACCATAAGACAGATGACTATGTATATGTGCAAAATAAACTACTTTCGATACATCCAAACTAACACTAGACCTTAACCTCCTAAGCATAAAAATACCTCTATTCAAATTATTACCTTTCTTATCTATATGACTTACCCAATTTAACTTAGAATCTATATTAAACCCAAGGAAATTTACAACTTCAATTTTATCTTTTTGGATACCCAGTGAAAGTGTTATGTCTTGAATTTTGTCCATATTTAAACAGAGCAAGTTTGCATTGCACCAATCCTCAATCTTAAGGGTAATGCTTTCTACATCTTCTAATGGGTTTAATCTAGATTTTGTACTAACACAAACGCCAAAATCATCTGCAAACAAGTAACCCTTAGCCTCTGGGCCAATAACACAGGGCAGATCATTTACATATATAATAAACAATATAAGGCCAAAAATTGACCCTTGTGGTACCTACACCATATTGAACATGTAGATAACTTGACTCTGAATCGTTAAAAGCAACTTTCTGAAACCTATCTTGTAAATAAGATTGTATAAGTTTAATAGCACTATTTTCTAGACCATAATGTTTCAATTTCTTTAAGAGCAAATCATGAGACACAGTATCAAATGCCTTGGACATATCGAATAATCTGGTATGAATACTGTTTCTTGCTTCGATTGATTCTAAAAAATCGGAATATAATGAAACAGCTGCTTTGACTGTTCCCATACCTAACCGATATACAAACTGATCAATCATCATTACAGGTTAGATGTAATGTTCAATAATGAATAACATAACTATGAATTTAAAATTTATTTTGGTTTGTAGCAGAGATGGATTTATTAGATTTATTTAATTTATACATTATGATTAATTGTAGACTTGGCTTTAAGCTGTAATATGACTTTGTCAATGATTGTTAAATCCTAAAGACAAATAAAAAGTGATTGATTGATTGATTGAAAAGCTTATTACTTTCAAAATATGTAAGGAGCTGATTATTAAGTAATTTTTCATATACTTTAGAAATTACAGGGACTAAAGAAATTGGCCTAAAACTATTACACTCAGATTTACTACCTTTCTTATGTATAGGGACAACTTTAACTAACTTAAGAGAATCCGGAAATACATTCTGTAAGATACAGGAGTTGATAATATTAGTCAATATCCCTACCAATGACTGTCTACCTAACTTCAGCATCAATGTGTTAAAGCCATACACATCAGTACATTTGCTGGTTTTCATATTTCTCACCACCTTATCCACTTCACATTCACTTACCAGCCTAAAACTAAATGAACAAGATGGTTTTGGCATGAAATTTAAATAGTATAGTGAATTCTTATTGCTACCTTTAAGTGATACTGCTGTTACTAACTCAAATATTTTATCAATAAAAAATGTATTGAACTGTTGTGGTGATGGGTTACTTTGGTAATTTATTTGCTTACTTTTTTCATTACACTCCCTATTTATAATTTCCCACATTGCTTTATTCTTATTGTTTGAGGAATTGATTATGTCGTCATTTTTCTTAAGCCTAGTTTCCTTAACTAAAGATCTAAATTTCTTCTTGTACTTATTATACAATTGTTTTGCTGACTCTGTTTTGGTGCTAATAAAAATATCATATAGCCAGTCACAAAGTTCCTTTAGTTGTTTAAGCTCAGCACTATGCACTTTATTAGCTTTAGGCTTTGTTGTCTTAGGTTTTATTTCTACCAAGGGAAAAGATGAATTTATGACTGAATCCATGATATTGAAAAAGTTATCTAACTTATAATTAACATTTGAATAATTAAATAAACAATGCCAGTCCACCTCACTGAGGATTTCTATAAAAGATAGTTGGTTCTCATCTTTCATTGACCTTACTAAGCGTTTGTCTAACTTTCTTATGATTACTACCGTTCATATTTGAATATTTAAATCTAAAATTTATAGGCCAGTGATCTGAAATCCATGTCTTAACAATATTAACAGAATATAAGTCAGGATATAAATTTGTAAAAATATTTTCTAAACATGTCCCTCCGGAAATTTCAGAGCTAGGCCTAGTTATATCATTAATACACATACTTAAATCAAAAGATATCAATAAATTTTTCAGATCCTTAACAATACTATTATCTACTAATCTAAAGTTAACATTAAAATCCCCACACAGCACTACTTTACATTTAAACTTACATAGATATTCAAGAATAGAATTTAGTTTATTGAAAAACATATTATTGTTTAAAGACGCTGGAAGCCTCAAACAAGGTTAGGGCTGTAGAAAAGAAACAGTGGGTCTTCGTTTCTAGGTTAGCCCCTGATGTGACTACCGTAGACTTGGATAAATATCTTGATGAGTCTAATATTAAGGCTGAGTGTGTGGAATTAAAAACTAAATTCAACACTTACAAATCATTTAAGGTAGGTGTGAATCCAGATATGTTATCTTGCATGCTTGATGCCGACTTCTGGCCTAGTGGATCATTAGTTCGCAAATTCATTCCCAAGAGTAATGCTGTAATGTCTCGCACTTTTTTAGGAAAGGGAGTAGTGAATCAGAAGGGAACTTAGATTTTGCAAAGGAAAGTGCTCTGAATCTATGTACTGCTGCCGAAATAACCTTGAATGTATGTGCAATAAATGTGCAGTGTATAAGAAATAAAATGCATGAATTAGATTTACTTTGCATGGAGGAGAATATTTCTGTCCTTTGTGTCACTGAACATTGGTTGACTGTGGATGAAGTGCGGTTCTATGACAAGCTCCATAGTCTGATGATGGCATGCAGTTTTTGTCATATTGATGGTTATGGTGGTACTGCCGTTTACCTTAGGAGTGACCTACAATTTAAACCTATTGACCTAAGTATGTACTGTGAAGATTTGAATGGTGAATTTTCTGCTGTTCTTTGGCATGATCTTTCCATAATAGTTGTTGCAATGTATAGATCCCCAAATGGCTCTATTTTGAGATTTTTTGCTCTCCTTGAGCAGTGTCTTGTTTATTTGACTTCTTTCGGACTTCCAGTGGTAATTGGCACTGATCATAACATTGACTTGCTGCGTCCAACAAGTGATGCTAAAGATTTTCTAAATCTACTCCGCAGTTTTAATTTTTATAATAGTGTGACGGAGCCCACAAGAGGCAATGCTTTGCTGGATTCTGTTTTAACTAACATTGACAAATAGGACTATACTGTTAGAGTTAGTAGTGATACTATTGCTGATCACAGGCATGTATTGTTCTGTTTAAAGTGTGTATACAACTCATCTGATTCTGCTAGCTCCCAATGTAAGACAATTAAGTATCGAGTTTTGAGTGACTCAAATATACATCTTTTTAATCATTATCTTACTAGTTCTCTTGAATCACTGTATCAAGATTTGTTTGGCTTATCTACAGAGGATGCTTTTACTTGTTTTTTCAATTTCTTTAAAGGAAGTTATGACTTATTTTTTCCTGTTAAACAAAAAGTCAGTAATACCACAAGACAAACCTCCTCACATAGGATTGTGTGCGCCAAAAACTGGTACACCCCTGAACTGGCAAACCTCAAAGGTTTAATTCTGCTGGTGAGTGAAAATGTTGATAATAGGCCTTGTCTTACCCCGTTGTTGCGAAAACTGAGACGTACTTATCGTTTCAAGTTAAAGGAGGCCAAACAGGCAGCTGTTGAGGAGATTGTTGCTAAGTCACCTAACTCTTGTAAGGCTACCTGGGAGCTTATAAAAAAAACTGGGCCTACACGTGCCAAATCAGTAACTCTGACTACTTCGGCTGATGAGATGAATCAATATTTTATGGATTCAATTTCTACAATTATTAATGGAATTGACTGTGGGGATGCTGCGGACGAATACCTTGGAAATATTCCGGATGTACAGCATGAGTTTAGTTTTAGAATTGTAAATAATGTAAATATACTTAATGTGGTAAATAAGTTTAAGGCCTCAAATAGTAGGGATATTTATGATGTGTCTCCAAATTTTCTAAAGAAAATAATCCATAGTATTGCCCCAATAATTACTTATTTGTGTAACATTTGTTTAGCTGAAGGTACCTTCCCTAGGGTTCTCAAGGTAGCCAGAACCATTCCTGTTTATAAGAAGGGTAAACATGATAATCTATCTAGTTACCGTCCTATTTCCTTGATACCTGTATTTGCAAAGGTTTTAGAGACTGCACTCAAATGTGCACTCAAACCACTCAAAATGTGCTTCAAAAACTGTACGGTTACTTTGAGGGACATCATCTGCTTGTACCTGCCCAATTTGGTTTCAGAAGGGGTCAGTCCACGGTTTCGGCAGTGGACTCTCTTCTTCAACAGATTCTTTCTGCTTTTGAACTGAAGTCATCTACTGCAGTTCTCCTTTGTAACCTCTCTCGGGCATTTGATTGTGTGAGTCACGAAATCATTATTTCAAAATTTAAAAAGTATGGTCTGACGGATGCTGCCCTCAATTTGATCAACTCTTATCTTAGTAGTAGACAGCAAATAGTGAGTCTGAATGGTGTAAATTCCACTCCTTTAAATGTTAAGAATGGGGTTCCTCAGGGCTCCGTTCTGGGGCCCTTTCTCTTTATTGTATACATGAATGACCTGTATTATAAACTTAATCATAATGTTACTTTATGCAGACGACACCTCCTTGTTTGCTAGTGATAAAGATTGTGCTTATGCTGAAGCCACAGTTAGACAGTCATTTGACCTTGCTTCTGACTGGTTCAGATCAAACAAATTGGCTCTCAATGATGAAAAAACTCAGTCTATTTTGTTTAGTTTAAGGAGATTGAGTAAGGAACAAGTTACACCTGTAAGATTGCTTGGCTTTACTCTTGACCCTGCGCTTTGCTGGAGTGATCACATTGATCATCTTTGTGTAAAGTTAAGTAGAGTTTTATTTCTCTTACGTAGACTAAAACAGGATATGCCAAATAGCTTTCTGAAGTTTACTTACAATGCATTCTTTCAGTCTCACTTGATCTATGGAACGAGGCTTTGGGGCCACTCCAGCAAGGTCCAGAGTGTCCTTTTGGTACAGAAAAAGGCTGTACGCTTAATAAGTGATGCATATTATCTGGATCATTGCAAGCCTCTATTTGTATCTAATAGCATAATGTCAGTAATTAATGTATATATTTTGCAGTGTATCATTGCCATTAAGAAGCATGAGAGTGGGTACTTAACTAATCGTGAAATCCATTCTCATGTAACACGAAATTGCAATAACATTCATGTGACGGGATGTAGGTTGGGTAAAGTGCTAAATTGCTTTCCTGTTTCAGGTGTGAGGTTTTTTAATCACCTGCCATTGGCTGTAAGAACCTTAGCTAGGCCTAAGCTGGAACCATTGCTGAAAGCTTGGCTCTTAGAGAACCCCTTCTATAGCTTAAGCGAATATTTTGAGGCTGATTTCTCAGGTTTGATTGGGCATGTGAATGCCTAGTTCAGGTTTGTTTGCTTGGTTTTCTTCTCCTTGCATGGAGTGCTGCATGCAGGCTTGCCTTGCTTTTGTTTTGGTTTGTTTTTATTTATTTTAGCTGTGTGACTTGCTAGTTTTAGATAATCTATATATTGATATAATTTACTAGTTTTAGCATGTGTGATTTTGTGCTTTTTTAGTTTGGTTTTATTTTTTAGCATGATTAGTATTTATTAAATACTTAGAATAATATCTTTTGACTTAGCCTATTGTATTGCAATGTACTGAATGGCCAAATAAATCATTGAATCTTTGAACAAATCAGAATCTTTATACTCTGTATTAGGCCTATACAACGATACAATAATTAAATCTAGTTTTACTATTAGAATTGCAGTTACTTCAATGACCATTTCTAAAGACATCTTATTGACCTTGTCAAGGGGTTTAAATTCAATTTCACTCTTTACATAAATCAAACACCCTCCATGTTTTCTAGTAGGTCTACAATAATAGTAAGCAACAGAGTAGTTTTCTATTCGATAAAAATTAGCCTCATCATTTTCTAACCAAGTTTCTACAGTACAAAGAATATCAATAGCATGACTATTTACAAAATTTTCCACATCTTCCACTTTGTTTCTCAAGCATTGTAAATTCCAATGAGAAATTATTAAATTGTTAGTTTTGTCAGTTATAGAAACTGAATTAGTCCTATTTTGAACACTTTTTGAAAAATTCTGAGTTTTTATTATTGTTTCAGAATGCTGTAGACAGGCATTTCCTAAACTTACTGAATTCGATCTACTATCAATTTTATATGTTTCTTTGCTGTCTATTTTTGCTCTAAAAAACTGTTTGCACTAGAATAGTCGAGAGGAATAGGCTGTGTACATTGACTATTTAACTTAACATTATTTACATATTTACAAATTTGTTCAGCTATATACAATTTTTCTAGCCTATTCAGATGAATCCCATGTTTTGAGTGCATTCTTTTCCCTAATTTACTTAAATCTACTACACTTATATTATCTATGTTCTCACAAATAGAAATTGTGGTGAATAAATTCTGTATAGTATGTATGTCTAAATTATATGTTATATTTTATAGTTCCTCGTGGTGTAATATCACTGACAATGCCCAAGCTAACTGCAGAATAAAAATCTTGGTTTTCTTATCATCCATCGTTATTTTATCTTCCTTAAACAATTAATTGTTTCATAATTTAATTTGATAAATTATCATAAATGTTTCATAAACTTGTTAATTAAGAATACAATTAAACAATCCCCTTTATTTAGAAGTGCATAAAATATGTTTCATTTGCTCAACGTATAACTTATGTACTAGAAGAATTTGGCTAAAATTCAAACAAGAGGATGTATAGGGTCAAAATACGCGGAGTAAATGCAACTCAGTGAACGTAAGCGGGGGTATTCCGGGCCTTGCCCTCAGTGCCCTGTCTGACTGTCGGTTGGAGTTCTGTCTGTCCATTCTGTATTCCTCCCTCCACTGTGGGAAAACGGGAATCCCGCACTATGATCTGGGCACGCCGCGCTAGTTAGCGACCGTCTCAACGCCTTCATTTTGAGAAATACCAAGAACTGCCCGTTTCATTATTTCCTATACCGTGGGGCTTCTGTATCTGTCTATATTCTGTGGTTCAAGTATCTGGGAGTTACTTTGACTAGCCAAAATCAAATGGAAGAGGAAATAAAAGTCACATATAAATGCAGCAAATAGATGTTACTGGAGTCTCCTGAAGCTATTCAAAAGTAAACTACTGTCAAGACCCACAAAAATAAGAATGTTTATAGCTATTGTACAAGCTGTTTTATTGTATGGATCTGAGGTGTGGACCCTAACAATGTATAACAAAAAAAGATTGATTAAATTTGAAAACAAAATTTTAAGAAGATTATATGGACCTATCTATGAATCAGGAGTGTGGAGAATAAAAAAGAACAGAGAGCTTAGAGAACTGTACAAGAGACCTGATATTGTGGCGGTGGTTAGAAGCAGAATAATAAGATGGCTTGGTCATGTGAGGAGAAGGGAAGAAGAAAAAATAATAAGAAGGGTATGGATGGGAAAACCAGCAGGAAGGCAACCTCTAGGACGACCAAGAATAAGATGGGATGACCAAGTGGAACAGGATGTGAGAAATCTTAGTGGAGACATCGAAATGGCAGAGGATTGTGGAGGCAACTTGTTGGCGAGGCCAAAAATCACCTTGGATTTGAGTGGCCACAGGAGTAAGAGTAAGTCTCTGTGACATATTTAATAGGCTGGTTATATTACAAACAAGCATGTTATTTTGAAGTAATATACATAAACTCCTTGCAGAATATCATTAATACAGCCATTATAAAAACCTTTCAATGCTCTTTTCCAATGAAACTATTCTTAGTGGTAAATGTATAGTTTTTGATAATATTTAAGTTGTGTCTTGTATAAACTTAAAGTTGAATAGTTTTTGCTCAAGTAATAAAATTGTTAAATAAAGGAGGTAACTAAGTATCTTGGTTTCTATCAATTAAATACACCTCTTTTAAATCTGGAAATAATAATATACTTGAGTAACAATAATAAAATAAATTATTATAATGTATATAAAGACTATGAAATAAAATCCAAGTTTTGAAAAGTATTAACTTTTATGGTAACATTTATTACATGTTGTAACGTGGAGCCTGCATAAAAAAATCATTAAGATGTATTTGAAAACGTAGAAGAGGAAATGGTTTCTCAATCCCAAATTGCCTCCCACCTCGGGTGGTTCAATGTACAGGCCGCCATAAAGAACGGTCATTAATACTAAGGGAGTTTGGGGTTAATGACCATAACCTGGAACTTAATTCTCTTAGAACCAAAAGCAATAGCTTAAATATATTGCTGTGAGAAGTTCAGAAAAGGCTAATTTAAGAATATTTTTTCTCAAAAGTTCTTTATTTCCTATCATTTAACATATAAATAGAAGTTGGTATAGTAATTTATTACTCTCTCAATAAGTCTAATATTTGAAATGTTTGAACCCAGGTGGAAGGACCCCGACCATTAGGGTGGCTGCTTTGGCTTGCTGCTATTGCTATTATATAAAGGTCTACCATCTTTAGTGGGTTACCAGGAACAACAGATTGGCACGTTGGTATGTTGACTGAGCTATTCTGTCAGGGAGAGCTGGGTAGTCAGTGTGTTGACTTGTTCAGTGGTGGCTTCTGGGAAGGCTTTTCATGGCTGCTGGTACAACAGCTCATAGTTAAATGCCTGTTCGCCCTGTGGTCCCAGTGGTTCTTGGTCCGGCTGTTGTTGTGGTGGCTGCGCTGAAGCCATCCTCTGCAAGACCTGTGCCATCAGTGTGATTGCTTGTGAGAGTTCGTCATGAGGTGGGGGCTGTGGTGAAGCCTGTCGGGCTGGTGAGCACTTTCTGGTAGGTGAGGTTGCCAGGCTCCTTGCTGGTGTGTTAAACATTGCGAAGGGTCTTGACGATGGGCCTGGTAGACAGAGTCTTCTGCGAATCGGTCTGTTTGGGTTAGTCAGCAAGGGTCCTGGAGAAAGAACTGGCGTGAGGTTTGTGGTGAGAGGTGTGTTTGTTGAGGTCCGCCCCACACACGATCTACCAGTTGACTGACGCATTGGTACTAGCCGCGCCAGGTCCTACTGTTGCAGGACAATATTTTGTTATTTGTGTTGTTGTGGTCCGCTGCCTCCAACGTCCAACTGAACACTGATGCCTGGCTCTACGCCACCACGCCTCTTGCGCTGGAAGGAAACGGCATAGCCCAGCACCACGTGTCAGCGCCCAAGCCAGGCAAGGGGTGGCAATAGCAGCCACTGGGCGGGCATCTTTGAAGAGGATGGCCGTCTGAAATCTTTATTGTTTGTTATTGATTTTCTTCTGCCAATGACCGTAGATCACGTGGGTCATACCTCAGCCCCCCTCTACAGCATACCTGCCAAACCATGCCCCACCCCACCACCTGTTATAAAAGCTGGAAGGTCATTCGCCAATCTCAGTCTCAGAGAAACTACTGAGGATGCCACATCACAGTATGGGTGAAACGTCTGGTTACTTGGTAAGTATTGTAGATAGTACCTTGACGTGGTGGTCACCGGAAAATGTAGATTATAGTTATGTATGTATTCATACCATTTTAAATTGTTTTGCACTTGAATGCCCAGAAATTTTGTTAAATTTACCTGATTCATAGTTTCTCCTTCAAAATTAATCTGCAACTCAAATCTTTCCCTATTTTGAATGAATTTAAAACAAATAATTTGAGTTTTGGAGCAGTTAACTTGTAGATCATTTACAGTAAAACATTATTTAACTCTCTAACACCACCATTTATTGAATGTTATAAACTTATTGGATTATTTGCTTTCAATATGGCTGTTGTGTCATCAGCATAAAGAATTAATTTTGAATTTAGATTACAAGGCAAATCAAATGTAAATCTATACCTATAAAAGGCAAATACCATTGACTCACTCACTCACCGCTCTAACTAAAAAAGTACTAAGCCTATAAGGCTGAAATTCTGTAAAGTCAAAGGTCTTATGTTGTAGGTGTGCAATAAGAAGGGGTTTTGAAAAATTCTTAGTAAATCGAAAATGGCAGGCTTTTTAGTGCCAAAAATTTTAAATGCCCAAAACAGCGTTTCTCTAATTGAACTGTAGCAGCTAAATGAACGGTTCTACAGCAAAACTAACACAATTTTCTGTGCCTGATTTGAGACGATCTACAACTTTGGCCCTTTGACTTTTTGCTCTATCTCACCTCCTTCATCCTTAGGTAGAGCTAGATTTTCAATTTGTGTGTGTAAATAAAATTGGTTAATTTATGGCCTCTAAGAGTAGACTTAACCCTTATCACTCGGCTGTGCTCAGTTCGTGGCCCACACACGTTCTGTCTGTCCTCGGATAAGAATATACTAGGAATGTCCCATCACCGCGGCTGTGCCTGCTCCGTGGCCGGTCTGTGTGGACTGCCAGCTCGGACGCCATCTTCCTTGTTTATTTACTGGGCTCGGATTTAAATACCTTAAATGGACATGGCCAAGAAAATCGTGTATCTTTATTGAATAATTTGAGTGAGTTAATCGTGTTGTAAGATTCTACAAATTCTTACTATAATCAGTTACATGTTTATATTTATTAAAATCATACTCCTAACACATAAACAATTATTTTAGAATTTTAAATTAATGTAATAGTCAGGTATGTTTTTATACAAAAAAACAACATAATTGCTTTACAATATAATAGTTTTCAATACGATACCTATTTTTTATGATTCCGGAAATAAAACAATTATAAAGATTTGATTTAAAAGTTTAAAACTTGCCATAAATAGTGTAGGACTAGGTCAAATAATTGAATTGAGTGGAAGAGGAAATTCACACGTTCAGTGGGAGATGTTTTTGTGCTATCTCGTTATCTTTAGGGACCCTCCCACATTCAAAGTCAGGTCTATTATTGTGATGTCTCCTTTTACTGCCTGCCAGCTGTTATCACAAGCTGGTATATTGTTTATAAATACGTCAGTCTGATTTATAGGTCAGTGACTCACACTTCCTTTGCTATCTACAGTACATTCACTGAAAGATCGTAATGTGGTGGCGATTTCTAGATAACAAAGCAATGTACCAACTATTGGTATATTGTAGGATTTACCATTTTAGAAAATAATAATTATTATCATGAAAGATAATAAGTAATAATCTAATAAGTAAAATTGACACTAATTGATAGATAAATATATAACATACGTAGTAATAGTTGTAAAATAATTACTCAAAATAATTTACAAAACTGGTTATATTTCGGTTCACAATACGTAGCAATTACCTTTGCTTTTTTGATGTGGAAACTCTTGAAACTGCTAAAAGGTTTATTATTACACTCACATAGAAACAAACATGATAAGGAAACCGCATATACAGTAAATTACAACAAATAGGTTTATTATCGAACAAAGGAGTAATTAAAAAATTAATAATCAGACAATTTATACATAATTATTGACTTACAGATACGGAATATTGACCTATATGTCGTAATGAAGTTATAATTTTAAATGAATCAATAAAATAAAACACTATAATAACACTATAACACCGATTGATTTTCTTCCTGAGGTTGATCCTCGTCTACATCGGAAGGCATTTCTTCACTCTTATTATCACTGTCTACTTCCAGGGACAGTCTACCACTCACATCCACATTACTGTCTTCACAATCATCACTAACTGACGATATATCATCTTGATCAATTACTCTCCGTATATCGTCCGACCGTAATTGATCGTTTTCATCCATAGTTATATATTTCTTTTAATAAATAAAAGAGAAAAACAAAGATTTGGAGGCAAGAATAAAAAAAACTACACAATTGATACGATCACTACACCAGCCCACTACATACTGACTCATTGATAATAGAAAAGGAGGGGACTGGGCGACAGGAAACGATTATCAAGTGACGAGAAAGGAAGTTTAGTTATCCCTCTAAACATCGCAGCTCAAAGCAATAACTTAGGTTAAGTGTAAATATTTATAAAAATGTACTAATAAAGTACAGACATGGGCCAAGTATCGCGCACAGCCGAGCGAGAGGGGGAAATCCAGGCGGCCACTACCCGTGGACAGGTGAGGTGAGCGGACATTACTTAGATATCTGAGCCGAGGTATTGACAGGAATTACGCGGGCCACTATGCATGGACAGCCGATGTGAGAAGCCAAATGGCACAATTGAATTCCTAGTGCAAAGGGTTAAGAGATTTTTCTAGACTGTGAAACTTTGTTATCTAGGAAAAATACTGTATTCAATGGAAAAATATACAATTTAATCTGAACACACGTATAGCCAGGTCACAGGACATGGCTAACCATGGCTAGAAAACGATATTTCACTGATCCAGAGTCAATTACTGTACTTTGCGCCCTCTAAAAGTAGACTTAAAATTTGTCTAGACTATGAAACTTTGCTATCTAAGAGAACAAACCGATTTCAATCGAAACATTTACAATTTAATTTGACCAAACGCATAGCCAGTTCACAGAACATGACTAAATATGGTGAAAAACCCTATATTTCACTGATTCACAGTCAACTACATTAATTTGTTCCCTCTAAAAGTAGACTTACAGATTTGTCTAGACTTTGAAACCAAGGGTCTTTTAGGTATATATATATAAGCCATTTACCACTCATCATTATTTCTCCAAAAATATACGTCCAATTGATTTGAAATGTTGTGCGTAGTTTAACTTGGCCCCTAGAGGCTCACTAAGAAAGGATTTTCCTCTCGGACATCAGGAATCATTCCCAATAGCCTCCAAAATTCCCATGGTATTCTTATGGAGCTATATTTTTTGTATTTGATTAACAGCTGTTTAATAAAAAAAAATCAATAAAATTGTGGTAGGCTAAATTTTTAAAATTAAAAATAATTAATTGAGTACAGTAGTAAATTATATATAAGATCAGCTGTTCTAAAATGGGTATACATTGAATACAGTGTAAATTGCAAGCTTGCTGCTCATTTTGATTATATAATCAAACTCAATATTATGACAGGGGAAGCTAATTAAAAATAAAAGATTTCCCATATTTCTTTGGTATAATAATATAATAAAAGATTTCCTTGGTCACACCAAAAAAGCTTTCTTTTCAATCAGAAAAGTTTCAGACATTATTTTTGTATATAGTTGTTCTATGAAACTAATTTAATAAATAAGATTTTATAAATTTAAAAAAAATTCAGAAATATTGTAAAATTTAAGTTTAGCAAATAGGATGTCATGAACGACATAATCAAATACCTTGGACAAATCACAGAAGAGACCAGCTACATTCTGTGATCTGTTGAGGCTACAATTAACTTCCCAGAGAAATTCAGATAAAGCCTGAATTGTGTTTCGCCCAGACCTAAAACCATATTGCTCCCCTACAAAAATGTTGTTACTCTCAAAGAAGGAAGACAATTGTTCTGCAGCTATTTTTTCAAAAACTTTAGAAAAAGGCAGGTAAAATTGATATCGGGCGATAATTATTGAGGTTTGATTTGTTACCGTTTTTGAAAAGTGGATTAATTTCGGCATATTTTAACTGACAGGGAAAAATTCCACAGTGAAAAGATTGGTTAATCATCAAGTTCAAAGGGCCAGCAACAATATCACCAGTTCTTTTAAGCAGCATAACAGGAATTTCATCCCAGACTGCAGACATTTTATTTTTCAATGATGAAATAATTTGATAATTTTTTTACTTGTTACTGGTTGGATTTCAAAAGCAGGTACATTATTGTTTAAGTTAAAATTATTTACAAGACTCTGTGCACAGGCTTTATCAAATGTGTTCGTGTGTACTTCCAAAAATTTCTTATTGAAATACTCTGCTATTTTTAAGCCATCAGAAATAATATAGTTCTGTTCATTTCATTTATCTATAATGGGATAAATAATTTTAATTAATTCTCATTTTTTCCTTATAATGTAACTTCTATGCTATCTCAATTTTAATGTTATTTAAAATAATCGAGAATTAACCACAATGTAACTTAGTTCCAGAGTGCCTTCCTCTATGTTAATTTTCGTTTGTGTGACTGTCTGTGTGTGTTTCATTTCGTTTTCCCTGCCTTTGTTCTCGTTCATCTGTCTTCTCTTCGTTTTCTTTTCTTGGTCAGCTTTCATCAACTTTATGTCCTGCTAAGGAAATAATTGATCGTCCGCTCCAGGGTTCAGGAGGGGAGATGGATCGTCACATCATCAACTGTCTTACATTCCACCTTGATGTCGCCTGGGGATGCAGTGGAGGACCTACGGGCTGGGCCGACTACTACACCTTCTTTGCGGCCCAAAGAGAGCAGCCACCTATAACCCCCTTCCTCGCTGCGCTGTTTACTGTTTCTCCAGGCAAAGACTTGTGCACGCAGGTGATATCCAATCCTTTTCTTTTTATCTACCCCTTTTGGCCCCATATGGACTTAATTTTTCAAGATGCGCAGTGCTGTGGAATTTTAGTGATTTTTTTTTCAGGTTGGGACTTTTGTGCTGTTGGATTTTGTTTTGTTTTAGGTATGTTTTACAACAGAGGTGTGTACAGACTGGGGTTTAAACTGGCCACTGTCATTTATCTAGACATCACTAATAAATATATTAATATAAAAAAAATGTATTCTCATGAGTCAAATGAGAAAAACTAAAGAAAATATATTAAAACGAGTACACTATCCTAATTATAATGTTATATTAAATAAATGAGAGATATCGACAACAAAACTTGGTGAAAAACACCTTCACTGTACCATGGGACTGGTTGTGGCAGGAAGTTCTTATCACTTCCTGTCTTCGAAATTCGAGGCTTTGCACCAAATATTTCCAACATGGTGGAAAGCCAAGTGCCCAGACATTTCTCGGCGTATGCTTTACTCGAGCGGGAGACCGGCTTGGTCGTCACCATACACGATCGCTCAAATGTTTTATATATCACATCAAGTCTACAGAAAGGCCATAAGCTAAAATCAATGCAAATTTAGCATATCTACATATTTACATAATGCCGAATTTGAAGCAAAATCTTTTATGCTATAAATAATATAAAAATCTCAAAGAAAAAATGCTAACTTTGAAAAACCAAGGGAGGTAGCTCCAGCACTCTGCCTCCCAATCTTTCTTTGGTTTACTATAATCATATTCGTGCTGCCTCTTATGTTGTGCTACGTTGCCTGCAAGTCACCTGTTTCTTGTTAATCTGAAGTTCAAAGCATGAGATCGCTAGATTTACAGACTTAATTTTATCTCATTCAGGGGTCTTTTTCTTTTCCATCTATACATTTAACAGCATGATTTTTTATTATAATTTAGGGTTTCCCCTTAAAAATTCCTCAAGATTTCCCCAAATGACTAAAATTTCTCCTATGCAGTGCTAGTGTGATCGTACATATTCTGCAACCTTCGGAATACAGTATATGATTGGTTTTAAATTGCATGTATTACATGTCACAACAAAGATTTAAGGATTTCCTTCATATATCATATATTATATTCTTATAATTTATTGAGTGTTACAAGTTCTATTGATTTATATAAACATTCAATTTGAATAAAGTCAATAAATGTAAACTTACTATAAACTTTACGGAGCCAATAAGAATTTCCTTCCATTTCTGTTCTTCAAATGCAGGGCAGCTCCCTTTGACAGTAAAATTACCACGAAACCTATCTACCATGTTCATCTAAAACATTACAAATTGATTATTTATTAAATTATAAAATATTTTACATTATATATGTAAAAGATCTCATGCTTTAATATTCATTGTAGGAATAAGAGCTAAAATGAAAGATAGAACCAAATAAAAACCACCAAAGCATAACACTGTTCATTAGACTTTTTGGAGGCTTGAAGACTATTTAAATTAATACTTGCTGGCATATTTCTTAATTTTAGTGGTGTGACTGGTGTGTTAGTTTTAATTACTTTTACCTGAATTATTTTAGTAAGAGAGATAACAAATTAGCAAAATTAACAAAGGATATTTTAGAAATTAACTATCTACGCTACTAAAACACTGCGTTTGGTTGAAGAAACAATTTGTGTTAACTGGTTTCTTATTACATTTAACCTTGGTCTGGTTATTTTACCCAACCTAAAATTTTACCTTGACACAACATATCAAGTTTCAGGTTGTTCAGGACAGACTGCCAAGCCTACGATATAGAATCTTAAATTGATCTATTTTAGACAACCATTCAACAACCACTCCAGATACAGAAGCTTTTTTGCAGCAGCCATCATTAATATGTTTAAGCTTATCTTTTTCTAGAAGAGGACTGTGAAATTCGATGATTAAAATCAGTCATTTTAGCCCCTGGAAGATCATAAACTACTCTTAGTCAGTTTGTCTAACTTGTACAAACTGGACTAAGCATTTCAGATCACGTGATCCATCTTCAGGTCTTCTGTTTCATCTAAGTTTATTAAAATCATATGAAAGGTTATTCACCTTTATCATAAATTATTGTATTAAAATGAGCCAGAATATGTTCTTTTTCATTTGAATATAATCATGACGTGTGAGAACTTTGTTGTTTGATGTCATGTGATTTTTAATAAACTTAATAGAGACGAAACAGAGGACCTGAAAATAGATCACCGATCTGAAATGTGTTGTTCAGTTCTTACAAGATAGTTGGACAGACTGAATGAAACACATAAGTAAAAATTTAAGGAGATTATTAAACTCAAAATTACCCCCCCCCGAAGGTATCTCTGCCTTGACGTGGCGGGGGGGCTTGCGTGCTTCCACAACCCCGAGAGCTATGCCGGCGGTAGCTTGCTACCGGTAGGGTCACCCAAGCCGGACAGGTCTTCGTGGGGTAGAAGCCAGACTAAGAGAGATACCAAACAACAGCTATGCCAGGCCTAGCAAGCCGATAGCGAAGTTGATATTGCTTTCAAAACAATAACCAAGCCTCGGAAGGACAGGAGTAACGGACGTGACTGGAAACGAAAAAGGATAAAGATTGGAACACTGAACATACTTACGCTTTCGGGAAAAACAGAAGAATTGATAGACGAGATGCAGGAAAGGAGAATAGACATTCTGGGATTGAGTGAAACAAAGTGGAAGGGGCAGGGAAGTAGAGAGTTGAGAGGAGGGACATGGCTGTACTGGAGTGGAGGAAGATCAAAAAGGAATGGAGTAGCAGTAATGGTTAATAGGAGGATAAAGGAGATGCTAGACGAAGTGGAGTTTATATCGGATAGAATGATGACAGTTAGGATTAGAAACAAAAACAAGGAAATAAAAATAATGCAGGTGTATGCACCACAGACAGGATGTTCAGAGGAAGAAAAGGAAGAGTTTGAAGAAAAGCTGGAAGACCAAATACGAAATGTAAATATATTAATGGGGGATTTAAATGCAAAGGTTGGGACCGACAGAAGAGGGTTTGAGGAGGTGTTGGGCAATTTTGGGTTTGGAAACAGAAATGAGGAAGGAAGACGACTGCTGGACATGTGCCAAAGAAATGCATTGACAATTGGAAATGGGAGATTTCAAAAGAGGGAGAGCCATATAATAACAAGGTATAGTTGGGATGGGATAGTAAAAAGTGTAATTGATTATATAATAACAGATAGAGAATGGGGAGAAAAGATCATGGATGTGAAGGTGATTCCCAGCGTAAGCGTAGGAGGGGACCATAGACTGTTGGTGGGGGTGTTTAGAATGGAAATAAAAGAGAGCAGAACGACAAAACCAGTTGAAAGAATAAAGGGATGGAGACTGCAGGAGGAGCAGAAGAAGGAAGAATTTAGAAATATGGTAAAAAAGGAGTTACCCAGAACAGAGGTAGGGGAGCTGGAAGAGGAATGGAATCGGTTCAAGGACACAATAGTAAAGGCAGCCGAAAAGGTATGTGGGAGAACAAAGGGGAAAAGAAGAGAAAAACAAACAAGTTGGTGGAATGAAGAGACAATTAAAGGAGTAAAAGAGAAGAACAAAGCATGGAGGAAGTGGTGGAAAACCAGAGCGCAAGAAGACAAAGATGAATATTTGGCAAAGAAGAGAGAATGCAGAAGAATAATAAAGGACGCAAAGGACAAGGAATGGGAGAACTTCACGAAAAAGTTAGAGGAAGACTTAGGACAAAACAAAAAGATGTTCTATAGTATGATGAGGAACAAAAAGAGAGTGACCGAAAGTGCCAAAACAATGCAAAATGAAAATGGAGTCATGGTGGAAGGAGTGGAAATGAAAAAGTTGTGGAAAAGGTATTTCCAAACACTGTTGAATGAAAACTATGAGGAAGAAGAGGAAGACGAAAATGAGGAGCAATGGGAGAGAGGGGAAGAGATAAGTTGGAGGGAAATAGAAAAGGCGGTGAAAGAGATGAAAAGTGGGAAATCCCCAGGACCAGATGAAGTATCATCAGATATGGTAAAGGCTTTGGGAGCAGTGGGAGTACATTGGTTGAAGAGAGTCTTCACATGCGTATGGAGGGAAGGAAGAGTGCCTGACGACTGGGGGAAAGGTGAAATAATAACAATACACAAGAAGGGAAGTAGAAGACTATGCAAGAACTATAGAGGAGTAACATTAATAAGCCATGTTGCCAAAATATTTGAAAAAATAATTTTTAACAGGATAAAGGACGTGATAGAGGACCAGATAGGGGAGGAACAACATGGGTTTAGGAAGGGAAGAAGTACGATCGACTTGATTTTTGCAGTGAGACAAATGGTTGAAAAGCACTGGGAGTTCAATAAAAAGTTAATACTGGTGTTTATGGATGTCGAGAAAGCCTACGATTCTGTTAAGAGAAAAAGTATATGGGAGAGTATGGAAAAAATAGGAGTGACAGAAAATATGATGAAATGGGTTAAGGAATTGTATAGGGTGCACGAGTGCAGAGTTAGGACATGTGATGGTAATACAGAATGGTTCAAGGTAAAGAAAGGGCTGAAACAGGGGAGTGTTCTGTCTCCGATTCTTTTTAATGTAGTTATGGAGATAATGATGAGAGAAATTAAAGAGGAGACAAATGAAGAGATGAAGATAATGATGTTTGCTGACGATATTCTGATGTGGGGAGAAAACAGGGAGGAGATACAAGAACAACTGGACAAGTGGAGTAGGAAGATGAGGGAGAGAGGGCTGAGGATAAGCAAGGAAAAAAGTGAAGTAATGGTAGTAGGAAGGGACACAGTTTTGGAAGAAGATATATTGGTAGATGGAAGTATACTAAAAAAGGTAGATGATTTCAAATACCTTGGAACGATGGTGTCAAGTGATGGAAGAATGGAACAGGAAATAAATGCCAGATTAGGAATGGGAGCGGGATTCTTCCGGACGGTGAAACACCTAGTATGGGACAAAGAGGTACCAAGGAGGGCCAAGGTAATGATGTTCAAGAATTACTATAGGCCTATAATTACTTATGCGGCAGAGACATGGCGGATGTCAGAAAGGGAGTGGAGTAGAGTACAGGCAGGGGAAATGAGGTTCTTGAGAGCAATAAAGGGAAGAACTCGAAGAGATAGAATTAGGAATAGTGAGATAAGGAAGGATGTAGTGGAGGAGAGTATAAGAGAAAGAGTGGAACAAGCAAGGTTGAGGTGGTATGGTCATGTAAAAAGGATGAGTGTAGAGAGGTTGCCGAGGAAGATGGAGGAATGGGAAATGGAGGGAAGGAGGCCCAGAGGAAGACCACGAAGAAGATGGCTGGATGGAGTGAGGACAGACGTGGAAAAGAGAGGGAGTGTGTGGGGGGAAGTGGTGAGAGAGGAGATGTGGAGGGACAGGAGAAGATGGAGAGGCTTGGTGACAACCCAGACCCAGGATTGACTGGAACGGGACCGGATAAGTAAGTAAGTAAGTATTAAACTCAAAATTAAACATTTTGTTAACATCGCTTTGTTAGTTTTGTTTTTTAAGCACCTATTTCAATCTATAAACTGTTTCTACAGAGAGTATTCTCAATTAACTGTGAAAAGACTAGCTTAACTACTGTCGGCGCAGAAATATGTTCAACCGAGTTTTAAGGTTATTTTCTAAAGAACTAAGAGGCCTAAAAAAAATCTAATGACACCATTGTCTTCCTCGTTTAATTGTACGTTATAACATATGTGTTTTTAAATGTTATTATAAATTTTAATAATTTTTATCCTAGTTGGAACTAAAGAGGTACCGGAATTTTAACTAGTTTTCATTATAAATCATATTTACACCGTTAATACTCAAAAATCGATCAATCAATCGCATTTATATTTTATAACTTGATTGATAGGCATGTTTTCTATTAGTTTTATGAACTTTAGGATTTTTACTTTTTAAGAAAAAAATTCTTATCAACTCCCTGAATCATTGTTTTTTTGGCTTCTTGAGGTCGTAATGACTGATATGTATTTCGGGGAATATACACAGGAGGGTCCGTGTAGAAGACAAGATGTAATGCTCCTGTGAGCTTTGAAACAAAAAAGACTCCTTTTTTTATCTAAACAGTTGCTGCGATGATCCACAGATAACAAAGTACACAAGTTAGTTAACATTAAAGAAAAATTAATTTACAATTGAAAAATTGTTTTAAAAGGTAATCCAACTTTAAACCTCTAGGAGCAAAGAAAACAATGATTCAAGGAGTCAATAAGAACTTTTTTTTCTCCAAAAGTGAAAATTCTAAAAAAAAAAATAGGTAGCCATTATTATCAACCAGGTATTAAAACATAAATGTGATACATTCATGGTTTTTTTAGTAATAACGGTGTACATTTGATGTACAATTGATTTTAATAGCAATTAAATCTCATTCGACTGAATTTAATTTTATCCTAACCTAACCATGGAATCTTATTCATCTGCTTTGAACCTAGTTAACATTTGCCAAAAGGCGAAGTTGAGATTTCTTCGTTATTTACAAATTTAGTAAATTTTATTTGAACAGAAATATACCATTTAATTCCTCCGAGCCTGTTTCATTGTAAGTTTAGTTCAGAAAGGATTTTATGCTTATTTTCAGTTAGAACGTCTTTACCGCAAGTGCCAAACTTTTGGCAAATGTTAAAAAGGTTATTGTTCAAAGCAGATGAATAGGAGGATTACATGGTTGGGTTAGGATAAAATAAAGTTAGTCGAATGAGATTTAATTGCTATTAAAATCAATTGTACATCAAATTTACACCGTTATTACTAAAAAAACCATTAATGTATCACATTTATGTTTTAATACCTGGTTGATAATGTTTTCTATAGGCTACCTATTTTTTTGCAGTCAGAAGACACAAGCCACTATACAAAAAACGGCTCAGCCCTTGTTTTCAGTAGTCCTGGGTTCGCTGCCCCCTCTCCACTTGCTAAGCCTGTTAAGACCCCCTGCTTAGACACCCCCCCGAAATTGAGTTCTAGGTATGTCTTTGCTTAGATGTAGAGAACATGTATACCAATATACCGAATAAAGAATTAATTACCACACTTGAAAAGAGACTGTTTGAAAATAAATCCTTAACCGAACAAGCCTACTTGTAAACTTGGTGAGTATAATATCAAAACAAAATTACTTTGAATACAATGGAAAATAATTCTTTCAGGAAGAAGAGCTTGCAATGGGGTCATCTCTCTCAAGGATTCTAGCCAAACTACTCCTAAATGAATTTGAGACCAAACATATTTAGGAGGCTAAACAGACTTGGTAAGCAGACGACACTTTTTGCGTCTTTAAAGGCAACACTAGATAAATAGACATTTTTACAACTGCTTAAATGACAAACACCTGAATATAAGATTTAAAAATGAAATAGAACTGGAAAACAAATTGAATTACCTGGACCTAACAATAACAAGAAATAACAACAAAATTGAATACAGCATATACCACAAACCAACCCAGTCTAGTCAAGTCATACATGCGATCTCCCACTACCCTATATCCCACAAAATGGTGGCATTTAATTTGTTTATTCACAGACTAAACATCATCCCTATGAATAAATAAAACTACCAAATTAATATAATCAAATTCATTTGCATTAACAACGCACATGACCTTAGCATTGTAGACAAACTATTAAAGAAGAATATAAGTAAGAATAAGAAAATATTTATTCCATAGTAAAAATTCAATTACAAAAATAACAATTTTCAAACTTGGTAAAGAATAACTTACCATCATGTCAAATAGTGATGACAAGCACAAAATAAGTAAATGTGAAATCTTATACTAGACAGTCTAAAATTAACTAGTAAAACTTAGCTGCCCACTGCAGTAGTAGGTATTTTCTGATGAAGCAAGACCCACTTTTTTCGGTTTTCCAAGATGGCGGCGGTCACGTGACCGGATCCAAGATGGCGGCGCAGTGGTACCAACCCCCCTCCCCCCAAAAATTTCCCTCAAATTCCCGAATTTCCCACAAATTTCCCTCACATTACCCCCAATAGAGCTTTGCAGAGATTTCATCTAAACCACTAGATGTTTTATTCTTGAGGGAGGAGATGCTTTGTTTGCCTTCTTTCACAGTTGTGTCTGTTAGGATGAGCTCTATCTCTATTAGCCTAGGCCTAGGTAAAGTAAGAGTTGGCATGTTCAGATTTATTGCTGCTCTTAATGTGTCCTCTGCAATGTTTGATAAGTAGTTGTTAAATTCTTTTGCAATGTCTTTAGATTGTTCAATGGGTTTCTCTTTAGTAATAAGGTCGATGGGTGGATTCTTTTTCTCCCATCTTTTTGTAGTCCTCTCGTGGTTCACTAATAATAATAATATTCTTTATTGTCATATTACCATATGATAGCATCTACAAAGTAAAAAAAAGCTTAAAGCTATGTCAGAGCATTAAGCAAGCCTCATCAGCTGATATTGTTGAGGAGACTTTGGTCCATGTTTGTTGTGCAAGGTTGAGTTTTATGTGGTTCAGTGTGTTAGCATTAATTTGTCTTCTGTTTTGGTATATATGTCTAGATTGCTCAGTGGCAATGTCCAGCACACAGGGTTGTCCTTTGTGATCTGATAGACCTGTATCAAGTATGTGCACTCTGAGACTCTCTATGGGGTGGTTTGTACAAACGCAGTCAATTGAGGAAGCTGAGCGATTCTAGTTGGTGCAAGATTTAGTCTGTTAATGTTATAAATAAATAAAATAAATAAATAAATATAATTTTACTGTCATTAAACTTTACAGCAATGGACAACGTCAGGTTACAAATATTTACAAATGTACAACAAATATCTGTACAAACAGCAATGTTTCAAATTCCTACACTAAGCAATCATCTTACACTAAGCAATGAAAATTATATTCTACAAATTACATTTAACATTTAAGAATCCACTAACACTGCAGTAACTTATAAAAAATCAGGTTACAAATATCTGTACATTTTTATAACGAAAAAGACATACATAGGCTACAACTGAGTCAAATTTCTAAACAAGGTAATCATTTCAAATAACCCAATTCTGAATTATATATATTACAGTTTACATTCGAAAAATTCATTGATACTGTAAAAAGGTGTCACTACGAGCCAATTATATAATTGTTGCTTAAATATTTTCAACGGAGCTACTCTCCATTCAAGGGGCAATTTATTAAACATTTTCATACCTACTATTTCATGACTGTTTAATGATTTAGATAGCCTACAGAAAGGTATATTGATGCATTTATTATTCCTTGTACTATAAGGGTGTATATCCTGCCTACGTTGGTGGGCTGATAAGTTATTCTTTGTATATAAGATAACAGTATAGATGTACAAGTTAACTAAAGTTAATATTCTTAAATTAATAAACAAAGGTTTACAGTGGGCAAATTTTTCTGAGTTTGTAATTATCCTAACTACTTTCTTTTGTAGAACTAAAATATCCTGAGCATGTGAGCTATTACCCCAAAGTAAGAGCCCATAAGATATAACACTTTGAAAAAAAGCAAAATAGGCTGATCTTACATATGAAAATGGTACATGATTCTTCAAATTTCTTAACAAGTATGTAACTCTAGACAGCTTAGCACTAATGTGTTTAATGTGAGGTTCCCATGACAATTTACTATCAATAACAACACCTAAAAACTTAACACTGCCTAAACTATTCTCTATTGGTACATCCCTTAAACTAAATAACATTTGTTGAGTTTTACTCTCATTTAGTAAAAAACCATTAGCTCGAAACCAGATTGACACTTGAGATAGTGTGTTTTTTGTCATAGTTTGAAGAGTATTTAAATTTGAACTAGTGTTGAAAAAGGTTGTGTCATCAGCATAGAGAATGGAATGAATATTCAAATAGGATGGTAGATCATTAATCATTAGGATGAACAACAGAGGTCCCAAAACTGAGCCCTGTGGCACTCCACATTTAATGTCAGCAATTTGAGATTGTTTCTTTCCAATGCAAACTATTTGTTTGCGGTTATTTAAAAATGATTCAAAAATGTTATTAGTTTTGTCATAGACAATGCCATAATGAACCAATTTCTCCAAAAGTGAGTCATGCTCAACACAGTCAAAGGCTCTGCTCAGGTCACAAAAAGTGGCCTGAGCAAAGTCTCCATCCTCATAAGAATTGAGCACTTTTTTAATTAAAGAGTCTATGGCATGAACAGTAGATTTGGCCTTCCTAAAGCCAAACTGCACATCAGAGAGAATTTTATGATGTTGAATGTATTCACACACCTGATGATAAATTATAGATTCAACCACTTTTGATAAAACCGGTGTCAAAGATATTGGGCGGTAACTAGAGGGACAATTTCTATCCCCTTTCTTATAGAGGGGCACCACCTTGGATACTTTTAAAACCTCAGGGAAGATACCTTCATTTAAACATCTGTTAATACAATGAGTAAGAGGTAAAACTATAGAACCAATTATCTTTTTTAACATATTACTAGAAACATCATAAATATCTACACTATCAGAAGGCTTAAAATTATATACAGTACTTAAAACTACATCAGGTGTTATCTCTGAGAAAGAAAATTTATTTCTCAAAGGATTATTTACATGGAGTTTTATAAGATCTGACATAGTTTCACAGGGTCTAACAACACTGTTACAAATTTCATTGACTGAATCTACACAAAAATCATTAAACTCATTTGGTGATATAGATATAACCTCTCTTTGTCTGCTTTTGGCAACAGAGTTTATTACACTCCATGCTGTCTTACATTTATTTTTGGCTGACTCTATACTAGATAAGTTATATTCTTTTTTAGCCCCATTTATAGCATTTTTATAATACTTTCTAGCTTTTAAATAATTTAATTTAGCAGTCTCTGTTTTATAAACTCTATAAAAATCTAAAACCGATAATAATCTATTCTTCATATTGGCTAGTTTTGGTGTATACCATGGATTTTTTCCCTTTGGCTTCTTAGTTCTATGAGAGACAGGATTTACTTTACATTTATGCTGAGGAATATTGGACTCAAAAATACTTAAGAAAACATGAAAAAATTTATCAAAAACTACACCAGCAGAAAAATGACTATTGTTATTAATCAACATGTTCCAATCATAATGACTGAGTGAAACCTTAAAATTAAACATTTTTTCCAGGGTTATTGGCCTTGTGATTATTAATTTAGATTCTATTTGTTTGCAATCTTCATGACTCAAATTAGGCATATTGATTTCTAACCAAACTAAATCATGATCTGAGAATGCAAACAATGCAACATCAGAAAACATTTGACCTCTATTAACATTTGTAAAAACATTGTCCAGACAAGCTGACTCTCTTGTTGCTTTGTAGTTTGTAACAGTAAAATTATACTGTCGTAATAGATTTTTAAATTCATTTACATGGTGCGTATCATTAGTTACATCAAAGATAGCATTTATGTCACCACCAACTATTATGCTGTACTTTTTCCACTTAGTCCCGACAAAAAATTCAATAAATCCTCAAGTTTCTCTAAAAATATTATTGGATCACCCTTTGGTGATCTATACAGTGATACAACAAAAAATTTTAAATGTTCTAAATATATACCTGTAGCTTCAAAGTGAAACTCAATACACATAAAACCAAGATCCAACTTACTACTACTATTAACAAATTCTTTCTTAATATAAACCGATACACCACCATGAATGTGCTGATCCCTACAAAAACTATTCACTAACTTATAATCGTCTAATATATTAAAAGAAATTTCATCTCCCTTACACCAGTGCTCGCTCAAGCATAATGAATCAAGCATATTATCCTTTGCAAAATCATTCAGTACAACTTCTTTTCCACTCATACCTTGAACGTTGAGATAGCCTACCTTAAATTTCAAATTTTGTGAATTAACATAACTATTGCAAACATGTGTTTCACTCGTGTTCTGATTTAAATAATTCGACCTAACATTTGTATGAGAACTAGGCCAATTGTGAGAGAACTGAATATTTTTTAAATTTCCACAGCTAGGTTTATTTAAATTTGGCTTACTTCTAAAAAAGAACCATGATTATACCTAAGAGAGACCGGTTCAGGCACTGGTTCTTGTTTACTGGCTAGCTTATTTACAAATTCCAAAATCTTACTACCAACAAATTTCTTACCTAAAGTATTCAAATGTAAACCATTTCTTGTATGGAATCTTCTTCCAAGCCTACTTATGTCAACAAATGTTACATTATTGAAATGCTTACATACATTGAAAATGTCTCTGTTGGCCTGCTGCACTTCAAAGTTAATGACTGATGTATCTGGAAGGTCATGTCTGTGAGGCACTGAGAAAACTAGCAAGTTACTAGCGGTTCTGGAGATCTTGAATTCTCTTTCTTAGCGAAGACAGTAGTTCTTTCCTACCATTGCAAGCAATATCATTTGTACCAGCTAGGAAAACAGTTGCATCTGAAGAATCATATTGGGCAGTCTCTGTAACATCTTTGAATTTAGCTCCAGGTTTAATCATACTATAAAACTTATGGTGACTGTCCCTCAAGCCTTTGTATATGTCTGCCTTGGCTATCAGCATACAAACAAACATTCAATGACCTAGGCCTAAAATTGTTTTTTGATGATTTATTTTGTCCAGTCTGTTCACTTTGACTTACTTCTTTAATTCTCTTTACTTGATCGTCTACAGTTGTTAGTACCTCAAATTTGTTGTTTAAAGGTGGGAAATCTGCCAAGTTATTAGCATTGAAGTTAGGCCTAAAAGTTTTGTGTTTTGGAGCAACTTTCCAATCATTGTTGACGTTCACAGAATTTCCACTGAGCTTAGGCCTAAGTCTTTCGTTTTCTTCTTTAAGGTGAATAATGTCATCTTTCAGTAACTTAATTACCTGATTCAAACTGGCTATAGTTCCTTCCGAGCTATCCAATGTGGTTTCGTTCAACGTAACGACGCCATTTTCACGATCTTGACATCGGGGACATATCCACTCATTTTCGTCTGGTAGATTTTCTTCCGATAATTTAGAACATTTAAAATGGATCCATTTATCACACAGGTCACAGAGTATACCATTCTTAACAACTTTATTGCACTTACTACACTTTGTATCTAATAAAACTCTATTTTTAACTGAAACCGCTGCGACCGCATCACTGTCAATCGGCGCCATCTTGAATCATGCTTTATTGCACTTACTACACTTTGTATCTAATAAAACTCTATTTTTAACTGAAACCGATGAGACCGCATCACTGTCAATGGCGCCATATAGGCTACTTAAGTCTCTTCGAGCCTGTTTTTGGATTTATGTGCCTTTAAGCAGTCAATATTTATGCCACCTACCAGAACTATGTTACTTTAATGAGGTTGTGTTTTTTCTAAAACTTGTGACAGCATTCTGAGGGCATCTTCTAAATTTGCTTGTGGTGGTCTGTACACTCCAATTACAGTGATGTTAGTTTTGTTCATGTTTATAAGTGGTACAGCTATTTCACAAGTAAGTTGTTCACTGAGATCTTCCACACTCATAGATTCAGCCTCAATCACTGTGTCATCTTTTATGAAAATAGCCACTCCTCCATACTTATGTTGTGTTAGGCAAAAATTTGCTGTAGCTTGTATCCAGGAATTATTGTATTTTTCAATTCTTTGTGCTTTAGACCATGTTATGTTAGTACTAATATGTTTGGAGGGGTGTCATGTAATAAGTGATTGAGTTGCTCTCTTTTGTTTTATATGTTCCTTATATTTTGGTGGAGAAGAGTAATTTTTTGAGGAGAGTCTTTGTCCTTTGTTTATTAGTGTTTTTTTCTATCTATCTATCTATATACTAATTCCTGGCAAAGTGCCCTTTAACCCTCTTATTGTTAGTTGCCATCGGCAATTAAGTCCACCACATGAATGTTAATTGGCGACACATCGGCAACTGTGCAGACCTTTGTTACATATTTCTTGGTTGAACCGATGCTTGTAGGTGTCAATCGAGGTGACTTTCTCAAATTGAACCATCACATTATTAATTCTATATCTTGATTACTTGAATAAATATGATATTCCTTTACTATTACTGCGTTAATAATATTTTATGCTTTATCGATCAAAACATCAGATGTTACAAAATCCTCGACAATCGAAAATAATCTATGTATAAGGATTGATAGAATTATTGTTTTTGTTTACATAATCGTCGAATTATTCAAAAGTGAACTTTTGCCTCATGTACATGATTAATTATTCATTCTTGTAAATTTGTTTCTGTAAATGTTGTTATAAAGTGTATGTATTCATTAATTGTATAAGATTTTTTTTTTTTAATGGCTATTTTCATTTTGTTTATTTCAAGAAATTTGTTTCCATTGAGATTGTGATAAATGTTTTAAAACAAAAAAAATAAACTATCTTCTTAAATTTTGAATGCACAACTTTTTTAATTTAAGGTATATAAAAGTTACATAATTATATTCTCTGTAATAATACAAATAAAATGATATATAATTATGTGCATGTATCCTTACAATTATATTTTTTATTATTTTTTAATCAGAAATCTACAAAACAAGTGAAATATGCCTAACATTATCAGGTTACACTGTAAACACTAAGAGGGTTAAACTACCTTAAATTATTAAAATTAAATAAAAGATTGTGAAAAGTGGCTAACCCTATTTTTGTCAGAATATTGTAATCTACTTCATGAATTTTTAATTTCTAGGATCTACTTTTTGTGCTCCTGTCATAGCACTGTGATAATTCCAATTAATCTTTAGAATAAATAAATATAAAATAATTTATTTATTCTGCGAATGTATTAATGTTTACTAACAACTATTATACAACATACAACTAACAAATTCCTCTACATTATTAAATCAATTTGTGGCGAGCGCCACCCGCGGCGGAAGATTTAACTATCACGTGCGCATGCGCGAGTATCTGGGAGGGGTGCGGCGTACGCAGGCGGAGAGAGTGTGTGTTTCCTGCCCGATGGGTGAAGACGCCGACTACGGCAGCATGCTCGACAGCTAAGTTGCTTTTAGATTAGAACCTTACTAAATTTGTAGTTATAAATTCATTATGATTCGTTTAGGCTAAATTAACCATTAAGGGGGGGGGGGGAGTAGTTCCGATAGGTAGGATTAGGCAGTCAGCTAAAATGTAGGGTTTCTGAAGTCGAGGGCACGAGGGGATCGCGGCCAACCAGTTACTTTCAATTATGTTTTATCAGTCAATTATCTTGTAATTATATTACCCTTAAGGTAGATCACTTTTTTAGTGCTGATCAAAGCTGGTTGTGATTGTTAGGAACCGTCAACTAGCACTCACGCGGCCTAAAACCTCGGACCAGCCTGCGCGTTTCTAACGCAGCGGAATCGGCGACGTTTATTACCCAGAGATTTTCTCTCACGGCCTCTGATAATTAATATTTGTTTCCAGTCAGGTTCCCCCGGAACCGTTTTCTATTCAATTCAATCTTTTTACCGCGTATTTAAATATTCGCCTTTTTATTTTCCCGCGATTAGCTCCAACGCGTAATTTTAATTTTCGCCGTTTCCCCGCAATTGGTAGCAGAGCGTGGTTTCGATCCACGGACCTCTGGGTTATGGGCCCAGCACGCTTCCACTACGCTCGATTTTTCCCGCAATTAGCACCCTTACGTTACGTTTTTTTTTTTTTAATTTTTGCCGTTTCCCCACAATTGGTAGCAGAGCGTTCAGAGTAAAGATAAATATTTTTTTATGAGTAAAATGGCAGGGCGATCGGTTTTGGCAATATATATATATAGATGTTTTATTAGTAAAAAAGTCGGTTAGCTTGCACGAAGAGAAGCCGATACGGACATGTCGGTCACGGCACGGGCATGTCACGAGCATGTCGTCACGAGCATGTCGGCCGACCGGCAAATATGACTTTCACTCCTGGCATGTAACGATAACGCAATAAATTTGCAAACTACTCGAATTGAATTTAGAGCAATATTCTTTTCAATAAGGTGATTTAAATTTTCTAGTTAATAAATACCGAGAACAATGACGGTGAGAATCTGGAGGTGCGTGTCTGCGGTGTAGACGGGCTGTTGTCGTTTGTTTTAAACCTGTCTATAGGCTGCGACCGCGTGCATCCGGGGACTTCAGCATTGTCATTTTCTGTATATCTTCTTCATTTTTCAATTTGCTAAAGAAATATAAACAATAAAAAGGAATGGAGGAGAAGTTAGGAATTCAATTTTGAGTGAATTTTCTTTTTACACGGACGCGTGAGTGCATTTAACAATACACCTTCGAACCTCGTGCCCACATTTGTTGGATTTGGGGAGTTAAAAATATTCAGATTTATATAAATAACGTCAGATATCTTAACTGTGAATCTTGCAAAGCAATTTCAAATATTTATCAAAGTTTGCAGTGAATTCCACTTTAGCCGTTAGTAAAAATACGAAAACCAATAGTCTTCGGGACGGCCTTCTACATTCATTTCATTTAAGTAGTTTAGTAATAGTTTCATTTTGTTTTATGATGTGTGCTGCAATTTATTTTAATTACACCTTGTGATAACAAATTCTGTGACAAGTACTCTCAAAGCTTGGGTTACATTCAACTGTCTAGGAGATTTCACGCCAATTATTTTCCAAGCGAAGTTAATAATAGTGTAGTCCTCTTTTCCAAAATGAATAAGTAAAAATCTATTAAAAAGGAAAAAATGTCAAAAAAATATATAAAATTAATTTAAAAATGTAAAAAAAAATGTAAAAACAAATGTAAAAAAAAAAAAAAAGAAACGAGTAACTATTAGAGGATTTAATAAGACTGAAAATAAAAGACACAGACTGAAAATAAAATTTCGCTTGGGAAATCTCGGAGTAACCTGAGTGGAGAGGCAATTAACTATTGATTAATGTTTCTATTATTTACAGTATGTAATGTATTCTATTGATTATGTACAGTTCATATTAAGTTAAGTTTAGCATATTTTCTTTTCAGCCAGTATTAAATGTCACCCCAACAAGTCATTAACGGGTCAACGGTATTCCAGTTATACTTGAGCATTATCGATCCACATAGCAGAAACCGGTTTTATCTACTCCAAGACACCCAGCCGTGTCCAGCTGAACTTATTGATTGCACAAACACACTGACGAATATTACTCACTAACATTAAAACAATTGCTTTTAAATAAATATGGTATTAGAGAATCTATAAAAAAATAATTTGTGTCTTCAATTTCATTATTAATTGATTAGACATTAAACAATAAATTTAATTTAATTAGTTAATAGAACAGTTAATTTTTAATGGGAAAAATTTTTAGGTATTTTGTAAACGATAGGGAGTTTTCTGGCTGACCTACCTGTAGTGGTTCAGTTTTCCCTCCCCACCTGTTAGGGGGGGAGTAGTATTAATAGAATCGAGTAGAATTAGTAGTAGCCTTCAATTCCGCCCAGCATGACAGCACAGGCGCAACGCCTGCTAGCTTGTTCCTGGGTCGGGAAATCAAACACCCGCTTCAGTTAGCGTGGAGGCTCGACGAGCTAGTGCCCTCGGCCCCACAGATTCCAACAGAACAGTGCTGGATGCAAGCGTTAGACACCCTGCGTCGCGCGAGGCAAAAGCGCGAGGCGTACTATAACAGGGATAAGAAACCCCATAACTTCAAACCGGGTGATTGGGTTATGTTCAGACTACATCCCCAGTCCAAAGCGGCCGATAGCGTAAATCACAAACTCATGCCACAATGGTCCAACCCGTGTGTAATAAACCGATTCACCACACCGGTCACCGTCCAGTTAGTTAAGCCGTCAATGGGGAAGTTTGTTACGTCGGCGCATGTTTCCCAGTTAAAACAGTTTTTTCAGCCCCAGTTTTAATATGGTCGTGTGAGTGCTATGCGACGGTCCCTGGCCTAGGTTAGTGTAGTTCTTAAGTTCTATCTTCCTTTCTTATTCTTCATTCTATCTACACGTCTTCCCGCGTTTAAATTATCTTCCGAGCGACACCTCTAGTTACCACGGGGTCGGGCGTTTGAGTCTAAGGGGTTTCTTTACGAGGACTCCCCTACAGATTGCCCGACGTCCTGTTGACGTGAGGCGCCGCAACCTTTTTTTTTAACCGTTTCCTACATCGTTATTAGGGAGAACGCTGCTAAGCCGCTGTGACCGTGGCAAGTTTAATTTTTTTATCAAGTAGGTTAGAAAAATCATTTCATAAGTTCCTTAATTCCAGTATAAACAAAAGCTGTGAAATCTTTTTGTGTTGTTTTTTCGTAATTCACTTTTGTTTATGCTGCTTGCCCGGCACACAGATGGCGGATAAGCCATCGTGAGGTGAGTCGACACGCCTCAGGATAGTCGCAGTGTAACACACACACACCCACGCACACACACACATAATAGCGCAACGTTCGTCACCACACTTACACATGACTATCTCTATCCTGTTCTATCTCTTTTCTTATCTATTTAGTACTTAGGGATGCCAACAATGAGCTAGGGATGCGGGCAGATTAAATTAAGTAGTATAATAAAGTTAAGCGGATGAAGTTATTTAGCGCGAGGTATTAGGGACGATGATCAGGAGCAGGGCAAACATGTCAGAATTGACAATGGAGAATTAGTTGTAAGAGTTGAATTTTCTAGTATTAAACATTATATTAAATATATCTATTCGGGGTGTTGGCATATAATTTAATGTAGCTGTAAGATTAAAACCTAGTATATTATTTGGGAGCGCGGTCAATATATGAATAGACTGCACCCAGCTCAAACAATTATTCTTGGAAGCGATAGGGCGGAAGACGTCGACGAAGGGACCTTATCGCATTCCATTGTTAAATCGGGTCGGCTGCGAGACCTAGGACAACAGACAGACGGACGATACAACAATACACGACAATGGGGAATTGGCCCAAGCCACAATCTATTAGGTTACTTTAATTGTAACACAACCACATTTAAAATTTAATAATTAACTTTAATAATTAATTTAATAATTAATATCCTACCTCCACCTCCACTTGTCAACAGCTTAAATAGGAGTTCATTATTCAAGTCACCTGAGATATTTGTATACATTACCAACCACACATACAGACTAACTTAATGTTTACCCTTTTTTTCTCACCAACAGTTCTCCCATCGCATTTACTAACGACCGACGGACATACAGACTAGGCAGTGTTTCTCTCCAGCATTTGTTTATCAATATATTTAATAAGTTAAGATCGAAAGGAAGTGTAACGTGTGTCAAACAATAGGACTAGCTTTACTAACTTTAATTATTTTGATTAAGGGAAAGTTTTTTAGATTTAATTTTCCTTTTGTATTATTCCTTTTAATTTTTAACCTTTTACATTAGTATTTTGCTTTAATTCACCATTCCATAGGCAATCATGTTTAACTTGATCATGTCAATTTCCTTTCTTGTAAATTAGCGATAGTGTTACCAGTTGTAAATTACCAGTTAAGATAGTCGCGGGGGGAATTTTGCGTCCTACAAGGGCATGTGTCAGCGACTGGAGAATGGATAACAAGGTGTGAGTCAGCTAATTCGCCCAATTCAAGGGAGACCATTCCGGTTGCGCCATCTATAAACAACGGCTGCCCGCCTTTCAACTATCTGATCGTCCATCGGCTGAGCCCTGGATTGAGGAGGGGCAATAATTCAGCTGTCCGACCACTATTGGTCTATATATATATATATATATATACCAATCTAGTAAAGTGAAGCACATTTTCATCCTTTTGCACTTCGGCATGGATTGCCACATCGGACCTCCAACTATGGCGCATTCAACTACCTTGAGGCATGGGTTGCCCCACCAGAAGTAGCTGCATCCAATTTAAGTCACTATCATCTAGTGCCCATAGCCACTATTGCGGCTAACCCACTATCATGGCTTTTAGCCCTATGCCAGTATCAGCTAATCAAGGAGCGGCGAGACCACACTGCATTGTTCAGAACCGGGGGAAGAGGTGATACCCATTGGATCCATCCAATCATTACCGCCATCTCGCTGGCACACTCCCGCACCACTCTAGATTTAACCTTAAGTCAATCATAATTGTTAGAATCAATTTTACCATAAGTAGTTAAGTACCCTTTCGATCAATTTGCACACTTTTCCATTAGTTAAGTAGTTATTTTGGCGCGCGAGCCGACACACCTTACCTTCTATTTAAAAAAAAAAAAAAAAAAGAAAAGAAAAAAAAAGAGAAGAATTTCAGAACACTGACCGCTGCTTCAACCAACTAACTGTAGACGACTTACAACACATCCCCGCGGAATCAGTTTCGAATTTAGGGCACCTCCCTGCTGCAAGAGCGGCGAACTCTTCAACCACCCCAGGATTTGAGCCGGCCAAGCTGAGCCCCACACCTTCCTCACCTCCCACCTAAAAAAAAAAAAAAAAAAAAAAAAAAAAAAAACCAAACCAAAAAAAAAAAACATTTTAGGGGGAGGAGATTGTGGCGAGCGCCACCCGCGGCGGAAGATTTAACTATCACGTGCGCATGCGCGAGTATCTGGGAGGGGTGCGGCGTACGCAGGCGGAGAGAGTGTGTGTTTCCTGCCCGATGGGTGAAGACGCCGACTACGGCAGCACGCTCGACAGCTAAGTTGCTTTTAGATTAGAACCTTACTAAATTTGTAGTTATAAATTCATTATGATTCGTTTAGGCTAAATTAACCATTAAGGGGGGGGGGAGTAGTTCCGATAGGTAGGATTAGGCAGTCAGCTAAAATGTAGGGTTTCTGAAGTCGAGGGCACGAGGGGATCGCGGCCAACCAGTTACTTTCAATTATGTTTTATCAGTCAATTATCTTGTAATTATATTACCCTTAAGGTAGATCACTTTTTTAGTGCTGATCAAAGCTGGTTGTGATTGTTAGGAACCGTCAACTAGCACTCACGCGGCCTAAAACCTCGGACCAGCCCGCGCGTTTCTAACGCAGCGGAATCGGCGACGTTTATTACCCAGAGATTTTCTCTCACGGCCTCTGATAATTAATATTTGTTTCCAGTCAGGTTCCCCCGGAACCGTTTTCTATTCAATTCAATCTTTTTACCACGTATTTAAATATTCGCCTTTTTATTTTTCCCGCAATTAGCACCCTTACGTTACTTTTTTTTTTTTTTTTTTTGCCGTTTCCCCGCAAATTACTTTCACTGTAGATTTTTTGTGTGACCTTGTAAATTTTACAACTAAATTTAATATCAACCCAGTGAATACAAAAGGTTATATTATTGAAAAACTGAAAAATACACTTTTTTATGTAAACAGAACACTGATTGGTCTATGTAAAATGATTATTTGAATGTCCCACAATGTTTACTGGGTAGAGGAGTGGTTAAAGTAATGACAATCTGACAGGAGGGACTCAACATATTGGCAGAAACACCTCATGTAATTGTGGATAGCCCAAAATCATATAATCCTAAACATAGTGATGATCTTGTCATCATATTAACAAAGAAAAAATATATTGAATAATCTACTTCAAATTACTATTCATTTATTTAAAATTTAATTAACCATAGGATTTGAATGTGTATAGAGTAAATTCTAAATTAAGTACATACGCAGGAAGAAAAAGTCAAACCTTGGAACAAGCCGAATCAGCTGACAATTTCTCAGTGAGCCAGGAAACACTATTTTCACTTACAAGGAGAAATTGTGCCTGATTACTCAAAGCCAAAGGAAAACTGGTTACTTCTGAAAAAAAATGTAATTCACAAATAAAACTCTCTATTAGAAAATGTCTGAAATAGCAGTAATTTGTTTTTCTCTATCACTTCTTGGCTCCTAGAATATTAAATAACATTAAAAAAATTAAATGAATATTCAAACTAGTTATATTGTTAAAATACATTATGTAATAATATATTTCAATCATAAAAATGGAGTGACTGAAAGCCAGGATGGCTTAGAAGAAATAAAAATGTAAAATATCTTTATGTATCCACACTAGTCTTGTTTAAGAAAATTTGATGGATCTGAAGCAATTCGGTTAGTTAAAGATTTGGTTAGAACTGAATACCCTATAAAATCACTCTAATTAAATTCAGTGTTAAGGGGGTTCGGAAGGTTGTATCTAACGCATGTTAATTTAGCCTACTTTATGTACCTTTTTCTCAAGAACCATTAATTGTATTGACCTGATTTTTTTACCCTGTTTTTATGACACATATTTATAGAAATTTATAACTTATGAAAGCAAAATAATAATAACTTTAGCCAAAATAATTTTTTGAAAATTATGTAATTTTTTCTTTGAAAATTTTAGAATAAAATTTTTTTTCTCAGTTATAATTTATTCAATTTTGATTAAATGTTATAGACTTGTATATCTATACAAGTATAACATGTGGTAAAAATTTCAGCCTTCTAGCCCTTTTAGGTCCTGAGAAAAAGGTACATAAGCATAAAAAAATCCAACTTTCGGGGAATCGCAATGAAACTAGGCAGTTAGTGAATCAGGCTATGTAATCAGGTTTACCTTTTGTCCTAACCAGGGGCATAAGATGGATTATTTGGGTCTTCCTCTTCTTCGTAAAGTTTCTCCAGCTTCCTCTTGGCGGCATTTCTTGATTCTCTGTCTTTTTTGTATATTTCCGCATAGTATATACAGTAGAGTCTCGCAAACTCGGCCCTCGATAACTCGGCAGTCCGGATAACTCGGCCGCACAGAGGATTAAAATGGAAAAAAATTAAATGTAAAAAATTAAATTATTTTGACCTTGTAAAACCAAAATACTACGTGAATGTGATAATATTGAATCTATGAGTGTATTCCCCGTGCGAGCGGGCATTGACCTTGAGCGACAATGTGTAACGGGACAGTTATTTCTCCCTCCCGTCACCGTCGCCGGCCGCCATATTCCTGAGTCAGTCTCGCTCGTGCATTCTCAGTCCAGTCCAGTCCTCAGTCGAGCGCAAACCAGTGTAGAGTGCGCATCACAGTGGTCTGCTACATACAAGTCAGTGCGTCGCACAACGTTTATGTACTGTTGTTGGGAGTTAGTGGATTGTGCTGTGTTAGTGTTGTTAACTCATCATGGCAACTACATCTAAAAGAAAACAAGTAAACTTATCAATGGAACAGAAGTTGTGTGCATTAAAACGACTGGACAAAGGAGAAAGTATAAGCAAGGTGGTTATGGATTTCGGGGTCGGCAAAAGTACAATCGGGGACTGGAAACGAAAAAGAACAGAAATAGAAGCGTGGTGTGCTAAGCGAATTTGCAGTGAAACATTAAAAGAAAGAAAAAATATGAAAGAAAGTGAATTCAATGAAGTAAGTGAGGCACTGTACCTATGGTTTCGTCAAGCTAGAGAAAAAGGAACCCCAATTTCAGGACCGATATTGCAAGAAAAAGCAATAAAATTGTATGAGCTGTGTAAAAAGGAAGGAGATCCAGAATTTGTAGCAAGTATCGGTTGGCTTGAAAGGTGGAAGAAGCGTTACGGTGTCAGGCAACTTACTGTATGTGGTGAAAAACTTTCTGGGGACATGATGGGTTTTTTAAAATTCAAAGACCAATTTCAACAGCTTATTGAAAGTAAAGGTTTGACAGGCGACCAAATTTACAATTGCGATGAAACAGGGTTAAATTTTAGACTCTTGCCAAATAAAAGCCTAGCTTCGAAACATGAAAATTCTGCTCCTGGGTACAAGAGAAGCAAAGAACGTGTTACCGTCTTGGCCTGCTGTAATGCAACAGGGGATGATAAGCTAAAACTGTGTCTTATTGGTAAAGCTAAAAAGCCACGTGCCTTTAAACATATTGATGTAACCAGTCTTCCTGTGTCATATAAAAACCAGTCAAATGCATGGATGGATGGAGTAATCTTTAAAGAGTGGTTTTACCATAGTTTCGTACCTGCAGTTGAAAGACATTAAACTGAAAAACCTCCCAAGAAAAGCACTTCTTATCTTAGACAACGCCTCTTCACATCCAGACGCAGATGAGTTACAAGATGGTGATATAAAGACCATGTTCCTGCCCCCCAATGTGACTGCACTCTGCCAGCCTATGGACCAGGGGGTTTTAGCGGCTTTAAAGAAGATATACCACCGCAAGCTGCTGTCACATATTTTGGATGCCGTTGAAGATGATCAAGATTTGGTGAAAAACTTGAAAATAATTGACTTATTAGACGTCATTGGATGGCTTGCAGATGCATGGCGTGAATTATGTCCTATTACGTTGGTGCGTTCCTGGAGAAAACTACTGGACAATGAAGGAAATGAGTTTGCTGACAAACCTGATGAAGAGGATTCTGGCCTAGTGGACTTAATAAGACAGGTTCCTGGTTGTGAAAATGCCAATGACTGTGACGTAACAGAATGGATGGAGCAGGACACTGGAGAAAACATTCTTTCGGATGCGGAAATTGTTGAAGTTGTAAAAGGAAAAGAAGACAATGAAAAAAGCATTGGTGACTCTAATGAAGAGGATAAAAGCAAGCCTACTGAAATAAAAATGAGTCACAGCGAGGGACTGAAAGCTGTTGAAAGTCCCTGCGTCAAAATGCGTTGACGTATTTTGAGCAGCAAGGTGCTTCGGCAATGGACATCTTGTTTCTCTGTCGTCTGCGTGACGATGCCTCTCGCAAGAGGGCCAGGTGCGAAAAACAAAAAACAATAACCAACTTTTTTACAAAACAATAATTTACAGGGTACAGAACTGTATTTGTTTTTCGTATTATGTTTGCAATGTTCCTATGTAGTGTTTAAATCAATTTAACTTCAAATGTAATGCCTTCTGTGGTTTATTTGACGAATAATAACATGATACATATAACCTATCAAAGGACTTTTATTCGTTTAAACCTACTTTTCCCGATAACTGGGCATTTCGCTAACTCGGCCGCCATTGGGTCCACATTAGGCCGAGTTTGCGAGACTCTACTGTATATCCTTTTTGTATATAACGCAGCACCGAAATCTTGCGTCTCAGCGCATGACATGTACTAACAAAATAATTAATAAAACATGTTCTGTTCGTCCGATTTATTTCAAACTTTCGACAAAACGTTCAGGACAGTATGTACTATAATAAAACAAAAAAAATGGAAAATCCATATTTTGACCATTTTCAACCTAACGAACCCCCTTAAAGTAACAAGAACATTATTTTTCTAAACAAATACAGTACAAGAAACTAACAGATTTTTACTTTAACAAACATAAAATGGATTTAGTACAGTGTATAGGAATGTAATAACTCGAAATTTATAACTCAATATATTTTTTAAATAAAAATAAAGAACAGTAAAATGTTATAACTCTTAATCTGGTGATCAACGGATGATCTGTTAACAAAAATGTTGCCAAACCGGCAACCAACGGATGTTCCGTCGATGTGCAGCGATCGCTTTTGGCACTTATTAGAGTACATAAACTGTGGAATAGCGACATGATTTATATTCCACTGGAAACTTTCAATCACATGATGTATTTCATTTGTTCCTATGAGAACTGTGTCGTCATTTGTAGGAGACAGAAAGTTGGTATTGAATGAAAGTGAACTCTCACTGTCCGCCATCTTTTGTTTACATGCAACTTTATTTAGCATCTTTGTTTGCCGTTGTTTTCTGTTATTATTATCAATTTAATTGCTTGTCTTGTGTTTATAGTATTACTAAAAGAGCTGATTTGTCTTTTGGAGTGTTTTTAATTCTTATATAAGTATATTCTCTATGTTTGTATAGGATAATAACAAGGTGCCATTGAAGTAATAGAAAAAGTAGGTTGTTGCGTATTTAAAATTCTAATTTATGGTTCTACATAGTAACCAGACAGTTTGTGAATGTTTGACTGAGTTAAAAAAAAACCAAGTAATTGTAATTAATAATAAGGATGTATACAATATTAATACATCCATATTATTATACACCACAGTGTTGTTTGTCTGTTTTTTGTGAACAAAATAATACCAAATAAAGGAAGCCAAACAATTAAAAATATTTTTCTAACATTTTCTAAAAAAAAACTCAGCAAAACCCCCAAAAAATCGCCTGCCGGTTAGAGAATTTTAACGTGCCGGTTCTAGGGTTAAAAAGAACTTAGTACTTATTCAGTAATACAAGATATGAAGGAAGTAAGACAGTGAGTAGAAAGGAGGCCAGTCACCCCAAGGCGCATGGAATAGGAGGTGGGTCGTACTGAGAGAGCATGGAGGGGTCAGCGGCGTGACATGGCTGCAGTCCCTATGCGCCAGCAGTCCACAGTAGTAATACTGCAGTCAGTGGATTAGTACAATCAGAATAAATGCATATTTTAAGTTTTTAAAGTGGATTGTACTGGTTTTTATATAGTCGTACATCTGCTGAATACATGTGAGTATTTGTGTGGGTGTGATTGTTGTGAAAGATTCCTGGATGTGGTGTGCAGTGGCTATATGCAATAACTCCTACTTTAAAACCAAAAGTTGGGCGAGCCGGTGGCCGAGTGGTCTAAGGTGTCAGGACTTTGAGCTTGGGTTAGAGATAGAACTGGTTCGAATCCGGCCTAAACTGGAAGATTTATCAGTAATATTCACCTTCTACTGTACTGCTTCGCCCCCTTACTCTGTCTGATTAAGTTCCTCGCACAGATCAATAGTCTACGAGGAATGGGCAGAGTAAGGTTAAGAAGGAGGTTGGCCTTTCCTTTTTTTTTTTTTTTTTTAAAAAAAAGGCCCAATGGAGTTTCTTATTTTTGCTTCGTTTCTTCCAAAGGCTCAAGAAGACTTGGATTTATCGATGTAAAAGGAAAGATAAATTCAATCCCGATACATCCTATATTTGTTTTGATCACTTAAAGTCTGATGATTTTGTAAGGAACATTCGAGCTGAAATTATGGGTAGTAAAAAGAAAACTATAAAAATGAAGCTATACTCTCAGTAAAACTGCTGCCCCAGGAGACTGAGAACAAGCGTGAATGAAGGGACCGCTTGAAAGAACGAGAAACTACAGAAATGATTAACAATATTATTGAAAAAGACACCTAAGCAAGAGGTGCTATATACACTTAGGAAGTAAGATGGGTATTTCTCTACCTAGCCTTACCACCTTAACCCATAATGGATGAAAGACGTGGCCTTCACGTTCCACACCAAGTAGACTGTCAGGTCAACTATGTGACGTTGACATCGTGGCACTTGCTGATTACAGTTGCGTCACTCGGCTCTCGGGGTCAATGTTATCGCTGTTACAATGAACCCATATGTTTTGAGGCACTTATTTTTTTGTCTCCTTATCTTATCGTTCATATCCATAGTCCAGGGCCCGCGCCACGCTACGCGATCCGCAATGGGTAAAAGAATGGGCGTCAAAGTTAGATAAGTAGCTTCAGTCACAATGAATAATCTGGACAAACTAGTCGTACTCCATTTTGACGAGATGAAAGTAACATCTGTTTTGGAGTACAATTCAGTCAATGATAAGGTAATTGGTCCTCATTCTCAGGCTCAAGTAGTAATGGTCAGATCATTATTTGCTTCATGGAAACAAACTGTTCTAATAGAATTTTACCAGAAAAGAACAAAGGCATGCTTAGATATAATAATAACAAAAATATATGCCATTGGTTTCATTGTGTTTGCTGTTGTTTAAGATTGTGGAGGAGGAAATGTTTGTGTCTAAAATGAGTTCAATTTGTCCTACAATAACAGTGTCCACTTTTTCAGTATCACAAACAGAAATATGTATTTCTTCTGGTTTAAATTATAATGTTCCTCACCTCTTGAAGTTGATCCACAATTGGTATATTGACGGGGATTTTGTACTGTCAGATGGTTCAATAGGATCTCCAGAACCAGTAAGGAAACTCGTAGAGAGCACAGAAAAAGTGGAAATATCATCATGTCACAAGTTAACTCAAAAACATGTTAGTTGTGATAAGTTTCAGAGACAGAATGTTCAACTTGCTGCCCAGCTAATGTCGAATACAACGGCCTGTGCATTGTGGCGCTAGGATGTGTGTGATGAGGTTCTCCGAATAAACGTTGCACGTTTTATTAAATCAACACATGACTGGTTCGATGTAATGAACAGTAGGGTGTCCAGTAGAGCCTTAAACCTAGTGTGGTTACGGATTGCACCTGGAAGAACAGAAGAATACTATACAAGAATATTTAGAAATAATACAAGGAATGAGTTATGGAAAACTCTAAAACTGTTCCAGAAAGATGTGATAATGTCTACAGAGTCGACGTTGATGTTGCTACTTGATGATGTTGAAATTAGCATATATTTTGACATCGAAACTTAATCATGATAGTTTGGAGAACTTTTTTTCTCTTGTAAGAGAAAGTGGTGGTTGCAGTGACCATCCAACTCCACTCCTTCTTTTATTGTATGAGATTACTCATTCTGAGGAAAAATGAGATGCTAAAAATTAACTGCAACATGCAGCAAACCGATGATGAATTTATAGTTGGAAGAGTCTTTCATAAGACAAAGAAAGTGTTGCAGAAAATGAAAGGGAAAATGACAATGAAATTGAAGAAGAATTAAATTATGGCTCAGAGGAAAGTGTTAATGCAGCAACACCACAGTTCCTCGACAAGCCCGGTCCTTCAAACGTTGAACATCTACAGATGGCCTCAATTACATTAGAGGCTGGATGGCTAGAAAGCAAAAAAATAAATAAATAAAAAACAAAAACAAGTATCCTGATATAAGAGATTTTACATACAAAAGAAGCAATAATGATAGATCAGTGATGATAGGTTAGTGAGTTATCTGCTGGGGGCCTTACACAGGCAATGCCAAACTTTCAAATCAACATTTTAAGAATGGAAAATGCTTCCAGCACATACACTTGTGAAAAATTCCTAGTATACCAGGGTTAAAAGAAACACTTAAAAGAAGTTGAAAGAAGAATTAAGTGATATACTAGATGAGGTAATAGAGCTGTTCTCTAAAATTAGAATAACATTGAGAGTTAAATATTTAAATAAACGGAGGTTGATTCTTCAAAATATGCAAAAATATAAAAAGTTGCAGAAATAAGATGGTTAAAATGATCTAAAAACTTTGACGTCAACAATGTATATAGTAAGGTAAGGTACAAACGTCCTGATATTATTTCAGTTTTAACTAAATTAACAACTGTCAATATTAAAATATATTAATATATTTTTTAAACAGTATCATGACATTTTTAAACTGTAACCTCCATTACAATCTTTTATTCTTAATTTATAAAACTAAATAAAAATGCAATGATTGAACTTTCATTCAGTAACAAGTTATTGTGATTTTCACTATTAAATGAATCATTACTCTTACCACAATTAATTGTAATAGTAAATCGTTTATTTCAAAATCTCTACAATTTTTAATTTAGAAGATATTTACAACTTAAATAACTTGCGATGTATAAAAATGTCTGAAACAAATTATTGGTTGGAATCTTCCAAAATGAAACTGACACGCAGAAAACCCACATACTTTGAAGGTCCTCCCATCTACATAGCTTTCCCAATCGCCCATATACATAGATTTTGATGAGGCATAACGTTAGGAGTTGGCTCATTCTCTTCCATTTCAGAGTCCTTTTCACAGTTTATGATCAATACAGAAAATTCCAAAGCCTCATTCAATATGAGCTCTTTTTTGTATTTTCTTTATTTTATATGGTAACATTTAATCCAAAATTTTCTATTCATTTATCATCAATTTAGTAACACGCACTTAAAAAAAAAAAAAAAAACATAGCCTTCTTTACAACTAACAACAAACTAACTACCCAATATGTCTACAGCTATTTTAAGACATATTTACCAAAATAACTCTGAAAAATTGTGCAAATCCAACATTTAGTTGTGTTTGACTGAGTTTCTTTTTGAACCAAACTAGTATGTCAAGAAAATGTTAAGAAAATGTAAAAATGTATGTCAAGTAATAACAAAGAAACTTATGGAAATACCAGAAGTAACGGGCCAATCCAGGAAAGCCATAAAGGAGATGGAGAATGGGAGAGATGATGGAAGTCAATAATGAAAAATAAGAAGAAAAGATTTAGAGGCTTTATAATACCTTAAAACAATAGAAAAAAGACAGATCAAGTACCTACCTTGATCCTTTGACTTAGTAGCTCGATTATTTACATCTCTTTGTCGAAGAAGTCTCATGCCAATCCCTCCCAAAACAAGACTTAACCACTTAGCTACAGGTTCTCCACAGTCTAATCCTTTCACATTATCCCCACATACCTTGCTTTGGCATAGGGTTGCCTCAGTTAAATCACAAGTGGGGGGATCTAAAGGCACACTGCAGCTTGGGTAACCTGAAACAAACATTTTATGAAGTTACTTTACACTTTTTTAAAATTTCTCTATAATCAAACTAATCCTGCCTGTCTCAGAAGGTTTTACTTGGGGTCCAAGATCTATGAGTCAACTTCAACATTTTAAAAGGGAACCTGGTCATGTGATACGTCATTTAACACCTCCATTTCAAGCTGAAAACAATATAGCGCAATCAGAATACAAAAAGGATGTGTTGTTCTTTAGTTTTCAATCATTTACTTATTTTATTCCATTGGTCATTCCTAATAAAAATTCCTTTGTCATGGCTAAAAAAAACAAAGAAACAAAAAAAAGAACATATTAGTGTTATAACATACAGTTGGTTTAATGTTAATTTGTAATTAATAGATTTACTAAGTCAAAGTAACAAATATCTTTATTTACATCATCTTTGAGATGGATTAATGACACAATCGTCAACATTCCTCTAGGATTTGATTAGGAACAACAATTATTAAATAATGAAAGACAATTAAAAAAATTCTAATTGCACTGTAGTTTTCAGCTTGAAATGGAGGTGTTACATGACATATCACATGAGCATGTTCCCACTTAAAATGTTGAAGACTCCTCGACCTTGAACCTCAAGTAATCCCTAACATTGATAACATTGCAAAAATCTAAATGTAGTGTTCAAGATTCAAGATCTTTATTTGTCATTAAATAATAAAACATATTATAAAAGACATCGTCAATTACAAAAATTAGCAATTAAAATCTACAACAGGCATAAATTTAAATAGTTTGATCAAATCTTAAATCCGTAAGATTATGCTCCAAGAAATCATTCACTTTGTAAAATGGCATAGAAAAAAACCCAATGTTTGAGAATATTTTTGAATCTTTTAAATGATATTTTTGAGGCAGAGTAATGTAATTTATTAAAAAATTTAAGTTGCATGTAAAGATGACTTTCTATTGATTTATTTAATCTAAAGGCTGGTAGGTCTAATTTTGCTTGATTTCTTGTTGCATGTTCATGAACATTTAGTCTACTCCTATAATATTCCAAGTTTTCCTTAACATGAAGTATGTTGCAATATATATATATATATATAAGCTAGGTAGAGTCATAATTTTTAACTGCTTAAAATAATTGAGGCAACTGTCTGCACTTCTTATTCCCATAATAATTCTAATTGCCTATTTTTGGCAAATAAAAATCTTAGCTGCTCCTGGGCTATTTCCCCATAGCTTAATACCGTAAAGGAGATGGGGGTGAAAAAACGTGTAATAAGCAGTAATTAGCAAACACGTAATAAGCAGTAATTAGCATATCATGACTAACACATTGTTTTAATTTACGTAAAAGAAAAAGAACTCTTGATAATTTAGAGATAATATTTTTTTTGCGAGTCCCAAGATAGCTTGTTCTCCAAAAAGAGCCCTAATAATTTAACTGATTTAATTTCAAAAGAAATTTGTTTAAGACTAAAGACGATTTCTTCAGTTTTATCTACATTAACCTTAAGATTATTTGAATCAAACCATAAGTTTGATTTTAATATCATGTCACTGAGTTTAGTTTAAGCAATTTGTGTATCATGATCAATTTCGTAAAAGGTTGTGTCATCTGCGTATGAAATGGTGTTTTATGACATATAAGATGAGAGGTAATTTATAGTAATTAAAAACAAAAAAGAGCCCAAAATTGACCCCTGAGGTACACCTAATGTAATCTCTTTGAGATCAGATTTTTTAATACCTACAACCCCCATTTGCTTCCTGTCTTCTAAATAAGATTTAAATAATTTAAGGACAGTATTTTTAACACCATAGAATTCCAATTTCTGAATTATAATGTTATGGGAGATGCTATCAAAGGCTTTGCTTAAATCTACTAAGGCAGAGCAAACCACCTTCTTGCTTTCAAAAGCTAATAAAATTTCATCGACTAATGACTCCAAAGCTTTGATAGTAGATCTCCTGGGAATAAACCCAAACTGGGATGGAGTAAATAAGTTATTCCTAATGAAATATTCAAAAAAGGTTTGATGTTTTACAACTGCCTCAACAACTTTACCGAACACTGGAACGAATGAGATTGGTCTATAGCTTGTTGGGTCTCTTCGATCATTTTTCTTGTAGAGAGGAACTGTTTTTGAAATTTTCCACATCTTAGGAAAAATACCTGACATTAAAATGGAATTTGCTAAGTATGTCAAAGGGGAAGCAATTTCACCAACAACATGTTTAAGTACAAAGTTTGACATACCAAGGTAATCCTCACTTTGTGAATTACTAAAACTGTTAATAATGTTTACTAAGTCATGTGGTCTTATTTGTGAAATTTCAAGATTTTTGTCAATACAAGTTGAAATGGGAGACAAGAGCAGCTGTTGAGCACTTGCTCGGTGATTATGTGCATCGGTAACGCCTGTCTTCCATTGTTTAGAAATATATCATTAAATACATTAGGAGAAATGTCCGGCAAACAATTGTTTTTCAAATTAAGACCCCATCTCATTTTTTATTACATGCCATGCAGCTTTGCATTTATTGCTTGAGTTTTTTATAAACTTTTCGTTATAATTTATCTTGACTAATTTTAACTCTTTTCTGTATAAACTTCGAGCTTTGATCAATAACCTTTTATGTTCGGGACCTAAAGATGCCCTATCTCTAAGTATAGTAACCAAGTCTCTTAGCTGTGCAAGCTGAGGTGTAAACCATTTAACATATTTATTTTTGTTAGGCTTATTAATAGATTTTAATTTTGATTTCGATCTGATTGGACATGTATAATTATAATGGAAAATAACTTTGTTAACAAATCGTGTACACATTTCATCTACAGTCAAATATTCACTATAAATGTCATCCCAACTTTCATTAGCTTACATCTAAAATCGTATAAGTGATTATTAAGCTTTCTAAATGTATAATTAGTGTTACATTCTACTTGGTTTTTGCTTTGTAAAATGTTTATCTTTGAGCTATCTGTTCTTACCCAAAGCAAATCATGGTCAGCTATACAAGTTTTGATAACATCTTTATCCAGAACAGCTAAGTTAAAATTAGTTATGACACTATCAATGCATGCTTTTTCCCTTGTATTTTGTGCAAACAAACAGTAGGAATCATAGGATTTCAGCATATTAATGAATGTATGTACAATAGGTTTATCCTTTTTAATATTTATATTAAAATCGCCCAAAATAAAAAACCTAATATTATTATTCACGAGTGAGTTTCGCAATGTGTCTATGGCATTTACAGATTCCATATTATATGAATCTGCACAATACGTTGAGGTAATAACTAATGGAAGGAAGAAGTCTGACTGCACATACTTCTAAAATAGATTCAATTGCATGGCTTTGTACATTAAATGGTTCATAACAAATATCTTCCCTAAGAAGTATTAAGGACCCACCATAGCCCTTAGGTCGACAAAAAGCTGCACCTAGTTTGTATCCTTTTGGAATATACAAACTTAATTCATCAACCATAAGCCAATGTTCGCTAAGCGAAATTACTTGGGTGGGAAAGTCATCAAGAAGTATTTCTAGCTCATTGAACGAACTTCTAACAGACTGAATATTTAAATGCAATAAATATAAATCATTGTGGTTTAACTTAAGAAAATTTGTAGGACTAACATGGATAATATTTTTGTTACAACTTAAGGCCCTGAGGTTACATTTAATGATTTCTCTACTTCTAAAAAATTAATGTCACTATCAAAGATCTTATTATCAATTCCACCCACTGTAATGACTTTGGCACTTTTAACATCACTGGCATTAACACCGGGACTGTGATCAAGCAGTGCGGCTGGGGATATGGTAATGGAGAGTGGAGATGCAAGATGCAGCACTCGTTGAAGACGGCAAGGCAGGGGAGGGAGTACAAGGTGGCAGACTCAAAGTGGTTGTGTAAAGTGAAGTATTCTCATTCAATTCCACTGCTAAACTGTCACGCAACAACTTCAAGAATTCTTCGTACTTTAAACCATTTCTTAAATGTCTAGATGTACGTTCATCGTGAACCGCAACACTTACTGCAGCACCTGTTTTGTGATGGAGCTGTACAATCTGCTGCACAAAATGTGTAGGTGGTATCTGGTCCGGTATGCAACCCATGGGCGAACATATGAGATTTTATATTTCTTTTTAATGCACTAATCAATTAGTTTATGTAATGCCCTATCCTAAACCTCTATTCTAGGTTTACTGCTGTAAGTCGGTTTGGTATCAAGTCCATAAACTGTAGCCTGGCCCATAGATTCTTGTGAAGTTAGACATTCGCTCAAACAGTCAGAACGTTGGGGTCTGCCAAACACTTTTCTAAACGTGAGAGCAACGCCTGCTGACATTTGTCTTGGGTCCCTGAAATCCCCAGATATGCAATGAGCAAATGCAATATCTGAGTGTTGTTTATACTTATCAATTAATTCCGACATAGATGCCTCAATCACTTCAATAGTGCTACTTGAATCTTTTGTTGGCTTTTTGATAGGCGTATCTTCCGATGGCAGGGCAGCTGTTTCAGGGGTTAGCAGTTCTTCGTGTGTCTTCATTTCTACTACTATATTATCTTGAAATATTTTAATTATGTTCAGGATTTCTTTGCTAAGTAGTATTTTCCCTTCTTATTCAGGTGTAAGCCATGGCGAGTCTGATAACGTCTGTGGAAAAGATAAAGATCTACAAGTTGAATATTACCATTACTTGCACCATATACTTCCTGTCTAATGATTGAGTTTGTTTCTTTAATTAACTTATTTTCAGGGCTGTCCTCGTTTAAGTCATACCTGTAGGGTATTGTTGCAATTATTATATTAGTATGACTAAAAAGAGAAAGTTTGTTCTTAAGTATACAAGCAAATGTTCTTAAAATTTTAGACTATTACGGGCTGCATTTCGGGTGATGTTGTTGGTATCTCCTATCACAACTATAAAGTCATTTTTTGAGTATGTTTTTACATCTGGAAACTTCAGAAATGCATCAAAACCCTGTTCAATGGGTGCTCAGGCTGGCAATGGTTAAAGATCTTAAACTTATCCTTGGAGCTACGCTCAAGACAGTTGGAGAGACTTCTACCTTGGCTGTCACACGCCACTGTTAATCTTGGCTGGGTTATAGTCTCAAAATCTGAAACAGTTTTCAACGTAATGGGGATGTCAGATTTGAGCAAACAGATGTCCTTTTTTTATTCATTGAGGAGTCGGAGTTGATAGTACGTTTATCGTACTGAACGATATTCTCTTCATCATTTAGTGATAAAATATCAAATCTATTGTCACTCACACTTTTTGGGGTTTTTTATGAGTTTTTATGAAAAGGGCCATTATTGGTTTTCTTATTACGCTTGGCAGGTACTTTTTGCCATTTGGGGTTTAAATTTATAGGAGTTTTATTTGTTTTTGTATGTGAGATATCGTTTCCTGTCATTTCATTTTCCATAGAGTAAGATGAACCAGTGTTTACTATATTCATTCTGCTGAACCATTCATTAAAGGGGATGTTCTCGTTTGTAATGCAGTAATGGTACGCAATGTATTTCGCATTTGCTAAAACATTAATGCCACATTCGAATGAATTCTTTTGCTGAATACATGTCATTTCTGCAACATTAATAGGTTCTATGCCAAGTTTGTTTGCAATAATTTGAACTAATGTTTTATTTCTGGAGTTTAAGGAGTCAAAGTGATGATAAGCTAAACTGTTACTCCTAGTTACGAACAAGAGACTCCAGTGTGAGCCACTGTCATCCTTTCCCCCCTCACTAGAGTCGCTTAAACATAAGAATACAAATTTACTGTTAACAAAATTTGTGAGTTTTAAGCTGTCCAGAGCATCGTCTTTTGTACTAAATCTTATGATAGAGGTCGCTAAAGGACCAAGGAATAGAGCTTTGCTACCAGTAATACTTTCGGACAAAGCTAAGAAGTAGTCATTAAGTACAGTGTCGTCCACCCACTTATCTCTGCCCCAAGATTGTTTAGCTTCCACGTTTAGAAGGTCTGTTGTAACAATATCTAACTTATTTTTTATGCTTGAGATCGTAATATCCTTGTTGTTGTTTTCCTTAGTTAGTGAATTATTCAATCTTGTTATACTTTCTAATTTCTTTTTTAATTCCCCATTCTCCAAAAGTAAAGAATTACAATTTATTTCACTAGTTTTAAGTTTAATTTTAATATCCTTAATTTGATTTTTCAACGTTAGCTTTTCGTCATTCTCCGCCTCTTGCATTTCAGAAGAGTTATTTATGTCTAGTAATCTTTGTTTTTTCTCTATATCCAATTTACTTTCTAATATAGCATTTTCCCTTAAAGAAGTGTCAAGTTTGTCCCTTTTTTGTTCATTATCCACAAGGATTGCGTCACAGTTTTTTATCAAATTCGTTAGTTTAAATGTAAGATGGTCCAAATCTAGTTCTGGTTGGTTAGCTTTTATTTTTTTAATTTCAAAGCAAATCTCGACAATATTCTCATGCAAACCTTCTTGGTGCTCAGTTGAGATAATAACACATTCCTCAAGTGATTTCATTTTATACAAAATATTTTTACAAATCAATATAATAAATATTGATTTGTGTGCTGACAATATAATAAATATTGATTTGTAAAAATATTTTGTATAAAATGAAATCACTTGAGGAATGTGTTATTATCTCAACTGAGCACCAAGAAGGTTTGCATGAGAATATTGTCGAGATTTGCTTTGAAATTAAAAAAATAAAAGCTAACCAACCAGAACTAGATTTGGACCATCTTACATTTAAACTGACGAATTTGATAAATTCAATTCAGTAAATTCAATTTACTGAGTGAACATAATTTTTTCCTCTATAAGTTGGAATTAAACAATAATATGAAAGCTTGAAATAAAAATGTATAAGTTTTAATTCATAATAATATTCTTGTTTATAGTTCTTAAGTGTAACGCAACATTTGCAGTACAAGGGAGAGTTGGTATTGCAGCTAGGAAGTGAAGGCGATTCAATATTATCGACCCGTAGAGTTTGACTCAATCAGATGAGAAGCATCGACCTGCCTCTACCGGCACGGGAAATGAGTAGATCGCAGGGAAAACTAGTTCTGTGCATGCTCAACCTGAACACGCAGTGCGCATGCGCGGGATTCCATGGAAATGACGTGGCCTCGCTTCTAGTCTGTTAACAGTCCTAATTCTCTGAAAATGTGACTCATTGATCCCTTAAATGTTTATCAACTCACCGGAAGGTTACTATTGTTACCTGAAAAACGGATACAAGGGTACCCACTCTACTTGCCGCACTATTCAAATGCTAATAAAACTCTGAGTTTGAAAATATTTGAGTTGGTTCACACAAATATGAAATGAATTTGTGTTGGTTAATATTAGTTTAGTGGTAAATTAAAAAACTGTGGAAACAAGTTAAGGGGTAACTAACTTAAAACTCACTCTGTATATAAATCAATCTATATTATACATAACACGGTGACAAATACTAGGTTAAGCATGACAGAACTACATCATTTATTCTTCGTTATTTTTATGTTGCGTACATAAAAGTAAAAGTTCTATCAAGTGGAAGAGTATTGCAAGTCTATATACATTTTGTAATAGTTTGTTTTGTTTGTTATTTCTAATAATTTTCTTATACAGCATAAGCATGAATCAATAAATGATGAGTAATTTGAGATCCCATTGTTGTGAATAAGTGATCATTTATGTTTCTTACACGTTAAATAAGAAAGCTCAATGACACAAATAAAAGTTAGGTTATGTTAGCAACTATTAACAAGTGGTATATATTTCATTCTCCAAATTAATAACCTACATTTTATATTATTTTATAATTTCTATACTACATTAAAAAATGTTGTCATATATAACTGAGATTTTCATTTTCAAAACAAAATATGTCTTGCGCGGCCTATGATAGAAGTTAACGTCAAAAAGGTGAGTACATATCATGTAAGACTTACTTACACTTTCAAATTCAAAAACGTTTATTCACCAAACAATACATGTTACAAAGGCTTCAGGAATTTAGATTATGAATATTCTCCCCATTTAGACTATATTTATCTGTGTGTGGGGAGGAAGAGTCAACAACAAGTCTTGTTAACAAAACATGAAAATAAAATTTCCTGTAATTATTAAAATTATCTATAGATTCAATATAAACTAACTGTAACAACAATTTCATCATGATAAAAAAATTGTAATTACTTTGAAATTATGATAAAAAATCAAATTGTTAGTAAATATATAATTGGGGGAAAAATTAAATGTAAATAGTGAAATCTAATGTAAAATAGAGAAATTGTTAGGTAATAAGATAATTGTATATAGTTCATATATTCTATAGTTGTAAGCATTGAAGCTTGGTATTTCACATTCTCACGGAAACCAAGAGAGAGAGAGGGTTATCTGTCCTCAGAATAGGCATCACGCCACCCCGTAACTCGAGTTCTTATTGGTGGACTAGAATTACTCTCGCCTGATGCGATGCGAGGCGTCGTTTTCACCCCAGATCTCACGGCAGTCTCAATGTGCACACACCTCGCTCGCGTGGTCTCCCTCTCGTCTAGACCTCACGTAGACTCTCGACAGCACGGTACTCTCAACGCTTACGCACCTCTCTCGCGTGTTCTCTTTCCCCAATCAACAATTAGTGTGTGTGCTTTAACTTTTAACTTTGTGCTACTCATCCAGACCTTCAAGAACTTCGTTTGTGCGGTACGTGATCGGTCTCCTGGACTTTCGAAGCGTCCGTACTTCCGCGACTACTCTTCAGTGCTCTAGGACTGTGGTCAAGGAAGGTGGACTGGATTACCATAAGTGTCTCCAACTACTCCTGCTGGACAAGTGTGCACCTAAGCTCTGTGGTGAGTTAACTCTTTTTATTCTAGCACCTCCCTATTCACTAGATTCTCACGTCTGCTCCAGAAGAGCAGTGGTCCTCCGTACTTATTAACGTTCTCTACTCACTCTCTCTTTGAACATTTTTGGGATAACTCATTCACTCAACATTTTTGGTCCTACGGGCCGCATCATTCATCCCCCAACATTTTTGCTCCTCCAAACCGGATCATTCATCCCGCAACATTTTTGGTCCTCCGGGCCGGATAAATTGTATCATCCGTGGACAACAGCCATTTATTTATATTTAATTAATTGTGTTAATTACAACAAAAACTCTAATCAACAAAGAGATTAATTGATCCACTATTCTCTCTCTCAATTGAATTGCTAATTTTTAAAACAAAAGAAACATTTTTTCGACTCAATTGTTTCTTTTACAATCAATCATTATTTTCTACTAATGAAACAGTTTGGCAAAGTTAAGTGTTGTGATGTACAGTTCAAGTATCTAAAACCTGTTCTCAACCCCTTGCACTAGAAATAGCCGCGCGAAGCGATCAATACCTCGACAGGAAATTCCAGCGACTCTCTCTCTCTCTCTCTCTAAGGTTGAAATGTCAACAACTGTCAAATAAACATTGTTGTTTGTTTACATTCTTGACTTGTATTGATTTACTTTGTATGAATTATATTATTTTTGCTCTTACTTTGTTGCACTAATACCGTAGAGTGTTCTGTATGTTTTGTATGACTGTATTAGAATAATTATTCACCCTATTTTAATAGCAATTTGGACATAGATTTTCTATTCTAACAAGGTTATATGAGATTGTTGTTTTTCTCACTTATAAAGTAACATTGAGTGTCCAGCATTAACAGTCAAATAGTAGGCTTTGTCATTAACTATCACAAAGGTATTTATTCATATTTTAATTAGTTCAATCGTAATAATTGATTTTTATCAATCAAGTAATTGTTAATGTATTTCATGTTATACACATCAGGTTGTTGTTTCTACTTTGATTTCTTTGAATGGATTATTATTGTTAGTTATTATTGATTAGTGATTATCATTTTGTCAATTTTCGTTTGAGCATTTTTGTCTAATATTGTTAAATTCAACAGGTCATAGGTTGCACTAAAAAATTATATGTTAGATATGTACTAAAACAAAATGTTTCTGTTGAATTGAAGTTCGCCACATAACTTAAACGTTTGACTACATTAACAAAAGGTATTTTTCTTAGATTTAATTTTACTTATTCTCTTTTAATGTTTTTATTATTCCTATGTCATTCATGTTATTAATTACTGTAATTTGTAAAGGAAAATTACTCTTTGAAAAATATTGTTTTTTGAAAACCTCATAAATTGTTTTGTGTCACTCTCTTTTAAACTGTGTTAATGAAAGTTGAGCCTGTATATTATTTTTTAGTTGATTAATTATCTCATATCTCAGTGTGTCCAAAATAATTAGCTTGTTTATGCCAAAAAATTTATGTTTAGGAATTTATGTTTTGGTTCATATCACTGTATTGTTGTCTCTTGTAATTAACTATCGTTTAATTATCTCACCATGCCTCCCAAAACGGGTGAATTTAACAGTTCCATCTACTCACGTGTAACTGCTCTTCTCAAAGTGCGTTTTAATAAATTGAAGGATATTTTAGAAGAATTCTCTACGCAAACTGAATCTCTAACCTCTGTACAAGTTAAACAGCTAAACGCCTTCTCTAATGAAATAAAAAAGAAAAAGGCTGATTTTGATAATAACCTTCAACGGGTTTTAGCTCTTGATTCTGACGATGGTGTGTCAGATGAAACTTTATCTTCCGACCAAGATGAAGTTGAAACTCTCTTTGCGTATTTGACAGCAATCATTGAGGTGCTTGCTCCTCCTGTCGAACCAAAAACACCTAGCTCACTGAGTGATAGCAGTAGTGTTTCACATTCTGGATCCTCTCTAGTCAGGTTACCAAAAATAGACCTGCAAAAGTTTTCTGGTGACCCACTAACGTGGACAAGTTTTATTAATCTGTTTGATACGACGATTCATCGTAATGCAAGCCTTTCCAGTGTGGCTAAGTTCCAATACTTACTCAGTGTGTTACAAGGTGATGCTTTAACATTAGTAAAAAGTTTAACTCTCTCCGCACCTAATTATCTCGTGGCCTATAATTTACTACGAGATAGATATCACAATACTCGCAGGTTGCAATCTCTACACCTCAATCAACTCTTAGACTTACCTGCTGTTAGTGCTACCTCTTTGAAGGGACTTCGTCAATTCGTGAACATTTTTACTGAACATTCACAAGCCTTGAAGGCATTAGGATTCGATGTAACTCAAAATAACCCACTTTTATCTGCATTATTGTTGCGTAAACTTGACAATGAGCTCTGTAAAAAACTTGAAAGTTTTCGATCCAATGCGAATGAAGACTTTAGTCCTCACTCTTTACCTAGTGTGGAAGAAATAATAAAATATTTGAACATTGAGTGCTCGCAAACTGAAGACGCTAATATACACAACTCTCCTTTTGTGAACAAAAATATCTCATCACGGTTACAAACTCAACAAAAACACGCTTTGGTAAAAAAGGTGAATTCTTCACATAGTGGCGTCTCTATGATCACAACACAAACCAGTTCTCAGTCACAGTCGGGAACTACTAATAAACACAACGCTTGGCAATGTTTTGCTTGTAATAAAACAGGTCACAAAATATATGCTTGTGATACATTTAAAAGGAACTCACCTCATGAAAGATACGAGTTAGTAAAAAAACACCAACGTTGTTTCTCATGCCTTGGTAATCACAGCTCGAAAGATTGTCAGTCTAAATCAACGTGTCGCACATGTGACAAGCGACATCATACAATGTTACATTTTGATGTTAAGCTCTCTAGTCAACCCTCTCGAGATAGTCATACGTCCTCTCGACCTCAAGATCAACATAATGTTACTTCGAGGGATATAGCTACAACTTCATCTCTTTTTGTCTCTTCTGCTGATGTATTAAATTGCTCTGCCCAAAATAGCTCTAACTCTCTCTCCTCATCTAATTATACGGTGTTACTCGGTACAGCTCTAATTAAGCTAACCACCTCTCAAGGCATTTCTCATGTTTTTAGAGCATTACTTGACACGGGCTCTATGTGTGAACTCCTCTCTGAACGTGCCGCTAATATCTTGAACGACAAGCGACATGCTTCAAATCTAAAAATATCTGGACTCGCTCAAAACTCCTCCTCTACAAAGGGAGCAATGTATCTAAACTTGGAAACGCTCTCCGGCCACACATTGGCCAACAAACATCAGTTTCACATTTTAGATAAAATCTCCGTGGATTTACCACGCACTCGTATCGCTTCTGACGTGTGGGACAAGGTCAAGCCTTATACACTCGCTGACCCTTCCTTCCACTTACCTGGTGGCATTGATGTATTAATAGGTAGCTCTCTGTTACCTCTAATTCTTACTCAAGAGAATCATTCGCTTGGGCCTCACATGCCTCATGTGATAGGCACACACTTCGGCTACATACTCATGGGTCAAGCTCCTTGTGCTTCGACTACGGATGCTGCGGTCAACTTCTCAATATCTCTTCTGTCTACTAGTGATGATCTCTTGCACTCATCTTTACAACGATTCTGGCAACAAGAAGAAGCACCACCCGTCAGTGTTAAATCACAAGAAGAGATCACTTGTGACGAATACTTTGTGAAGACTCATACTCGTGACTCAACTGGTCGCTATGTTGTGCGACTTCCGTTCAGAACGGATCCCTCTGCTCTTGGCCTCTCTCGAAGTACTGCTGAAAAGCGTTTACTGTCTCTTGAACAAAAATTTAACGCACAACCTCAGTTTGCTCAGCTTTACCGCTCATTCATTTCTGAATATCGAGCTCTTGGTCACATGATCAAAATAGACCATGTTGATGACATCCCTCACTATTATCTCCCTCATCATGGTGTATTGAAAGACTCTAGCAGTACAACAAAACTTAGGACTGTGTTTGACGCCAGTAGCAACACCAGTTCTGGTTACTCTCTCAATGATATTCTTTTCACCGGTAGAAAGTTACAGACTGATATCTGTGACATTATTTTGAACTTCCGGTCTCATAAAATAGTGTTTTCATGTGACATACACCAGATGTTTCGTCAAATAAAAATCCATCCTGACGATCAACATTTTCAACTCATTTTATGGCGTGATGATCCTTCCGCAAAAATATCCACATTCAAACTCACCACTGTCACCTACGGGATGAACAGCTCTCCATACTTGGCAATTAAAACTCTGACTCAACTTGCGGAGGATGAAGGTGCTGACTTTCCTCAGGCAGCTAACTCACTACGTCATCATACCTACGTGGATGATATTGTCACTGGTGCAGACTCTGTGGAGGCGGCTCTTGAACTTCAAGACCAGCTCATCCAACTCTTAGGTCGTGGCGGCTTCGAACTTCGGAAGTGGGCGTCCAACCCCAACCAGCTCCTCGACAGGTTCCCTTCGGAACATCTAGAGACTCCTAGTTTCTTGCAAGAAGCACAACTTCATCAATTCTCCATCCTGGGTATGCACTGGTCCCCTGAAGAAGATTGTTTTCGCTATGCCTTCCAATATCAAACAGACAAATTAACCAAGCGCACTGTATTAAGCCTCATTGCAAGATTGTACGATCCCTGCGGTTTTCTAGCTCCATTAATCATGGTAGCTAAATGCTATATGCAGCTCCTATGGGCTCAAGGCCTAAAGTGGGACGATGCTCTCCCCCCTGATCTCGCCGATAAATGGCAATTATTCATTAATGACACTAGCCGTTACCTCTCTCAACTCAAGATGCCTCGAGCTTTTCCGTTAGCCCACTCTAATGTAATTGAATTACACGGCTTTTCTGATGCCTCAGAATGTGGTTATGCCGCAATAGTGTATTTCCGTTGTGAATCTTCTAGCGGAGAAGTGACTGTGAGACAAATTTTGTCAAAAACTCGTGTGGCCCCTCTGAAACGGGTGACCCTGCCTCGTTTAGAACTTTGTGGAGCTCATCATTTGTCTAAGCTAATTGATTATTGCCTTAGACAGTTTTCTCATCTCAAGATTAATGAACTGACACTTTGGTGTGACTCTTCGGTAGTGCTCACGTGGCTACAAACACCTACCTACCGATTGAAAACTTTTGTAGCAAATCGTGTCGCTCAAATTCAAGAAATTATTCCTGGTCATCATTGGCGACACATTAAAGGTACAGACAATCCAGCCGATTGTGCTTCCCGAGGTGTTCTTGCATCTCAACTCGTCACCCACCCACTGTGGTGGCATGGCCCCCCATGGTTAAGTCTATCTAAGCCTCACTGGCCGACTCCTAACTTCACACCAATAGAACCACAATTTCAGACTCTATCAATTCAAGTAGAGGCAATGCTAAATTCTCGACCACTTACTGCTCTCAGCTCAGACCCTTCTGAAATCTCAGTTTTAACACCTGGTCACTTCTTGATTGGTGCTCCTCTGGCTGCCCTACCAGAACCCGATCTCTCTGATGTTCCTACCAATCGACTTCGCCATTGGCAACTAGTCCAGGCCTTTCACCAACGCATCTGGCATCGTTGGCACTTGGAATACCTCCACTCTCTACAACAACGTTCTAAATGGAGCACTCCCCAGGAGAACCTCAAAATTGGAGATCTCGTCTTGGTGCAATCCCCGACACCACCTCTTACCTGGCCTCTTGGACGTATCACTGACGTTCACCCCTGGACCTGATGGCACCGTGCGAGTGGTCACCATCAAGACGCCTTCAGGGACTTACACTCGACCTGCAATCAAGGTCTTTCCTCTGCCACTAAACTAAGTGGACTCTTAACTTTTAAGAATTTAGTATAACTTAATAATAAGCTCTTTGTCATGTAACTCATCACCCTTTATATGTTGTGTGTAATTTTTTCATTTTCTCTCTATGTTGAAGTTTATAACTTCAAGGTGGCCGGTATGTTAGGTAATAAGATAATTGTATATAGTTCATATATTCTATAGTTGTAAGCATTGAAGCTTGGTATTTCACATTCTCACGGAAACCAAGAGAGAGAGAGGGTTATCTGTCCTCAGAATAGGCATCACGCCACCCCGTAACTCGAGTTCTTATTGGTGGACTAGAATTACTCTCGCCTGATGCGATGCGAGGCGTCGTTTTCACCCCAGATCTCACGGCAGTCTCAATGTGCACACACCTCGCTCGCGTGGTCTCTCTCTCGCCCAGACCTCACGTAGACTCTCGACAGCACGGTACTCTCAACGCTTACGCACCTCTCTCGCGTGGTCTCTTTCCCCAATCAACAATTAGTGTGTGTGCTTTAACTTTTAACTTTGTGCTACTCATCCAGACCTTCAAGAACTTCGTTTGTGCGGTACGTGATCGGTCTCCTGGACTTTCGAAGCGTCCGTACTTCCGCGACTACTCTTCAGTGCTCTAGGACTGTGGTCAAGGAAGGTGGACTGGATTACCATAAGTGTCTCCAACTACTCCTGCTGGACAAGTGTGCACCTAAGCTCTGTGGTGAGTTAACTCTTTTTATTCTAGCACCTCCCTATTCACTAGATTCTCACGTCTGCTCCAGAAGAGCAGTGGTCCTCCGTACTTATTAACGTTCTCTACTCACTCTCTCTTTGAACATTTTTGGGATAACTCATTCACTCAACATTTTTGGTCCTACGGGCCGCATCATTCATCCCCCAACATTTTTGCTCCTCCAAACCGGATCATTCATCCCGCAACAGAAATGTACAGCAAAAAGGTGTCATTAATATGTGAACGTCTCAATACTTTTATACATATGGGGATTGTATGAGCATCTTAGCAGTCTAATGACCCATTTGTTCTAGCCGCTTAATCGCCCTGTATTTATAAATAGCAACATTGGAACCCTCTAAATAAGAAATTCAATATGGAATGTTGAATGGGTAGAGACAATAAGCTAAATGATATGAATTTATTATTTGTATAGAATTATTTAATCTACGAATTGTAATATTTAAATGCATTCTATTTTTAGTTGAGTAATTGTAATTTTGTTATATCTGATTAAATATTCAACTTCTATTTGGGATAAAAATTAATATATGTTTTATTTACAACTGTCTTGTACTAAGGACAGGAAACTTCAAAAAGTAAACTGGTTGGAAACCTTATGTTTTTTTAGTATTGTTTTTAAATGCAATAATGCATTTAATCCACACATTAAATGCACCACTTTCTATTCTATTAATCATGTAACCTGTCTTCAAAATAACTCTTAAAACAATTAATAGTGTTTGTTGATTTCAAAACTGAATGCTTCTAATTTAATAAAAAGTTTCTTTTTATCTACTGAAACAAAAGCCTTAGCTAAATCTAAAAAGAGTTATTAAAATGTTCTTTTGTAAATTGATTTAAACAGCAATGTACTTGGTAATACAGTATTGAACAAGGCGTCTGATATGTCCATACAACTTCTAAACCTATTATGATTGTTCTCTAAAATTCCAGCCATATTTAGGTAATCAGGGACTTGGTTTTTTATACACCTCTCCAGTATTTTAGTCAGAGTAATTAGAAATGAAATGGGCCTGTAGTTATTCAATAAATCTTTCGTTCCAGATTTGTAAATGGGGATTACTTTAGCTATTTTTTAAGGTTTTGGAAATTTGCCAATATTAATGCTTGTATTTGTTGTATACAAAATTGGACTAAAAAAGGACATGCATGGTTTCCTTTATAATTTGAGAGGCTATAACATCACCCTAATGCGAATCGCCCCTTGATAAGAGAAACCACATTAATCAGCTCCTCTACATTAATAATCCAGCACTTTAATTTTGCTGGAATAAAAATCTCCTCTGAAAACCCTAAAAGTAAAATAAAGAAGAATGAGAGGAATATTCAGATTGTGTACAGATCTGAAAACACGATTAAACACAATGAGTGTTGAAGATGAAGAATTAGATGATCCAACCTATAAAGCCTTAAAAAATTAATTCAAGAAATGTTTACAAGGCACGAAGAAAAGTAATCAGAAAAGATAAGACAGTGTTATGGTTGTAATTACCCAGGTAGAGGAGAATTTTAATAACATCCTGCAGGAGTTATTAACATAATGCAGGAGTTTAAAGAAAAGACAAAATTTCTTGAAAAAGTTTAGGTTAGGTTAAATGGCAATAGGCCAGGAATTTCAAACACGCACCACATGTGTGCGTGTGTGTGTGTATAGAAATAAGCATATGCAGTTAAACAAATATCAATATCTAATATATAACAATCTACACATGATTCTTTCAAGTGTTTTTTATAATTATATTTTTGGACGTTAAATAAGATATAAACCCTAGAATCATGAGTAATTATTGAATAAAAAATGTATGGTGACAATACTGAAAACTTTTAGTGACAGAAATATTCATGGCCGTTGCGTGAGTATAGCGACCTTCCCGGACGCTGCAGAAGTGGCGGTTTGGGGAGCGCCGTGAGTGCCACCGCAAAAGAAACAAAAAATTAGAAAAAATTATGTTATATGTACATAAGGTATGTTGGAAAGTTATGTATAAATTATAACTGGATTTTGAATATTACGTTGTATGCATTTACTGAACAAATACACATTTGACACCAATCGCCTTATATATTTGAAACGTTTTCCCAAATTAAATATTTTATTAAAATTGAGTAGCTGTATACTACTTTTAGTTTAGTAATAATATCCTAAAAATAAACTCCATTGTGGAGTTGAAGGATCTACAAAGCGTTAAAAAGCCACATTCTTGCGCTTAAATTAGCAAATATTTTGCGAGGGACACCCGGATCTCCCTCTTTCCTAGGGGTATTGCAAACCCCACATAGCTGTCAGGAGGAGGGGCCCCTTAGATATTGACTTGCACAGGGCCCCACAATGCCTAGCGCCACAACTGCCTGTCCCAACTTAATTATTTTAATATGTATAAATCAATATTGCAATGCCGCATAGTGTCGCTCTGTACACACAAGTCGCTGGCGTGTTCTATTTTTATTTCGCCCGACCAACTATTCAATTATACTAGAAAAGCTCTCACCAATGCACACAGAATGACGACACAATAGCAACTGTTTGACCTACCGACACGCCGGAGCAATGTTTCCACAAATATCATTGGTGAAGTTTGTTGTGAGGAAATCCCTCATTACGTTCCCCACCTCTCCTTTCCCAAGATCAAGTGCTAGGAACCTTCCTTCTCTTTGTCACCAAGCCGCCCTGGCCGGATATGCTAGGTTTTACTGTAGTACTTTTTATGAGTTACTGTTTTCTTACATTATTTGTAGGATTTGATTATAATAAATTAAAATGATTTTCGTCAAAAATGTAAGTAATTTAATTCCTGATTCTAGTATTTTTGTAAGGTAATTCAATCAGTTTAGGTGTTACTTACTGGCCATGCAGACAGGGACGCAATCCGCCACACAACTTTGTATAACGAGCGTCGCTAATTGTGTGTCGGGGGGGGGGGGGGGGCACCTGGCAATATCTCGCCCCAGGCACCAATAAACCACGCGACAGCCCTGAGTATATTCATTAGGAGAGATAGGATATCAGCAAACTTACCTTAGAAGATAGAAAACTTACCAAAGTAAACAATTGAAAAGAATCACATGTGCAAATATGTTCTGTGCCACTGGCACTTTCTTCTCTCACTCTACTTACCTGAAGAAAGCGCCACTGGCACAGCAAATCTTTGCACATGTGTTTCTTTTCTATTTGTTTACTACTACTGTGGTGTTAGTGGACTTGTCTTCTAAGGCATGTTTGCTGATATCCTATCTCTCCTAACGAACATACTGTTACAAACAGACCTTTGTAAAAGAAATATTCAGTTAACATAATTCATTTAAGTTGTAACATTTGGTAATTTTTATATGTTTCCTCTATTTTATAGATCATGTCACATATATTTATTTAATAATTTCTAACTTTTTATATTATTTTATTTCCAAGATTGAAAATATATACTTTAAGACTTCTTCAAGTGTTGCTTCATTCCAGTTTTAAAATTAGTATATGATTTGAGCTGACAGTCAGCAGAATACATAAGGTAGCAACACTTGTCCCAAATACCAATTATCTAGGCCCTCTGGGTTTGTTTCAGTCTGCTCCTGGCAGCCCTACCTGCGATAGTTCTTTCTAAAAGGTAAGGCAGTTTTAATGCTTGGGTTGGGTTTGGTGGTTAAAAATAGTGAGTTAAGTGACTAATTTTTTGAAATTAGTGACTTTTAGTGACTTACAATTATGAGAAAATAGTGACTTTTAGTGACTAAATAGCATGTTATAAATAGCTTACCTACCCGTTGTTTAGGTCTAAAAAGTTGTCTAGACAGACTATAGGCAGGTTTTAGCCATTAGTATTATTTTATTCCATCAGTCTGGAGCAACAACTCCATTAAGGATTTTAAACTAAATGAGCTATAGGTGATAAGTATAAAATACTACAGACGATTGTATTACCATGAGTATGATGACTTTAAAGACAAATTCACATAAAAAATAAATAAAATATAACGGTCCTCCCCAAACACCCCTCCCTTTTTATTTTATTTATTTTTTAAATTTTGTTATTGAGTCAAAAAAGCAACTACAAAATCTTAATACACAGATAAAGAACCTTACTTAAAGAACATTTTAGTATAAAGGAACTTTAAAGAATATGGTTTAGAGAATTTTTAGTTTTAAGGTAACACAAATTTCTTAAAAATAAAATGAGTCTTATTTAATCAGCCTTTATGAAAAATATATAATAAATTTACACCTTTTTTAAGAAATCAGTTATTAATGAAGTTTTCTTTTTTTGAACAGAGTCTTGAACAGATTATAGTGTTACCCTCTGTTGGCTATCTTCTTCCTGTACCTTTGCTACTCCTTCCAGCATAGCATAAGCTAACGCTGCTTCTTTAAAATCTTTTTTTATAGCTAGTTTTAGTCTTTCATTGGCCTCGCTTAAGAGAGTTGAAGCACTCTCAAGCTTTTCTGTTTCTTCTTTGTGCAATTTCTTTAATTTTTGCTCTGCTTCATTAATATCTTTTCTCTTTTTCTCCAACTGTAGTTTGTAGCTTCTTCTGTCATCTTGTTTTCTTTTCCCTGCTTTTCTTTTTTAGCTGTATCGTCTTCTTCCTTCTTTTTTCTAGCGAATAAGAGCTGTAGGACTGACTTGTGGTGCGGATCAATGATGTTAACTCTTTTGTGATGGGCACTAGATGGGGCTTATTATCAAAAGCTTTTAGTGCAGCTTTAACTGTTAATAAAGCATTTAAGGTGCGTTCTGACATGCTCACCCTGTCACTGGTTAGGGTTCTTCCTGATGCAGAGAATATCCCCTTTCTGCATCTGAATTTCCATGAGAAAGAGATAAACAAGCTTTAATAACTTTACACACTTCAGGGAACTTTGGAGAGTCGTCGATACCTTTTAAATCCATAAAGTACTTCCAGTATTGATCAATGGTTAGGTCTTTTGGATCACACCCTTCAGGTTCTAATTTTACTAACTTCCACTCATCCAAGAGCACATCGGTTTTTACATCCCAAGACATTGTTCTGCTTACTTCTAATATTTGGTCGGGGCTTTCATCAGATGACTTTCCACTGGGGCGCAGGCATGCCAAACTCTTTAAAAAGGTGGATTTAAATGAAGATTTTTGAACTACGTTTAACACTAGCCACGTAATGTTTTTGCACACCAAGAAGGAAGAAGGCTTTGTCCTTCTGATTCAACTTTGTTACTTCAGCTCTGATTTTTTCATCCGAAATAATATTTTCAACATTTATCAGATTGTCTGCTTTAAAATGATCATCAATGAAATTGTAATCCACAGTCTTTAACACGTCCAATGCTGATGACGCTAGTTGGCGTCACACAGAACGTGCCTTGTCTGCTGATGACGCCAGTTGGCGTCACTCCCACCCTTTTGCAAGCCAAATCTTGTAGCCATATTATCCTGTCTCATCAGTCAGTAAGTGGTTGTTTTTCACAGTGATTAGTCGTGTAATAAGTTATACTTATTAGTTTAAGTGTTCGTTTTGAGTTTCAATTATCAGTGCGTAAATAAATATATGTTATAATGAGTTATAATATGCCGAGTACCTCTCGTGAAACCCAAGATATGACAATCAGTGAAATTGACCGTGAGTTGAATTCTGACACGAAATCTGAAGCAATGAGTAGTGGTGACAGTTATATTCCCGGGGAAAGTGATTGGGATTTAGATAGCTGTGGTAATGACACCCAGGAAGATGAACAGGATGGATCAGTTCAGACGCTTCCATCACCTACTGTTCCAGCTACGGTTGCTCCCATTGCCATTGCCAGTGCAGTCCAAACTACACAAGGTAGGAGAAGAGCTGATTTACCCCAGTTAGTATGGAATGACAATCCTGCTTTGAAAACTTTTATATTTAACCAACCTACTGGTCTTAAGGTTCCAATACCGGGTAATAATAAGCCTATGGATTATTTGACATTAATTTTAGATGACGTTATGCTGCAATCAATTGTTAGGGAAACTAATATATACGCAGAAGAAGTATTTCTTTCTAGTTCCCTTGCACAACACTCACGCATGAGTTACTGGCGAGACCTAAATATCAAGAGCTAAAGGTATTTTTGGGCCTCTTTCTACATACAGGAATAGTAAAAATGCCAAGACTAGAGAGTTATTGGAAAAAAGATGAACTGTTCCAAACTTGTTTTGGGAAACACATGTCACGTGATCGGTTTATGGGTATTTTACGTTGCCTTCACTTTGCCAAAGTAGATCAAGATAGTACTGATCGACTACAGAAAGTTAGGCCCCTGATAGACCATTTCAATAACAAAATGCTAATCATTTATGCACCAAAAAGAGAACTGTCCATTGATGAGTCCATGATCCTGTGGCATGGTCGCGTAGTCTTTAGACAATACATAAAAAACTAAAAACACAAATACGGTATAAAGTGTTATCTTCTTTGTGAACCTAATGGACTTACAATGAAGTTCTGTATATATTCTGGAGCTTTGGATGAGTTAGCTGGTGTGGGACACACTGAAAAAGTAGTACTGCATCTACTAAGAGAATGTCTGAACGCAGACCATTCAGTTTATGCAGATAATTTTTATAACAGTGTAAATTTGACTAAACAGTTGTTACAACAAAGAACGTACATAACAGGGACTCTGCGTGTAGATAGGCAACAACATCCAGTAGAAGTTGTCCAAGCTAAACTCAAGAAGGGTGAAACATGTGCTAAATATCATGAAGGAGTTGTAGTTGGAAAATGGAAGGATAAGAGAAACGTTCTATATATATCCAGCCAATTTGAAAATGAGATGAACGTGTCAGTGAATAAACGAGGAGTAGAAAAACAAAAGCCTCTTCCAATAATAGAATACAAGTATATGAGCGGCATAGATAGGCAGGATCAGATACTTAGTTATTATCCAGCAGAAAGAAAAACAATCCGCTGGTACAAAATGGTATTTGTGCACATTTTACAAATGGCAGTTTTGAATGCTTTTTTACTGTTTCGTCAAAACAATGTTGGAGATGAAATGACATTGTTGACATTCAGACTTGACATAATAAGGAATCTTTTGAATGCCGCAGACAACCAGCCATTGCCCCGTAATATGCCAAATATTTCCGAACACCAACCGACAAAGCTCCCAATGGGAGATAAAGGAAGAAGGCTAAGAAAACGTTGTGTAATGTGTTACAGTAAAGGTATTCGTAAAGACACAATATATCAATGTGAGGCGTGCGACAGTAAACCTGGCCTATGTCTGGGTGACTGTTTTATAAATCACCACAAGTAAAAGTATAAAAGTGTCAATGTATATAGTGTAAATATAAACGTGTTGTGAATATTATATTTTGTAAAGAATAAAAACTATGGATACAAGGTAAGTACTCAATACATTTATCAATACTTATATTATAATTCGAGTTAGTTTCGTAAAAACAAGAACGACGCCACTTGGCGTCATCAGCATATCCCATCAAAACCAGATGCCATATGCTGATGACGCCGTGGTGTCATTTATTATTTTTTACATTATATTGCTAATTTTGGAATAAAACATTTCGTGAACATGTACATAATAAATTATGAAATAATAAACATCCAAAAATAAAATAAAATATTTCAGCATTTGCACAATAATGAATTACCATGTCAGCAGTGAACATGTTAAGGACTCAGGTGTGCAGATTCTGCCCATAATTGTCTGTACTAGAGAATGTAAATACATTCTCTAGTACAAATGTGAATGCAGAATGTGCACCGAAGGTTCTTCTTTTTGTAAGAACCCAGTAACTTGAGTAAAAATGTGAGCACTGTAAATTACGAACATTACTTCTGAATGAATTGCTGGTTTTTTCAGGAAGTATACAATCTTTTTATACATAGATATTTTTTCTTTTTCAAGTTTTTGGCTTTTTTTGGAATGTGCTCCAAAACATATTTCTTAACTGCTGGCCATTGCTCAAGTAGTCTAGTGGCTGTTGGTTCTAGAGTCAGCCATCGACTAGGGCAGTGTTTAATGAACACATGATTTTTTATAGATAAAGAATCTTGCATCTTTCTATATTCTTCCCATCTACTGAGCCAATGATAAAAAAATGGTGTAGGGCAAAGATAAGGTCAGATACATTATTTCCACATTCTTCAAGACATTTTAAGAAAGCATTGTGAACAGTATGTTCAAACATCACTACCAATCAAATGAAAAGTCCAACCAACCAATGGGCAACAGTAAGCTGTAAGATGATTATAAATACCAACCATAAAAAATAACAATTAAAACCTATGAGGCTATTTATGTCAACAATCAGTCGCTGGTTACTAAAATCAAGAGTTTTCACTGAGTGAAGTGTTTACTGGCGACTGACAGGTGAATGAAATAAATAACCGCAAATACCATTGTTGTTTGTTTTAAATAAAATTAAATATGAAGATAAAATACATCATAAATAATATATTTATACATAGGTAAAAAGGTTTTACAAATTACTTAACCATAACAAGGCGGAAAATTTATTTTAAAGTGAAAATATTAATTTTATAAACATATTTATCAAATAAAATAACAGACAGTTCAAAAATAGTGACTTTTAGTGACAACATTTCAAAATAGTGACTTTTAGTGACCCAACCCAAGCCTTAAAAGACTTTTTTAAGGTTTTTTTACAGGCAGTTTTACCTTAAAAAGACTTAGCGACTGTTCATATTAAGATTGAGAGTTAAATATTTTTTGAAGTAAATTGTTTAAAGTTTTTGTTAAAGATTAAAGTTAAAGATTTTATTTTAAAATTTTAAAGGTTTAAATATTTGAATAAATTAAATTATTCCAGGTTAAATATTTCTGTTAAATTCAATTGTGGGGTTTACGAATAAAGGATTTTATTTGATTCATCCAAGTTAATAAAATTGTTGGATATATTTTGTACTCAATAGATTTCTTTAAGATTTGTAAAAAGGTATGAAATCTTATTTCTAAATTCTAAATAGTAATTTCTCTTTTTAAATTTGATGTGTGTTTTCTTTTACAGTAGCTCCATATACACATATACCATATGACATATGTGAGTGAATGTGTGAGTAAAGTAAAAAGTAAATTAATTTTAGGATGTTAAGTTCACAATAGGATTTCATTTTTCTGATTGTAAAAAAACCTGAATTTATTTTACCAAGAAGTAATCTAACATGCTCATTCCAACTAAAAATTTGGAATGGCTTTTACTTGGTAAAGAGTTATAATTTATAATATCTATGTTTGAATTTATATTTGTGCTATTTTGGATGGTTTTGAAATGCATTATTAAGAGGCGGAGTTATGAACAAAATAGACAACGGCTACAAGGCAATAGACGATCTCCTGGCACATACACCCCGAAAGTTCATTTTTCAAGGCGTACAACCTACTACGAGAGGCAGGCTTCTCCAAGTCCAGACGGAAGTTTATCTAGGGACCATTACACCCCTACTGAGATATTTAATAACACTAGCAATAAAATAAAAATCATAGCTATTCACATCCAATACAGTTAAGTATGTAGCTAGTCTGTTGGTTGAACGGCAAAAGGCTACAAACAAATTAGATTAATTATTTTCTTACAAGTTACTAATATTACTACCTATAACATGTATTTTTCACAAAATGAACACTTCTGTCCATTATTATCCTACTAAACTGTCCACTTAGATTTAATGCAACAACGAACAAACATGAACACTGAATTAGATTTCTAGGATTGTAAAACTATTTAGTTTGTGAATATAAGGGGTTTACAGTGGATATCCATGCACTAAAAGTGAAATAAAAGTTGTCCAGTTCATTTTTGAAATTACCATAAAGTTTTAAGTGTGCTCTAAACGGAATATAACATAATATTTAAAAAAATATTGGTAATAAGTATGGTTTGTATACAGTACTGCTAAATTTATAAAATATATAAAGCATAAAAATATATATACAGTACTCATAATACGAAAATTATTCACTCATAACAAATTTTTAATTATTTTTTATTGATATATAATCAAGTGGTAATGTTACTGAGCGGCCGCCGGGTCTTGCTGTGACGTCAAAGACCCCTCAAACACAGGCACCATTGCAGTATAGGAAGTGGGCCAACCTCCTTTTTACTAGCCTTAGGTTAATACAACATACGAGTGCAAGTTGGTCCATGCCACTGTACATGTTTGGGTGGGTGAGTGGGTCAATACCACTATTACTGTACGTGTATGTGTGGTTGTATTGACCCACCCACTCATACACGTACAGTTACAATGACCAGGCCACCCACCGATACAAGTACGGTGGTATTAACCCCCCACTCATACACGTACAGTTACATTGACCAAGCCACCCACCAATACAAGTACAGTGATATTGACCCACCCAACCACCCATACACGTACAGTGATATTGACCGACCCACTCATACACGTACAGTTACATTGACCAAGCCACCCACCAATACAAATACGGTGATATTGACCCACCTTACCACCCATACATGTACAGTGATATTGACCCACCCACTCATACACGTACAGTTACATTGACCAAGCCACCCACCAATACAAGTATGGTGATATTGTAGCGTACCCACTCAGCTTGTAGCGGTTGATGAGTCAATACTACTGTAAATGTATGGGTCGGCAAGTGGTCCATACGATTGATTTACAAGATGCTGGCTTGATGAGACATCCTTTGATCAACTCTTGGAGGTTTTTTTTAAAGTCGGATTGTTTGTTTTCTGTTGTTGTAGGACAGACAATTTTTTAGAATCAGCCGCCTCTCACCTTTTCTGCCGTTTGGAGACGAACCTATCTTAGTTCTCTGGAGGTAGGTTGCCTTCCCGCTTTTCCTTGTCTTTTTCATCCCTTCAACCAAACTTACCCACCACCCAACTCTTATCTGTACCCACCCACCCATTAACGTACAGTGGCATGGACCAACATGCACTTTTATGTTGTATTAACCTAAGGCTAGTAAAAAGGAGGTTGGCCCACTTCCTATACTGCAATGGTGCCTGTGTTTGAGGGGTCTTTGACGTCACAGCAAGACCCGGCGGCCGCTCAGTAACATTACCACTTGATTATATATCAATAAAAAATAATTAAAAATTTGTTATGAGTGAATAATTTTTGTATTATGAGTACTGTATAGTGAATATATATTTTTATGCTTTATATATTTTATAAATTTAGCAGTACACCCTCCAACCCACACATAAGCATACACGTATTGACCCTCCCATCGTTACACATAGAGAGGTATTGACCCACCCACCCATACAGTGGTACTGACTCTCCAACCCACCCTACAGATGTACTGACTCATCTACCCAAATACGTACAAGATCATCTCCAAAAGAATCTTAAGAAAGTATTGAAGGATTTCATGTATTCATTTTGCTAAGGAATAGTAAAATAAAAAATTATATATAATTTAGCTCTAAATTATTTAAAAATTAATAAGGTCATAAAATAACCCGTAACACTAAATACACATCTGAAAAAGTGCAAAAAAGTACTGATGGAGTTATGCACATTTTACTTCCCCAAAAATAGCAATTTCTCAATGTAAAACGATTTAATGTTTTGAGAAATATTATAGATTCATGTTAATGGATATTTAGAAAGCCCTTTTAATAAATACACTTGCATTGTTACATGCTTCCTCATAATGCCAGCGCTACAAATATATGAGTAAAGTGAATAACCAAAATTAAGTAAAAAAAAGGGAAAAAGCAGGAATTAATTTGAAATGTTAGCAGAGTTAAATCTATAAGCCTAAATCAGAGTTAGATAACCAAAGCGAAACAGTGTCCATATGATACCAAATATGTAGGGTTGTAATTCTAAATCAAATTCCCTGATTAAACTAAATACTGAACTGAATTATAGCACACAGATGGTAGGCTTGTAAACCAAAATTGAAGTCAGTAAAACAAGCAAAAAATAAAATTTCAAGTGAGAGCAAATTTGTAATCGAAAGTCCATGTAAGGGCAAAATCAAAAAGAGTGAAGCAAAATGGGTCATTAGGTTCTTTTGCCACTGGCAAGTGATCAGCTCCGGATAACATTTTGTTTAGTATTGGTAGAGTTCCAAAATAAGTACTGAACTCTCTTATATAAATGGAAACTAGTAGAAAGAGGAATTGGTTGCTTGCTAGTGCAAGTGTTGGGCAGGTAACTGTAAAGACAAGTTGATCTCCTCTGATAAAGAGTCACTGTGATTCCAAAACTGCATTCCACTGCTATGAATTCTTACTGGGTTGTCCATTTTGACTTGCATATTTAGTAATTTATATATATTCTTTTTTAATATAAATATTATATTGTTGAGTTTACTGAGTTTATTTTATTAATTTTTGTTATTTATTTAATCACACTAATTTGTTACTAATTGTTGTTACTAATGTCGCAAATTGTTAAAAGCAGAATTAGTGTTATGTATTGTTATATACTATTGTGGATGTATTTATTTATTTAGATGTATTAAACTGTTATAGTATTGATGATTGGGGTAATGCTGTATTAGGAAAGGAATGTTTCAACATACAATTTTGGTATGGGGCTGAAAATGTAGATCTTACATAAGATATTTGTAGTTAATGAGAGCTGCCAACAAGCCTCTGCTTGTAAGTTACATACCAAGGTAATTTAATCAGCTTAATTGGAGAAAATTACTCGTCATCTATTATTTTTTAAATAATTTAATTCAAAAATTGCATTTTGTCAAATTTTAATTGAGTAACATTCATAAGTTTAATTTACAGTATAGTAATTATGTTGAAGCAATCTTTTAGTCATTTATATTTAATTGAAATTTACACTAAAAGTAAATTTTAATATTAACAAATTTTGTCAATAGTTTAATTTTCATGCTAAGATAAATTTATAATGTTTTTATAAATACAGCTCTTAAATAGCCTGATTAGGCTAGAAAGCTATACAACCCACTGAATGAGCATATGTAATTGATAAATAAAATAATTATTGATAAAAAAGTAGATAAATAAAATAATTATTGATAAAAAAGAAATGTTATTTTACTTAAATTGCGAGTTTACTTGGGTTTGCAGGCCTGTGCATGGTTTCAACAATTGAAATACTGGTAGTAAGCTCAGTTTGGGATTTGAACCTTGGACATTATATTCTTCAACCTTAAACATTGAGCCACCACACCTGCAATTGCATCACTACCCATTGCATCAATTGCAACTACAAATGCCATTGATAGCTTAATTAATCAACTTTTACTGACCTTAGAGAGTAAAATTGCTGCCCAGGTTACCTTATGTGACCTGAGTAAAGCATTTGACACAGTCAACCATGTAATTTTATTGAGTAAGTTGGAATATTATGGTTTCTATGGCAAAGACTTGGAAATTTTGAAGTCATATCTTTCAGAGCGTAAGCAATTGGTCGACCACAATGGCAGTTTTTCTGAAGTTTACGAATTTAAGTTAGGAGTACCTCAAGGGTCTGTTTTAGGGCCTATACTCTTTCTAGTTTTAATTAATGACCTAAGCAATAACTTGTCCTGTTACTCTACAATATATGCGGATGATACAACATTGTTATCTTATCATAAGGATGTGGATCGGCTAAAAACAATTTTTCAGAGAACACATTGTTAGAGGCAACTCATTGGTTTGAAACTAACTGCCTATTTCTAAATAAAGAAAAATCGCAGCATCTGTTGGTAACCTTAAAAACAGGAGATATCTTAGATCCGCTAAGTACAGAGAAGCTTTTAGGTATAAATATTGATTCTAATCTGTCATGGAGAACTCATATAGCCTATATTTGTAAGAGATTGTCTAGAGTAATTTATTTACTTGCAAATATTAAAAATAAAGTGTCTTCAAAATATTTAAGAATGGCCTATTTTGCATTCTTTGAAAGTATTATAAGATATTGTTTAATTGTGTGGGGTAATGGAACAGGCATTCAAAAGGTTCTTATTGTACAAATAAAAGCTATATGAATCATAACTGGTTCTAATCCGCGTGATCACTGTCAACCTCTTTTTAGGCAATTAAGCATTTTAACTGTTGTGAATTTGTATATTTTTGATGTATTAATGGTAATAAAGAAAAATCTGCAACTTTATACACAGAGAAATACAATACATACTCATAATACACGAAATCAAGAAAGAATCGAGCTGCCCAGATTAAGACTTTCAAAATCAATGAACTATCATAAAAACATGGGAATAAGGCTTTTCAATAAGTTACCAGTTTCTTAGAAAAATTTAACCCATTGTAAATGTTCAAAGAGATTACCATGAATGGCTTGTAAATAATCCACTGTACAACCTAGAAGAATATTTTTAATTAAATTTTAACACTTTAGTCTAGATTTCATAGGCTAGTGACTACTATTACTTAATGGGATTAAGCTTTTTAAACACTACTTATTATGACATATTAGTCAACTAATAGTTTTTAATATTGACGATGTCTATTGCTGGTTATGTGACTTGCCGAAGGATAAATAAATGTCTTTATTATGTCACTGTCATACACTACTTACAGTTATTCACCAGTTTAAATATTAACAAGGTTCTGTCGCAAGCTTTACCTTATATTTTACTTAATCATAAAATCATTGTAATTAATGTTACTTAAGTATAATAAACTCTCCTGTTAATTTTTTAAATAATTGTGGTGTATTGTTACTAACTGTATTTAATCAAGCTTTAAATTCTTATATTCTTTATATTATTTTACATTGATCTTTTTACTTTTATAGTATACAGTATTTACATTTTCATACATATAATTCATAAATACAGTATGTGGTATTAATTTTGCTAAACATTTTGTATCTCAATATATATATATATATATATTTTTGTTAGTGTGGTTATTGTAACACAAGATATTACTGTCAGTCATGAGTCAGCGCTCAGTCAGTGATAACGCTCCGGTCTCAGTGTCGAGACCAATATGTGACGGCCCGTTAATTTATTGAATAAATAAATGAAAATACCACCTTTGTGGGCCGTCTAAATAAAATAAAATAAATTACACCCTCTATTTGTTTTTGTGGGTTTTAATGTAACTTCAAATTAATAATAATAATTAAATTTTGCCTCCCTTTAGTTTTTGTTACACCATTTTAAATTAATATGAGTGAATACTGGGTTCAGGTGGGAAAGGCAAAAGTATTGATTTATCTATACTGGGCCAGTATGGAATGTGGGTGGCGTGATGTCACGTGACTTCCAATTGCAGGCCCAAGACTCGAAAACAGAGAGATATTGCAACGTTCCAGTAACCCTAACATACCAATGTTAGTTACTTGATGAATCGTTCAGGGCTGGAGTGCAGCACCATACGGCCTAGAAAGTCATACGATCAAACGTCCTTTCGCGTGATTGGTTGACAATATTTCTAATACTGGCTTGGGGATGAAGCCAGCCCTCTCGATCTGTCTGCCTGCAACCGTGATCGCGAGTACATGTAGTAAGTAACGCGGTTTCCCCTTTGATTCCCGGGCTTGCCATGTCTGTTCAATTTATGTAAATTCGTGTATTAGTTTTCAGTAATCATATTTAATTTGTAACCGTAACTAAATTCATTTAGAGACAGCACAGACAATGGCAAGCGCCGTTAATTAATAATTGAAATTAGATTTGTTTGAATTTAAATTGTTGTATCTTAGAATAACCACGTTGTTAACTAACTACAAATTATATTAATTTTATATTGTTTATTTTAAAAGATTTCATACTAACTGTAAAATTGTAAATTAACTTGTGTCAAGGTTCTAAATTCACTAAAACTTAACAATTTTTATTAATAAAACACTCATATTACCTATAATTGTGTTGCTGTTTTCAATAAAAAAAGCTCCCAACCGATCCATCTATTAGGCCAACCAGCACTACGTTTTAGGTAATATTGTGAATAATTTATTTAATTCAGTATACGGAATACACTCCGGTAAAGTCCGCGAACTCAGTCAGTGTGGTGAACCATCAGTTTTTGTGAGTTATTTCTCCAGCTGGTGCGTAACTACCCTCATCAAGGTGTCAGGTGTCACAATGGTGTCAGTGTGTGGGGTGTGTTTGCGAAAATAAACACCAATAGGAGTTTACTGTGAGTATGTTCCAATTTAATTAATAGCATAAAGTGGAGTCACACCTTTAATAAGTAATGAGTAAGTAAGTGTACTCTAAGTGCACCAGTGTTGTATTCTGGAAAAGTAATTTAATTAAATACTTAATTTGAAGAGTTTAATTAATTATAAAAGAAATATTGTATTCTGGAAAAGTAATTAAATTAAAACCTTAATTTGAAGATTAAAGTAATTACAAAGGAAATATAAGTTGTTTTCAAAATTTTAATTTTAATTATTGAATAATTTTGAGGTGTCGACTGAATTTAAATTTAATTGTTAGAATTGTTATATTTTAAAATTGTACACTAATGAGGTATAATCATAGCCTGTCTAGGTGTACCGGTTAAATTGAGGGCACATGCTTATAAGGCATGGTGACAGTGAAATTATCTGGTTATAAGTAATTGTGAAATTGGTTTGTAGTAACATTGTTGGTTAATTTATATTGTTTAACATTGAGTTGATTGTAAGTACTGTGGTGTGAAACCAGATACTGTCGTACTATAAGCATGCAGGTCGAATCAATTGAGAGATAAGGTGAAAGAATTATACCCACTTTCAGCATAAATAAATATAAGTAAAATATTATTCTAAGATACAGTCCAAATTGATTAGGTACTAAACAGTGTTTATAATTTTAAGGAATTATAGTAAAAGTGAGTGGGTGTGCTAATAAACCAGTAGCTTGAATAAAATTAGAAAGTTGAAATAATAAGTCAAAGGGAAAAATAAGAGAACCGCTTTTTGTATTTCGAGAGCAAGCTACCCACTGCACTCTTAGGGCTTTATGATCATACATTGAATGTCATATTAGAATATATTTGTTGTACTGCGCCATTTTATATTTGCATTATCTCGAGTAGATTTCTCAATAAATTACTATGGGCCGGACGAGTGAGCCTTGGGGGACGGGATATGGGAGATCCAGGATGCAATAAACGAACTGCATCAACAATTAGCTACTGTAGCTTCGGCAGCTGAGGAGAGTACCACCTTTTGTGGATCAGCTGGACCGAACTATGAGGGGAATAGTCGAAACGGGCAGGAACGAAGCCGGACTTTTCATTAGTGGGGACAATAGTAGAGTTCGATGGAGATAAGCCGGACGAAGTTTATCGTTTCCTCCAAAGTATCGAGGATGTTGGAGAATTAAGTAATTGGGGAGACGCCGAGAAACTAAAAATAGCCAAACTAAAGTTGAAGGGAAACCGCGCAGAAATTCATAACGGGAGGAAGATCAGCTAAATTAGGTAACTATGAGGCGTTCGGAGAATCTTTGATTCAGCGTTTTAGCGACAAAGCACCGCAACAGTCATACTACCCGCAACTCTCGGTCGTACAACAGCGACGAGGCGAAACAATTGAGGCTTTTGCCGACCGTGTTAAATGTCTCAATGAAAAGACAGTGCGGGTGACCGCGAATGCTGAAGTGAATAAGGCATTGCGTGAGGAAGGAGAATAGGCGGGTGCGCTTGACTCGTTCGTGAGAGGTTTGGTGGGCCAAGTAGGCGGAACAAAACGCGGCTAAAATTCCCAACCACCATACGGGATGCCATTACCAACCGCCGAGGCAATGAATATCTACTAACAAGGGGGGTCAGTCTACTGCGGAGAAGAAAGTTTTCCAGACAGAGATGACATGTTTAAATGCCATCAGAAATGGCACGTAATCGCGGGACAGTAGAAGTCGAGGTGTGGATCGCTCCGCGAAATAGTGTGTCATGTTGGCGATGTGGGAGAGTCGGACATAGACAACGCGACTGTCGCGTGCGCTTGAGCGCAGACCACCAGCGTTCGGGAAACGAATCAGGGGCCAGTGTGAACGCCGACACGACCCCCGAGACTAGGAAAGCGCTTGTATATCAGCGACCCAAACAGGCGTGTGACCAGACAAATTATCGGGGAAAAACATGTACGAATTGTGCCAGAAATTAAAAAATTTAATTGAGGAACTAGTAGCAATAGGACAAAATGAAGGGGGCTGAGGGTAAGGTGCTGATTGATACTGGGGCACAAGTATCTCTAATAAAAAGGGGAGCTTCTTCTGCCAAGTTGAGCGAACCTGATGTCATTATCCGGGGAAAATCAGGGCAAACTTTAAAGATTTATGGCCGACAAAAAGTCACACTAAATTTAAAACCAGGGGTTAAAGTACCGGGGAATTTTGTTGTTGGAAATCTACCTAAGGGTTATCTGGCTGTATTAGGTGTGACATCTTGCGTGGAGGGGAACGGTAGTATTCATTTGGAACAGGGCGTGCTTAAGCTTTTCGGGCAGGAGGTTTGGTTGAACCAACTGTCGAAGGGGGAAGCGGTACCCGACCCGCATCGTTCCATTAGAACGAAGTACAACAATACCAGTGTCCCAAGGGTATTAATAAACCGACCCATTATTCAGTAGAGAGTTCCGCATACTGTGTGGCTAACAATACCGTTGCCAGCGCGAAGCGAGAAGTTAGTTCGCGTGAAACTAAGTAAGAATAAAGCAGTACAGGGAAACCTAGAGGGACATGAAGTCATAGTAGAGCCTGTTGACTTAACTACACACCGGGGTATACTTAGCTAGGACTCTCACCAAAGTTGTGAAGAATTGTTGTTGGGCAAAATTGGTTAATGTTAGTAACGAGGAAGTGGTTTGTACCAGTGAATTTTAAAATTAGGATCAGTCGAGACAGTAGCTAGATTGACCAAAGTAGAACCACAACCTGTAGAAAAAATTTAAAGTTTACATTGTAGGGCGGATAGTCATGGTAGAGGTATCCTTGAATTGTTGGAGGAAAGACTTCCAAGTAATTTTGAATTAAAAGTGGAATTCGTGCCGAATGGAAAACTACAACACCTTGTATCTAAATTAGCGGGCGAATGCCAACACATGAATGAACGTGATATTGTAATTGTAATGGGGGGGACCAATGATGTAGACACACGCGCACAATACCATCAACCATGCGGCGAGCTATGGAGATGCTACCTAACCAGTACAAGCCTAAACTATGTTTTTGTACCATTCCAGATAGACATGATGTAGATTTACAGAAGCACATAGCACAGCAAACAACTTGTTGAGAAATTAAATAAACACCACTTCCAAACACAATACAAAGAATATCTGTTTGATCAACCTTAAAACTCAGTTCAAACGAAAACATTACACCAAACAGGGCTTACACTTGAATGCAGGGGAAAAGATAAATCTTGCTCAGATATTTAAATCAGCCATAGCTGAAACACCATTCAGAAGTAGGGCGGAAAGTGAACCGTATAGTGCTTTGTGATAAACAAGAGTTTGAGTCAAGTTTAACTGAAAGCTATAAGCACCTCGATAGTAGTGTCCAGGGTCAAATGCACGCTGTTTTTAAGTAAATATAAAAACATTTTATCGTACAATGAGGACCAGCCTCTCGGTTGCACATCGGCAGTAAAACACACAATAAATACGGGGTAATGCCCCGCCATTGTATAAAAAAGCGTACAGGGTGCCATTCCATCAGAAACCCATTTTAGACAAATTAATACAGGATCAGTTAGATCAGGAATAATAGTACCTAGTCACAGCCCATGGGCATCACCCGTAGTCATCGTACCAAAAAAATCAGCAGATGGTACCCCTAAGTGGCGTTTTTGTGTGACTATCCGGGGTGTAAATGCATTAACAGTGCCAGATGTGTATCCACTTCCGAATATCACCGAAACACTCGACAGTTTAGGAGGATGTCGATATTTTACCACCTTAGACTTAAGGAGCGGTTACCATCAGATTCCTATGGATGAGAATAGTAAAGCCAAGACAGGTTTCAATGTCCCCGGAGGTCACTACGAGTGTACTCAGTTATGCCCTTTGGGTTATGCTCTGCACCAGCGACCTTCCAAAGGTTGATGGACTCCGTTTTAATGGGTTTTAAAGGGTGAAAAATGCCTAGTTTATCTTGACGACATAATTTTGTTCTCCAGGGATATCAAATCACACATTCAGTCCGCTGGACGAGAGTATTAGGAAAATTGCAGGCCGTAAACCTTTGTGTGCAGTTGAATAAATGTAAATTTGCAGTGGGGGAAGTAGATTATTTGGGGCATAAGATTTCAAGTAGAGGTGTCGAGCCAGACAGTGCCAAAGTGCGAGCGGTGAGAGAGTTCCCAGTGCCCCAAAACCGTGAAAGATGTGAGGTCTTTCCTGGGTTTGCCGGATACTATCGCCGTTTCATTGAAAGTTTTGCAGAAATTGGTAGACCATTGTTTGACCTTACGCGCCAGGGTACTGAGTTCAACTGGACAGAGAATTGCCAAATTGCTTTTGACCAATTAAAACAAAAATTAATGACTGCTCCAGTGTTAGTGTTCCCTTCGTTTGATAAGCCGTTCATTTTATCTACCGACGCCAGTAAACAAGCTTTAGGAGCCGTGCTATCTCAAGAAATAGACGGGCAAGAACATCCGGTCGCGTACGCGTCACGAACTCTATTTCCAGCCGAGAAAAATTACTCTACCACCGAGTTAGAATTGTTGGGTCTTGTTTGGAGCACCAAATATTTCAGGTGTTATTTGCTAGGGGCGACCATTCACAGTCATTACTGACCATGCAGCTTTAAAATGGATGCTGTCATTAAAGAGCCCTGAGTAGCCGGTTAATGCGGTGGGCATTAAGACTAGCCGAGTTTCGACTACACTGTAGAACACAAAGCGGGCAAGCGACACACCAACGCTGACGGGCTCAGCCGCGCCGTGAATGTAGTCAGGCAAGAATTAGACCCATTATCGACCTGGAAAGGATCCGACAACATCAGCGAGATGACCCGCACATTCAAGACCTTAGACAAGGCAAAAGTTTTAGGATGAGCCCTGAGAAAATATTGTACAGGCAAAGTGGCGGATTGAATAGAATAGTTGTACCCGCGACATTGGTGGCCGAGGTAATTCGCCTGAATCACGACCTGCCTACCGCTGGCATGCAGCCGTTGCTAAAACGCTAGAGCGAGTTAGAGATAAGTTTTGGTGGAAGGGCATGGAAAAGGACGTGCTAGATTATGTAAGATCGTGTCGCAGCTGCAGTCAACGCACTAATTACGGAAAGACGAAGGCACCATTAGGCAATATCTTCAATGAGCCTACTAGTCCTTTCGAAGTATCGCAACGGACATAGTGGGGCCGTTACCCATCAGCGAGTCACGTAACATATATATTTTGAGTGTTATGACCACTTCACGAGGTACTGCGAATTCATCCCATTACCAGATCAAACAGCCGAAAATGTAGCGCGTGCTTTAGTCCAACGCGTGATTAACTAAATTTGGAGTGGCCAAAAATCGTTAGTTACGGACCAGGGTTTCAAAATTTTACATCTGAATTGATACGACAGCTATGTAAATTTTTGCACGTGAGGAAAATTCAAACCACCCGGATTTCATCCACAGAGTAACGGTCGACTGGAACGTGTTCATGCCACCATCCTCTAAAATGCTTAGCCATTTCGTTAACAGACAACAGACGGACTGGGACGAATATTTACCATATATAAACTATGGCCTACAACTCGCCAAGTACATGAGAGCACAGGTTACTCTCCTCATGAGTTAGTTTTTGGAGGGAAGATGGCGGTTTCCATGAGAAGGCGGATTTGACAATTACAGATAGCACCCTATTGTATGACAATCACGTTGAAGGCCCTCCGGGACAAGCTTAAGCAAGCGTATGAATTTGCCACGAGTTGGAAGAATCGCGTGCCAGAGGCCGCAACGAGCGTCAGTACAATAAAAGGTCAAACAATCAATGTACCACGAGGGACAGTTAGTGTTGCTACATACCCCAAGTCTTGGTCGCCACCAGGGTCAAAAAGTTAGGCCAGATTGTGGAAAGGGCCGTACAAGGTCGTGGAAGTAATATCACCATTGAACGTGAAGCTCCGAATCAGTAAGCGAGAAGTGATAATTCATGTGATCGGATTAAGGCCATATATCACACGGAAGCAGGATAGAGACGAGGGTATGGCTCGAGACCGTGTGAAGAGGAGCGTGAGGAACAAATGACAGTTGAAGGACGACTCGAATAGCAAGCGAGAACTATAGGGCCGAGTGTGCCCCAAAAGGCTCCTTAAACCCCCCAAATAGGGGAGGTGAGCAAAAAATCCCGGGACACAAAGAAAAAAAAAGGGGAGGGGCGCCCGAAGGCCCCCCAAAATTTTGGGTGATTTACGATTTAAATGGGGGAAATGATTAAAGGATAATTAAAGTATGCTTTGCCAGCCTTCAAAAGAATTTGCTACCTTGCGACATAGTGTATAAAGTTAGAGTAATGTTTTTGCTTAATTAACGTGTAGACTAATGTGTGTATTAAAATAGTAAACTAGTGGATGGTAAGAATATATTTTAGACTTAAGAGTAATCCTTTGTTCTCTTATGTAAGGGCATGAGGCAGCTCCAGCAGACCAGGGTGCGAGAAAACCCGGGGGGTGAGAAAGGGGAACCCGGCGAGAGGGGAGGGCCCGAGGGGGGGGGGGTCAACCACTTTTTTTTTCCCTTTGGGCCGAAAGCAACCAAGGGGGGGGTCGAGCCTTGTTGGGGCCCTTTCCCAAAACCCCCTGGCCACCAGGGTGTTTATTTCCCGCCCCTGGGCCCGATCAACATTCTTGGCCCCGGCCCCAAAGGGGCTGCAGTCCCCCTTTATAGGTTAACAGAATTTTTAAGAAAAAAAGTTACAATGTAATTAGGTTTTCCGGGTCCCGCGTTGTCATTTATCTAAATGTGAACACTATTGTCTATTTTGTTAGTAACAAACCGAGTACTTTTGTGTCGTTTTGTCAAGAAGAAAGACTTCGTCAGTGGAAGAAAAATTCTGATCAGAACTGGACTGTGTAGTTATTAATGGAATTATTATTAGGTAAGTCATATAGTTGGTAGCTGTGTCTACCCTGATATTAATGTAAGTTGCTAATAAGTATAATGAATATAATGAGTAGAATGTATAATTTAATTAACCCTTTCAGTGCCAACGTCCGGGTACCCGGACGTTTTTTAACTGTTCACAAAGTGCCAACGTCCGGTAGGACCCGGACGTTTATAGGTGGTCGCGTAGTGCCAACGTCCGGTTTTCCCGGACGTTTCGTAAAAAAATCGTAAAAAATAAATATAATAATTTTTAGCTTTGAAACTTTAACAATAGTATTAAGAATAATATTCTTTATCCGTTTTCAATATTTATAAAGCATTTAACTGTGTACATTCAGTATATAAAAAGAATAATAAACACATCACAACGTGATCAAGTCAGCAGCGCTCTCGGTCAGCTGTCTGACGCAACGTCATTGTTATTCCTCCAATTCAAAAAATTCCTGATGACCGTGAAAAAAATTGCTGTGTTTGCAGTAAGGAAAGTACGCAAAAAGGTGGCAAAAGGAAGAAGTCCACTTTCATGTGTAGTAAATGTAAGAAAGGCATACATAACAAGTGCCTTAGCAAACACCATTGCTAAAAATATTTTAATTTTTTTATTTATCATAAAAATTGTAAATATGTTAGCCTAGTTCATTTTTTTACTATTAATTATATAATATTATGCAACATGTATGAACTTCATTGAACTTATTTGGATGGAAATCAATAATAGAATATCCTCATGTATTACCGGTTATTGTAGTGAAAAACTGAAATGCGCCAGAATTTACAAAAATGTGAACCAATTAGTTATTTTTGAAGCTATGGACCTGAAAATTTGTATTTATATTCTTAAATGATTGTTTTAATTAGTGAAGTGCACATCTATAACAAACAGATTTTTTTCATCATGGTTAAAAGGCATTCTTTTTGGATTAAAAAAAAAAAAAAAAAAAAAATGGTAAGTACATATATTTTTATATAGTGTTAACCATAATATTATATGATTTCTGTTGTTTTATGGTGTTGTGCATACATTTTGGAAAATAACAAAAAAAAATCATTGTTTTACCTTGATAAATAAATTAGTTATGATTTTTTTTTAAATAGCTTGCAAAACCGCTTAAAATTGCCCGGCAACATAAGGTAAAACTAGTGAAAAAATACCCGGCAACATAGGGACATTTTTAAAAAAAATGTCCGGCACTGAAAGGGTTAATTGATGTTTGGGTACCCAACTTTAATATTTGTTTAGGCATTAATGATTTTTCTTTTGTTGTTGTATTTTTAAAAGTGAAAAGGAATGGGGAATAATTTATTGTTTTGTTAAAAAATAAAACTATTGAAAAATTAAATTGTAATATATATAATGATGCACTTTGGCTGGGTACTACGAGAAGGTAAGCGCGCAATCCAAACACTCCTTTTACCTAATCCTATCACTTCCCTCAGCTGGATCGTATCATACCCTTCACCAAAGGACATTGTTTTTAAGAATAAAATGTTAAATGAAATGAATTAGCCCAAAATAAGTCTCGTTTGAGTGAAAATGCTGGCGTCATTCAACCGTGACTACCTTTATTTACTCCATTCAATACTGCATAGTAGTTATGTGTAAATTATTTAACAATGCTTAGTATTAACAAATGTAGCAGCTTGAATATATTTCTTACTATATGAAATAGATAACATAGTTGGTGATTGGAATTATGGTAGAATCTTTTAATACAAATGTTGCCTTCACAGTGTCTTTGGTTTAATTTAGGTGTGTTATTGTTAGTGTATATGAATATTATTATGTATTACTGCTGGTATATGAATAACATTGTGTGTTATTGATGGTATTTGAATATTATTATGTGTTATTGTTATTATAAGAATAGTATTATGTATTATGGTTAGTATATGAATAGGGTGTTTTAAGCAGATAGGGTTTCACTAGTTTGTGAAATGTGTTTTATGAATTATATTGCTGTTATATTATTGTCTGACATTGACATATTACAAATGTTAATTTTTTAATTGATTTGCTTAAACAAGGATGAAAGGGGAACCGATTGTTGTTTTTTTTAAGTATAAAATCTCGTTTTCGAAAGTGAAAAATCTCGATGAATTGAATAACATGAATTAACAATGCGGCATCGTAATGAGAGGTATCGAAACAAAAAGTGTATTAATAAATTAACGATTGCTCTCCAAACTTAAATGCATTTGCTTTTGTCTCGCCCATTGACTATCAAGTGGAATCGTGAGTAAATTCAATTTTTATTGGTGACAAAAGGGAGAAGACCACTCTGTCGGTACAGAGGGGTTTTGCTATTAGAGGATGACGGTCTATAGTCACCTCAATAGGTGCCAAGGGACTGGCACCAACTAAAGGTGGGGAGGGTGTGACGGCCCGTTATTTATTGAATAAATAAATGAAAATACCACCTTTGTGGGCCGTCTAAATAAAATAAAATAAATTACACCCTCTATTTGTTTTTGTGTTTTAATGTAACTTCAAATTTAATAATAATAATTAAATTTTGCCTCCCTTTAGTTTTTGTTACACCATTTTAAATTAATATGAGTGAATACTGGGTTCAGTGGGAAAGGCAAAAGTATTGATTTATCTATACTGGGCCAGTATGGAATGTGGTGGCGTGATGTCACGTGACTTCCAATTGCAGCCCAAGACTCGAAAACAGAGAGATATTGCAACGTTCCAGTAACCCTAACATACCAATGTTAGTTACTTGATGAATCGTTCAGGGCTGGAGTGCAGCACCATACGGCCTAGAAAGTCATACGATCAAACGTCCTTTCGCGTGATTGGTTGACAATATTTCTAATACTGGCTTGGGGATGAAGCCAGCCCTCTCGATCTGTCTGCCTGCAACCGTGATCGCGAGTACATGTAGTAAGTAACGCGGTTTCCCCTTTGATTCCCGGGCTTGCCATGTCTGTTCAATTTATGTAAATTCGTGTATTAGTTTTCAGTAATCATATTTAATTTGTAACCGTAACTAAATTCATTTAGAGACAGCACAGACAATGGCAAGCGCCGTTAATTAATAATTGAAATTAGATTTGTTTGAATTTAAATTGTTGTATCTTAGAATAACCACGTTGTTAACTAACTACAAATTATATTAATTTTATATTGTTTATTTTAAAAGATTTCATACTAACTGTAAAATTGTAAATTAACTTGTGTCAAGGTTCTAAATTCACTAAAACTTAACAATTTTTATTAATAAAACACTCATATTACCTATAATTGTGTTGCTGTTTTCAATAAAAAAAGCTCCCAACCGATCCATCTATTAGGCCAACCAGCACTACGTTTTAGGTAATATTGTGAATAATTTATTAAATTCAGTATACGGAATACACTCCGGTAAAGTCCGCGAACTCAGTCAGTGTGGTGAACCATCAGTTTTTGTGAGTTATTTCTCCAGCTGGTGCGTAACTACCCTCATCAAGGTGTCAGGTGTCACAAATACTTTCTTGGACGCGCATGTTTAGTGTTTACCGTATTTATACTTCTCAGCGTTTTAATTTTTCTGCGGAGTGTTTACATTTAAATTTCATTCACCACTCACCATGTCTAACTGTGGAGTGTGTGTGAAAGCTATTAGCAGTAAACAACTTAAGCTAGTGTGTACAGACTGTGCACATGACTTTCACAGAAGTTGTCTGAAGATGAGTAAGGCTGATATAGACTATGTAACTATTGACGATTTGCCTGGAGGTGTCAGCCTTGCTCTGAAACAAGACATAAAAGTTTGCGATTTTGAATCTGCAGTAGAAGAAGGTAAGGTAGCACTAGAAGATATTCTAAAGAGGATAAATGAAATTGCCAGTAATCAAAAATCATATGGAGCAAATTTCAATAAGTCTTTTGAAGTCCTAGCCGAACAATTAACTGAGAGTACCGTAGCAGCTAAAACACAAAATGATTCCCTTGAAAAGTGTCTAAAAGTTATAGATGACTTTGTACTTCAAAATAAAAATTTAAATTAAAAAATCCTTAGTCTTAAAAACCAAGTTGAGGAATCAGACCAATACTCAAGAGCAAACTTTGAAAAACACGGAATACAATTTAAAACCAATGAAGATGTCCTGAGTGTAAGTGTATCTGATAAGTAGTTTTCTTATCAGATTGTATGAAACTGTATTATTTGGTCTATTATTCGTACGGTCTTGTACATGCATTAAACTCTTTATGTGAATTGAAAATGAAAATGTTTTTATCGCATTTATAGTTTCCTTTCATAATTATTGTTTGCATAAAAAACTAATATTGAGTATTCAAGTGCATTGCACCATTTAAAGTGGGTAGGTGGATCAATATTCCTGTACGTGAAAGTGAAACCTTATTACTTTATAAATAAAACATTTGTATTGACCCACCCGCCCATCCATACACGAACATTGGTATTGGCCCACCCGCCCGTCCATACACGAACATTGGTATTGACCCAGCCGCCCACCCATACACGAGCATTGGTATTGTGGAAGTGGGAAAGGCACTGAATATGAACATCACTGAGCCAATGATTGACGCCTGCCACCGCTTGAGAAGAAAACCTGGACTCAACAACTCTTCTCAAGGAATTATTGTTAAATTTGTGAGGAGGTTGGATAGAGAAGAACTGTTAAGGAAAAGATGAATAAAAAACAACCTGTCCACGGAGCGTATGAACTTGGGAGTAGACCAAGCCGATATACATAAACGAATCATTATCACTGGCGAGGAAGCGGCTGTTCGTGGCGGCGAGGCAGATGAAAAGGGACAAAGGATACCGTTTCCTACGTGTGCGTGGAGGCAAGATCTTCCCCGTAATCCCCACAAGATAAAAACCCGGTTCTCGTGGGAACAAAATGGATGATGAACAAACAAAAAAGTCACATATGTTACAGGTTGGCGGGGTGGATGTGAATCCAGAAGACTTGCCAATCGAAAAAATAAGAGTGTCCGACATAGTTACTATGGAGGAAGAAGCACTTCTAATATCCGATGAGGAAAAAGTGAACTCTGAGGAGAAGCCGGCACCAAAGAAGAGGCTCTCCAGAAGTGAGTTAAGGAAGAAAAGGATAGAGGAGGCCCTCGCGAGAGGCGAGCCTATCCTTTCCAGGAGCGAGAGGAAGAAGGTCTGGGAGGAAAAAAACCGTGAGCGCGGTAATGCCCCTGGATCTTCTGGCCAGACTACCTCTGGAGTGGGTGTGAAGAGGTTGCATTCGCAGCTGACACCCGAAAGCCGAGGTAACCCAGACAAGAGAAGGAAAGGGCATGACGAGACCCCTAGCTGCGCTAGAGGGGCCGAGACGTATGCGGAGAAGATCTCTGTAGAGAAGATTGCTGTGGTCAGACAAGATCACCCAGCAACTAAGCTCACGGAGGATGAAGCTAAGTGCTTGAAGAGGGAGCTGGGCAAACGTGCTATGAAAAGCAAAGACGTGAGAATGTCCAGTTGCCACGTGGAGGGAGGTGCATTGGTGGTGGGTTGCACTAACTCCACGACAAAGGAGTGGCTGGAGAAACAAGTCCTGGAGTTGAACCCTTTTCAGGGTATTCAACTGAAGACAGGGCCAGCTAGGACCCTTGTTAAAATGGTCACGGTCACTACCTTTGTGCCCAAGACCGTTGAAGTCGATGATACCAAGGAACTTCTGGAAGCCTTGAAGAACCAGAGTGACTTGGACACAGACCACTGGACGATTGTTGGAGGGAATACAAACCCCAACGGTCAATTCCTGGTCTTCCATATCGACGAGGACTCTCTGGTTAAGCTGAAGGCTCTTGCGATGCGCCCATTCGTGGGCTGCGAGAGGATTACCTTCAAGCTGCAGGGAAAAGGTCCTCAATAGATGACTGCAGTGCTTCAGATAAATCTCCATCACAGCAGAGCAGCAACGGCTACACTCTGCCAGAAGATACTGGCTGACAACATAGGAGTAGTTCTTATTCAAGAACCATGGACCGTTGGCAGCCGTGTAATGGGGATGAGCACTGCAAGAGGTAAGTTGATTTACGATATAGGCAGTAACAATCCTAGGGCTTGTATATATGTCAGCAACAGTATAAAATCACTGAAAATTTCACAACTGTGTTCTAGAGACACAGCCGTAACAGAGGTACAACTGCAAGCCGGTAATGGTAACATTACGATGACGCTTGCATCTGCGTACCTCCCATATGATGCACCAGAACCACCGCCGACCACTGAGATGAGGCGGATTGTGGAAGAATGCATCAGCAACAATCGTCACCTGGTTATGGGATGTGACGCCAACTCACACCACATGGCGTGGGGTAGCAGCGACGTCAACAACCGTGGTGAGTGTCTATTGAATTTTATAGCTGAATCTAATTTAGTTATAATTAATCAAGGCCGTAAGCCAACCTTTATGCAAAGACGAGGTGTAGGGGTAAGAGAGGAGGTCTTGGACATAACCTTGGCTAGCTGCTACGCAGCTACAAAGGTTATTAACTGGAGAGTGCTAGACGATCCGTCAGCTTCGGATCACAACTACATCTCATTTAAGGTAAGTTCGTACAGCATAGATGAGACTTACAGAAACCCTAGGCGTACAGATTGGGAAAAATTCCAGTTGGAGTTAGAAAACAATCTGGGTCAAACTGAATTAATACAAGGGCAAGGTACTGATATGATGGCTGTTACGGGATGAATGATGCGGCCCGTAGGACCAAATATGTTGGGGAATGATCCGGTTTGGAGGAGCAAAAATGTTGGGTGAATGAGTTATCCCAAAAATGTTCAAAGAGAGAGTGAGTAGAGAACGTTAATAAGTACGGAGGACCACTGCTCTTCTGGAGCAGACGTGAGAATCTAGTGAATAGGGAGGTGCTAGAATAAAAAGAGTTAACTCACCACAGAGCTTAGGTGCACACTTGTCCAGCAGGAGTAGTTGGAGACACTTATGGTAATCCAGTCCACCTTCCTTGACCACAGTCCTAGAGCACTGAAGAGTAGTCGCGGAAGTACGGACGCTTCGAAAGTCCAGGAGACCGATCACGTACCGCACAAACGAAGTTCTTGAAGGTCTGGATGAGTAGCACAAAGTTAAAAGTTAAAGCACACACACTAATTGTTGATTGGGGAAAGAGAACACGCGAGAGAGGTGCGTAAGCGTTGAGAGTACCGTGCTGTCGAGAGTCTACGTGAGGTCTAGACGAGAGGGAGACCACGCGAGCGAGGTGTGTGCACATTGAGACTGCCGTGAGATCTGGGGTGAAAACGACGCCTCGCATCGCATCAGGCGAGAGTAATTCTAGTCCACCAATAAGAACTCGAGTTACGGGGTGGCGTGATGCCTATTCTGAGGACAGATAACCCTCTCTCTCTCTTGGTTTCCGTGAGAATGTGAAATACCAAGCTTCAATGCTTACAACTATAGAATATATGAACTATATACAATTATCTTATTACCTAACATACCGGCCACCTTGAAGTTATAAACTTCAACATAGAGAGAAAATGAAAAAATTACACACAACATATAAAGGGTGATGAGTTACATGACAAAGAGCTTATTATTAAGTTATACTAAATTCTTAAAAGTTAAGAGTCCACTTAGTTTAGTGGCAGAGGAAAGACCTTGATTGCAGGTCGAGTGTAAGTCCCTGAAGGCGTCTTGATGGTGACCACTCGCACGGTGCCATCAGGTCCAGGGTGAACGTCAGTGATACGTCCAAGAGGCCAGGTAAGAGGTGGTGTCGGGGATTGCACCAAGACGAGATCTCCAATTTTGAGGTTCTCCTGGGGAGTGCTCCATTTAGAACGTTGTTGTAGAGAGTGGAGGTATTTCAATTTCCAGCGATGCCAGATGCGTTGGTGAAAGGCCTGGACTAGTTGCCAATGGCGAAGTCGATTGGTAGGAACATCAGAGAGATCGGGTTCTGGTAGGGCAGCCAGAGGAGCACCAATCAAGAAGTGACCAGGTGTTAAAACTGAGATTTCAGAAGGGTCTGAGCTGAGAGCAGTAAGTGGTCGAGAATTTAGCATTGCCTCTACTTGAATTGATAGAGTCTGAAATTGTGGTTCTATTGGTGTGAAGTTAGGAGTCGGCCAGTGAGGCTTAGATAGACTTAACCATGGGGGGCCATGCCACCACAGTGGGTGGGTGACGAGTTGAGATGCAAGAACACCTCGGGAAGCACAATCGGCTGGATTGTCTGTACCTTTAATGTGTCGCCAATGATGACCAGGAATAATTTCTTGAATTTGAGCGACACGATTTGCTACAAAAGTTTTCAATCGGTAGGTAGGTGTTTGTAGCCACGTGAGCACTACCGAAGAGTCACACCAAAGTGTCAGTTCATTAATCTTGAGATGAGAAAACTGTCTAAGGCAATAATCAATTAGCTTAGACAAAAGATGAGCTCCACAAAGTTCTAAACGAGGCAGGGTCACCCGTTTCAGAGGGGCCACACGATTTTTTGACAAAATTTGTCTCACAGTCACTTCTCCGCTAGAAGATTCACAACGGAAATACACTATTGCGGCATAACCACATTCTGAGGCATCAGAAAAGCCGTGTAATTCAATTACATTAGAGTGGGCTAACGGAAAAGCTCGAGGCATCTTGAGTTGAGAGAGGTAACGGCTAGTGTCATTAATGAATAATTGCCATTTATCGGCGAGATCAGGGGGGAGAGCATCGTCCCACTTTAGGCCTTGAGCCCATAGGAGCTGCATATAGCATTTAGCTACCATGATTAATGGAGCTAGAAAACCGCAGGGATCGTACAATCTTGCAATGAGGCTTAATACAGTGCGCTTGGTTAATTTGTCTGTTTGATATTGGAAGGCATAGCGAAAACAATCTTCTTCAGGGGACCAGTGCATACCCAGGATGGAGAATTGATGAAGTTGTGCTTCTTGCAAGAAACTAGGAGTCTCTAGATGTTCCGAAGGGAACCTGTCGAGGAGCTGGTTGGAGTTGGACGCCCACTTCCGAAGTTCGAAGCCGCCACGACCTAAGAGTTGGATGAGCTGGTCTTGAAGTTCAAGAGCCGCCTCCACAGAGTCTGCACCAGTGACAATATCATCCACGTAGGTATGATGACGTAGTGAGTTAGCTGCCTGAGGAAAGTCAGCACCTTCATCCTCCGCAAGTTGAGTCAGAGTTTTAATTGCCAAGTATGGAGAGCTGTTCATCCCGTAGGTGACAGTGGTGAGTTTGAATGTGGATATTTTTGCGGAAGGATCATCACGCCATAAAATGAGTTGAAAATGTTGATCGTCAGGATGGATTTTTATTTGACGAAACATCTGGCGTATGTCACATGAAAACACTATTTTATGAGACCGGAAGTTCAAAATAATGTCACAGATATCAGTCTGTAACTTTCTACCGGTGAAAAGAATATCATTGAGAGAGTAACCAGAACTGGTGTTGCTACTGGCGTCAAACACAGTCCTAAGTTTTGTTGTACTGCTAGAGTCTTTCAATACACCATGATGAGGGAGATAATAGTGAGGGATGTCATCAACATGGTCTATTTTGATCATGTGACCAAGAGCTCGATATTCAGAAATGAATGAGCGGTAAAGCTGAGCAAACTGAGGTTGTGCGTTAAATTTTTGTTCAAGAGACAGTAAACGCTTTTCAGCAGTACTTCGAGAGAGGCCAAGAGCAGAGGGATCCGTTCTGAACGGAAGTCGCACAACATAGCGACCAGTTGAGTCACGAGTATGAGTCTTCACAAAGTATTCGTCACAAGTGATCTCTTCTTGTGATTTAACACTGACGGGTGGTGCTTCTTCTTGTTGCCAGAATCGTTGTAAAGATGAGTGCAAGAGATCATCACTAGTAGACAGAAGAGATATTGAGAAGTTGACCGCAGCATCCGTAGTCGAAGCACAAGGAGCTTGACCCATGAGTATGTAGCCGAAGTGTGTGCCTATCACATGAGGCATGTGAGGCCCAAGCGAATGATTCTCTTGAGTAAGAATTAGAGGTAACAGAGAGCTACCTATTAATACATCAATGCCACCAGGTAAGTGGAAGGAAGGGTCAGCGAGTGTATAAGGCTTGACCTTGTCCCACACGTCAGAAGCGATACGAGTGCGTGGTAAATCCACGGAGATTTTATCTAAAATGTGAAACTGATGTTTGTTGGCCAATGTGTGGCCGGAGAGCGTTTCCAAGTTTAGATACATTGCTCCCTTTGTAGAGGAGGAGTTTTGAGCGAGTCCAGATATTTTTAGATTTGAAGCATGTCGCTTGTCGGTCAAGATATTAGCGGCACGTTCAGAGAGGAGTTCACACATAGAGCCCGTGTCAAGTAATGCTCTAAAAACATGAGAAATGCCTTGAGAGGTGGTTAGCTTAATTAGAGCTGTACCGAGTAACACCGTATAATTAGATGAAGAGAGAGAGTTAGAGCTATTTTGGGCAGAGCAATTTAATACATCAGCAGAAGAGACAAAAAGAGATGAAGTTGTAGCTATATCCCTCGAAGTAACATTATGTTGATCTTGAGGTCGAGAGGACGTATGACTATCTCGAGAGGGTTGACTAGAGAGCTTAACATCAAAATGTAACATTGTATGATGTCGCTTGTCACATGTGCGACACGTTGATTTAGACTGACAATCTTTCGAGCTGTGATTACCAAGGCATGAGAAACAACGTTGGTGTTTTTTTACTAACTCGTATCTTTCATGAGGTGAGTTCTTTTTAAATGTATCACAAGCATATATTTTGTGACCTGTTTTATTACAAGCAAAACATTGCCAAGCGTTGTGTTTATTAGTAGTTCCCGACTGTGACTGAGAACTGGTTTGTGTTGTGATCATAGAGACGCCACTATGTGAAGAATTCACCTTTTTTACCAAAGCGTGTTTTTGTTGAGTTTGTAACCGTGATGAGATATTTTTGTTCACAAAAGGAGAGTTGTGTATATTAGCGTCTTCAGTTTGCGAGCACTCAATGTTCAAATATTTTATTATTTCTTCCACACTAGGTAAAGAGTGAGGACTAAAGTCTTCATTCGCATTGGATCGAAAACTTTCAAGTTTTTTACAGAGCTCATTGCCAAGTTTACGCAACAATAATGCAGATAAAAGTGGGTTATTTTGAGTTACATCGAATCCTAATGCCTTCAAGGCTTGTGAATGTTCAGAAAAAATGTTCACGAATTGACGAAGTCCCTTCAAAGAGGTAGCACTAACAGCAGGTAAGTCTAAGAGTTGATTGAGGTGTAGAGATTGCAACCTGCGAGTATTGTGATATCTATCTCGTAGTAAATTATAGGCCACGAGATAATTAGGTGCGGAGAGAGTTAAACTTTTTACTAATGTTAAAGCATCACCTTGTAACACACTGAGTAAGTATTGGAACTTAGCCACACTGGAAAGGCTTGCATTACGATGAATTGTCGTATCAAACAGATTAATAAAACTTGTCCACGTTAGTGGGTCACCAGAAAACTTTTGCAGGTCTATTTTTGGTAACCTGACTAGAGAGGATCCAGAATGTGAAACACTACTGCTATCACTCAGTGAGCTAGGTGTTTTTGGTTCGACAGGAGGAGCAAGCACCTCAATGATTGCTGTCAAATACGCAAAGAGAGTTTCAACTTCATCTTGGTCGGAAGATAAAGTTTCATCTGACACACCATCGTCAGAATCAAGAGCTAAAACCCGTTGAAGGTTATTATCAAAATCAGCCTTTTTCTTTTTTATTTCATTAGAGAAGGCGTTTAGCTGTTTAACTTGTACAGAGGTTAGAGATTCAGTTTGCGTAGAGAATTCTTCTAAAATATCCTTCAATTTATTAAAACGCACTTTGAGAAGAGCAGTTACACGTGAGTAGATGGAACTGTTAAATTCACCCGTTTTGGGAGGCATGGTGAGATAATTAAACGATAGTTAATTACAAGAGACAACAATACAGTGATATGAACCAAAACATAAATTCCTAAACATAAATTTTTTGGCATAAACAAGCTAATTATTTTGGACACACTGAGATATGAGATAATTAATCAACTAAAAAATAATATACAGGCTCAACTTTCATTAACACAGTTTAAAAGAGAGTGACACAAAACAATTTATGAGGTTTTCAAAAAACAATATTTTTCAAAGAGTAATTTTCCTTTACAAATTACAGTAATTAATAACATGAATGACATAGGAATAATAAAAACATTAAAAGAGAATAAGTAAAATTAAATCTAAGAAAAATACCTTTTGTTAATGTAGTCAAACGTTTAAGTTATGTGGCGAACTTCAATTCAACAGAAACATTTTGTTTTAGTACATATCTAACATATAATTTTTTAGTGCAACCTATGACCTGTTGAATTTAACAATATTAGACAAAAATGCTCAAACGAAAATTGACAAAATGATAGTCACTAATCAATAATAACTAACAATAATAATCCATTCAAAGAAATCAAAGTAGAAACAACAACCTGATGTGTATAACATGAAATGCATTAACAATTACTTGATTGATAAAAATCAATTATTACGATTGAACTAATTAAAATATGAATAAATACCTTTGTGATAGTTAATGACAAAGCCTACTATTTGACTGTTAATGCTGGACACTCAATGTTACTTTATAAGTGAGAAAAACAACAATCTCATATAACCTTGTTAGAATAGAAAATCTATGTCCAAATTGCTATTAAAATAGGGTGAATAATTATTCTAATACAGTCACACAAAACATACAGAACACTCTACGGTATTAGTGCAACAAAGTAAGAGCAAAAATAATATAATTCATACAAAGTAAATCAATACAAGTCAAGAATGTAAACAAACAACAATGTTTATTTGACAGTTGTTGACATTTTAACCTTAGAGAGAGAGAGAGAGTCGCTGGAATTTCCTGTCGAGGTATTGATCGCTTCGCGCGGCTATTTCTAGTGCAAGGGGTTGAGAACAGGTTTTAGATACTTGAACTGTACATCACAACACTTAACTTTGCCAAACTGTTTCATTAGTAGAAAATAATGATTGATTGTAAAAGAAACAATTGAGTCGAAAAAATGTTTCTTTTGTTTTAAAAATTAGCAATTCAATTGAGAGAGAGAATAGTGGATCAATTAATCTCTTTGTTGATTAGAGTTTTTGTTGTAATTAACACAATAAATTAAATATAAATAAATGGCTGTTGTCCACGGATGATACAATTTATCCGTCCCGGAGCTGACCAAAAATGTTCAGGATTGATACAAGGTATCCGTCCCGGAGTACCAAAAATGTTGGGGAATGATCCGGTTTGGAGGAGCAAAAATGTTGGGTGAATGAGTTATCCCAAAAATGTTCAAAGAGAGAGTGAGTAGAGAACGTTAATAAGTACGGAGGACCACTGCTCTTCTGGAGCAGACGTGAGAATCTAGTGAATAGGGAGGTGCTAGAATAAAAAGAGTTAACTCACCACAGAGCTTAGGTGCACACTTGTCCAGCAGGAGTAGTTGGAGACACTTATGGTAATCCAGTCCACCTTCCTTGACCACAGTCCTAGAGCACTGAAGAGTAGTCGCGGAAGTACGGACGCTTCGAAAGTCCAGGAGACCGATCACGTACCGCACAAACGAAGTTCTTGAAGGTCTGGATGAGTAGCACAAAGTTAAAAGTTAAAGCACACACACTAATTGTTGATTGGGGAAAGAGAACACGCGAGAGAGGTGCGTAAGCGTTGAGAGTACCGTGCTGTCGAGAGTCTACGTGAGGTCTAGACGAGAGGGAGACCACGCGAGCGAGGTGTGTGCACATTGAGACTGCCGTGAGATCTGGGGTGAAAACGACGCCTCGCATCGCATCAGGCGAGAGTAATTCTAGTCCACCAATAAGAACTCGAGTTACGGGGTGGCGTGATGCCTATTCTGAGGACAGATAACCCTCTCTCTCTCTTGGTTTCCGTGAGAATGTGAAATACCAAGCTTCAATGCTTACAACTATAGAATATATGAACTATATACAATTATCTTATTACCTAACAATGGCGAATTCCACAAGGAACGCCGTAATGGAAGCATATCACAAAGCCTGCCCTGAGACACGTAAAAGCTCCAGGAAGCAGGCCTGTTGGTGGTCGCAGGGTCTGGAGATCCGGAGGAAAAACATACGTAGAATGTATAACGTAAGTAAACGCACAGGTAACTGGGATAGATACTCAGCAGCATTAACAGAGTATAACAAGGAGATAAGAAAGGCCAAGAGAAACTCGTGGAGAGAGTTCTGTCAGAGTATTGATAGAGTACCTGACTGTGCAAAACTCCACAAGATCTTGGCCAAGAGTCCTAACAATGTAGCGGGCACAATCCTAAAGGAAGATGGTACCCACACAAACAGTCCCGAGGAAACGCTTCAGGTATTACTGAGTACACATTTCCCGGGATCTTTTCAGCCTAACGTCACGGTGGAAGAAGAAGTCAGAAGAGAGCCGAGAGGGAGAGCGACTCGTGAGGACTGGGACTGTGCAAAGGCTGTTATTACCTATCAAGGTGTTAAATGGGCTTTGAACTCGTTTCAACCATTTAAATCACCAGGAACCGATGGTATCTTTCCTGCTCTCTTACAGGTAAGTGCGGACCTGGTAATTCCACACCTCCTACGCCTGTTCAGATTGAGTCTGGCAACAGGAGTTATCCCTGCATCATGGAGAACCTCTAGAGTGATCTTCATTCCCAAGCCAGGTAAAGAATCCTATGATGTAGCAAAGTCTTATAGACCTATAAGTCTTACCTCCTTCTTCACTAAGACCATGGAGAAGGTATTGGATAGGCATATAAGGAACACTATCTTGGTAAACCGGCCTCTGCACCGGAACCAACATGCCTACCAAATGGGTAAATCCTGCGAAACGGCCTTGCATTGCTTGGTCAGTAGGATTGAACAAGCTATTGCGCAAAAGGAAATAGCTTTGGCAGTATTCCTGGATATAGAAGGAGCTTTTGATAACACGAGCACTGGCTCGATAGTGTCAAAGCTGGTATCAAGGAATACTGAAAGCACAATTGTAAGGTGGATCAACAATATGCTAAGTAGCAGGAGAGCAGAAGCATCCTTGTGCGGGGTTACAAGAGAGGTCAAAACCCAGCGAGGATGTCCACAGGGTGGAGTGCTGTCACCGAGTCTGTGGAACATTGTTGTGGATGATCTCCTCTGTACCCTAAACAACCAAGGCATGTATGCTCAAGGATATGCGGATGATATTGTTATTATTGTAAGAGGCAAGTACATAAACACATGTGCTGAACTCATGCAAAGGGCTCTTACAATTGTGGAGGGATGGTGTGAGGATGAGGGGCTATCAGTAAACCCCTTGAAGACCTTCATGGTACCCTTCACAAATAAAAGAAGCCTAGAGGTGATAAGACCGATGTTATGCGGCGACCGAATACAGGTTAGCAAAGAGTTTAAGTACTTGGGAATCAAGCTTGACGACAAACTAACCTGGAATAGACACCTTGACTATATTACTAAACGCTCTCAGACCACACTAATGATGGTGAGACGCGCGGTTGGGTGTACTTGGGGTCTCCGACCAGAGATGTCAAACTGGCTATACACTAGGGTCATAAGACCGATGCTAGTGTATGGATCTATTGTGTGGTGGCCTAAGGTACAACAAAGCACAGCAGCTGCAATCTTATCAAGGGTGCAGCGAGTGGCGTGTCTGAGTATATTAGGAGCCTTTAGGGGTACATCCACGGCTGCGATGGAGGTAGTTCTGAACCTCCCCCCCCTCGACTTGTTTGTCAAAGGGGAGGCAAGGACAGCTGCCTACAGAATGCAGTGCAGTGGGAATTGGCGTTACCATCCTGACAGTAAGCATTCTACAATAATCGAAGTCTTGAAGCTAGATATTCTAGACATGGTGCCGGATAGAATGGTAAAAACCACAGATCTCGAAAAGCCATACCATGTTAACATAGGTGGTAGGGATGTGTGGAAAGAGGGGGAACCCAACTATATGTATAACGCCCTTACCTGGTACACAGACGGGTCAAAGACCAGGAAAGGAACTGGTGCAGGTGTATTTGGCATCAGACCCAGGGTAAGCGAAAGCATAAGCCTGGGTAAATTTGCAACCGTCTTCCAAGCTGAGGTCACTGCCCTTGCTGAATGTGCGAGGATTAATGTAAATAGAGGCTATAAGGGCAAAGTCATTTACATTAACTCGGATAGTAAGGCAGCACTGATGGCCCTGGCTAAACAGGCTTACAGTTCCAGGACTGTATGGGAGTGCCATAAGGCAATTAAGGCACTGGCAGAATCCAACAAGGTTTGCTTGAATTGGGTGCCAGGGCACAGTGGGATCAAAGGGAACGAAGAAGCAGATAGGTGTGCCAACGTAGGAGCTGACTGCATTCTCTTTGGCCCAGAACCTGCGTGCTGCATAGCATACAGCCAAGCACGTGAGTCAGTATCTCAGTGGGTTGCAGGTGAGCAACAAAGACACTGGGAAAATACTGACGGCAACATTCAGGCAAAGAGGATACTAAGGGGCTCCTCAAAGTCCCTATCAGTAGAGGCCCTACGGCTAAACAGGAAGGAACTCCGAAGAGTGGTAGGATTTATTACTGGCCATTGGTTGTTCCGTAGTCACCTACGAAGAATAGGAGTGATGGTTGACACCACCCTATGTAGGAAATGTGGAGAGGAGGAAGAAACAGCTCACCACATAATATTCGAATGTCCAGCATTGATGCGACATCGCCTAAACTCTTTCGGGCCACAATTATGTGTAGATGAAGGAGGTCAACAGGAAAATACTGTATCCAAGATCCTAAGGTTCTCAAGAGGCCTGGGATTCGATACAGTTTAAACCTGTGAAAGAGGGTGCACAATAAGCCAACAGGCTGAGAGGCAACTACCAGGATGCATATGCACAATCCTGGCCCTCAGTAAAAAAAAAAAAAAAAAAAAAAAAAAAAGCTTTAAATTCTTATATTCTTTATTTTACATTGATCTTTTTACTTTTATAGTATACAGTATTTACATTTTCATACATATAATTCATAAATACAGTATGTGGTATTAATTTTGCTAAACATTTTGTATCTCAAATATATATATATATATATATTTTTGTTAGTGTGGTTATTGTAACACAAGATATTACTGTCAGTCATGAGTCAGCGCTCAGTCAGTGATAACGCTCCGGTCTCAGTGTCGAGACCAATACTTTCTTGGACGCGCATGTTTAGTGTTTACCGTATTTATACTTCTCAGCGTTTTAATTTTTCTGCGGAGTGTTTACATTTAAATTTCATTCACCACTCACCATGTCTAACTGTGGAGTGTGTGTGAAAGCTATTAGCAGTAAACAACTTAAGCTAGTGTGTACAGACTGTGCACGTGACTTTCACAGAAGTTGTCTGAAGATGAGTAAGGCTGATATAGACTATGTAACTATTGACGATTTGCCTGGAGGTGTCAGCCTTGCTCTGAAACAAGACATAAAAGTTTGCGATTTTGAATCTGCAGTAGAAGAAGGTAAGGTAGCACTAGAAGATATTCTAAAGAAGATAAATGAAATTGCCAGTAATCAAAAATCATATGGAGCAAATTTCAATAAGTCTTTTGAAGTCCTAGCCGAACAATTAACTGAGAGTACCGTAGCAGCTAAAACACAAAATGATTCCCTTGAAAAGTGTCTAAAAGTTATAGATGACTTTGTACTTGAAAATAAAAATTTAAATTAAAAAATCCTTAGTCTTAAAAACCAAGTTGAGGAATCAGACCAATACTCAAGAGCAAACTTTGAAAAACACGGAATACAATTTAAAACCAATGAAGATGTCCTGAGTGTTCTGAAGGAAGTGGGAAAGGCACTGAATATGAACATCACTGAGCCAATGATTGACGCCTGCCACCGCTTGAGAAGAAAACCTGGACTCAACAACTCTTCTCAAGGAATTATTGTTAAATTTGTGAGGAGGTTGGATAGAGAAGAACTGTTAAGGAAAAGATGAATAAAAAACAACCTGTCCACGGAGCGTATGAACTTGGGAGTAGACCAAGCCGATATACATAAACGAATCATTATCACTGGCGAGGAAGCGGCTGTTCGTGGCGGCGAGGCAGATGAAAAGGGACAAAGGATACCGTTTCCTATGTGTGCGTGGAGGCAAGATCTTCCCCGTAAGGGGGAATCTGCTCCAGTGATTCAGGTTGCTTGTCAGGCTGACTTAGAAAAAATGTAAATATGTTTCAGTAAGTTTTCTTTTTATAGGATTCTAAGTTAATATTTTTGCAAAATTAAAGGATTTTAATGTAATGTTTTTATTGTTTATAATAATATTGTTTATTTTTATTTTTAATTTTAAATTTTGAAATGAAGATACGTAAAAACTATTATTTTATTTATTTCCATTTAAATAATATTTCTATAAGTCCTTTTTCATGTTATATATATCAAGGTTATTGATTCTCGCAAAATCAAAAAGATGTTTTAGAACTTAGGCTTAAGCGGCCGGTGTCATAACTAGAATCTACAGTTTCCGGTGACAACCGCGTCAAGGTACTATCTACAATATTTACAAGATGACCAGACGTTTCGCCCATACTGTGATGTGGCATCCTCAGTGGTTTCTCTGAGACTGAAATCGGCAAGTGACCTTCCAGCTTTATAACAGGTGGTGGGGTGGGGACTGGTTGGCAGGTATGCTGGAGAGGGGGGCGGAGGCACGACCCACGTGACCTACGGTCATTGGCCGAAAAATCAATATGGTTGACTCTTCCATTTTATTTCAATTTACTTAAAATGGGTTCCCATGTCTTTGGCAGCCGTATACTATCATCCTTATTAAAATTATTTCTTCTTTTATATATTTCTATGGCTTCCCTTACGATTCTCGGATAGTAATGTGGGATGTTGGCAAGGACTTTAGTTTTGTCAAATAAAATTCCATGATTACTTTTTGTGCTATGTTCAGCAACAGCAGACTTTTCCGTATCTTCATTCTTAGTATGCCTTATATGTTCCTTAATTCTTGTGGAAATTAACCTCTTGGTTTCCCCTATGTAGACTGACCCGCAAACTACAAGGTATTTCATATACTCCAGGCATAGCTAGTGGAATTTTATCTTTGACTGGCCTCAGAAAATTCTTTAATCTATTCGGTGGCTTGTAAATGGTTTTTATATTTTCTTTACTTAATAGACTGCCAATCTTTTCCGTTGATCCCTTTATGTAAGGTAGATACGCCTTTTTTGAGGTATCCTTATCTTGTCTTGTATCTACTCTATTGTCTTGTTCTTTCCTCTTCAACTGTTTTCCAATAGTATTATTGATTTCTCTAACTGAATATCCATTCTGTTTTAATGTTGAATGTAATATTTGTCTTTCTTTCTTCCAACTATTTTGGTCTGAAATGTGAATGGCTCGATTGATTAAAGTGTTTAAAACTGCATTCTTCTGTGCCGGTCGATTTCAGTCTCAGAGAAACCACTGAGGATGCCACATCACAGTATGGGCGAAACGTCTGGTCATCTTGTAAATATTGTAGATAGTACCTTGACGCAGTTGTCACCGGAAACTGTAGATTCTAGTTAAAAAGATGTTTTTATTGATTACATATAATATGGTTTTTTATCTATAATTTTATATTTAGAATTGGAAGTCCTTTTTAGTTAGTATTTCTTTTAATATACACATTTAAAATCCTTCTATTATGTCTGGTTGTCTTAAAATAATTCATCAAAAAATAAGAAGTTTAAGGAAAAATTTTGATATGTTTTGCTTGAAATGACTACCTACAAAGAAAATCCACAAATTATAATATTAAGTAAAATATGGATAAATTCAAATGAATCTGATTTATGTAATATACCTAATTATAAGTTATATGTAAAATGTAATAACAATTTATAGAACTGGTGGAATTGCAATATATGTTCAGAATAGTGTGTCTTTATTGGAAGTAAATTGTTCTGAATTGAATTTTCACTCATCTGATTCTTTAATAATTTTTTTAAATTTTTAAAATATCAAATTACTTTATTGGCAATTTACAGATTACAGTCATATAATGAAAACTCTTTTGTGGATGAAATTAATAACTACTCCAGTATGAATGATAAATCAACAAATTTAAAGAATTTAATATGAACAGGAGACATAAATCTTGATATAATTGACAAATACGAAAGCATCTCTTATATTGACAATTAAAAAACGTTCGTGTCAGCAAATGGTTTGGAGAGCTTAGTAAATGAACCAACAAGAATAACAAATTACTCCAAGACTTGTATCGATCACGTGTAGCAAACAAAACACTGTTATCAATAAAGGCCTCAGTCATTCACGCAGGTATCACTGACCACTCTATATTGGAAGTGTGTGTTACTGTGTGTGGTGGAGGGAATGATAACTTGTCCTTCCACAAGCCAGTCTCATAATGCCGTATTGATTACACTTGTCTCAAACAGCTATTGAACAAGACTCATTGGTCAAATGTTTATGTTTGTGATAATGCATCGTCTGCTTTTGACAATTTTTTAATACTTTTGAGACCTGTATTAAACAAAGTAAATTTTCTATCAATATTTGTAACAATACAAAGAAAATAAAACCATGGATAAATAACTTTATTTGTAAAAAAATTAAATGAAGAAATAAAATTTTCAGGTAACAAAAAGCCAACCAAACAATGAAACTTTACAAAAATATTAAAAGAAATACAGAAATAAATTGCAGAAGAAGATTAAGAATTGAAAAGAAATTGTTATAAGAGTAAATTTGAAGCATGTAGAGTGTATACAAAAAATACATGGAAGGTAGTAAATGAAATAACTGGCCAAAGCAATGAGAAAACTTACAAACAAATAGGTTTGGAAATTAAAGATAAAATCATTTTTAATCCCAAGATTGTTGCAAATGAGTTCAACACATTTTTCTTAAATATTATAAATACATTAAAACTAAATAATAAAATAACAAAGAGTTTTTCTAAATTAAATTACAAAGATTATTTTGCAACTAAATATGAAGTTAGGCCTGTGAAAGAAGTTAGGAAAAGTGGCGAAAGAAATAAATGCAATAACTATTGACCAATATCATTGTTATTATGTTTCTCCACATTCATTGAGAAAGCAATTAAACAAAAACTATTAAAATTTCTCAAAGTAACATGTTTTTCCAGTAAAACTCAATATGGATTCAGGGAAGGTCTAAATACAGAAAATGCACTTTTGAATTTGATGACAAATATTTATGATGCATTAAACTCAAGTAAATGTGTCAGTGGATTTATACTGGACATAAAAAAAGCTTTTGATACAGTAGACCATAGAATATTATTAGATACCATAGAATATTATTAGATAAATTACATAAATGTGGAGTGAGAGGAGTTACACATAAGTGGTTTGAAAGTTACTTATTAAATAGAAAACAGTGTGTAAAAATAAATTCTGAATACAGTGACATTTCAACAATTAAATACCAACAAGTGTCTGTGATTGGAGCAATTTTATTCATTATTTATATCAATGACCTCTGTAATGCTAAACTTAAGGGTAGGCTAATTTTATTTGCTGATGACTCTGCTTTCAGCTATGTTGGGCATAGCTGGCAGCAAGTGGAGTCTGCTATGAATAATGACTTACAGGCATTCAATGGTGGTTTACTATGAACCATATGCTACTGAGTCAGAAAAAACTAAATATATGTACTTTAATCACAGAAAAGAAATTAATTTTTTATATCCCATCAATTACAAATGTTCTGACTGCCTCAATAACAAACACATTAGACATGTGACAGGTATTTGCACTATTATTATTATTTCTTAGACTTCACCACTAGAGTCTCTGCCGATGGCAACGCCATGTTATATTAATAGGGCCGAGCATAAAACTTTTATAGATTGAGTAAAGTAATAAGTTTATTTTGAATGACATCGGACAAATTATTTCATCTTAGTGTACTATTCAAAGTAACTAAACATTCCTAGGTAGTTTTATTACAGATCTTCAAGTAACTAGCCAGAAAAGTAAACCACAGACCTCCAAGTGAGAACAATAAAAGTCTGAGGCATGGTTTTGGAATACCACATAACACTTTGGGACCTCTTATCAGCTTAGGTAGCCTAGCCACACAAGTGGATCACGGGTAGCCTTTTTCCTTGATGTCTTCAGTGTTGTCAAATCTGGGTCCTGTTGTTTTGTTTCTGATTCTTAACCCTTCTGAATATTCTTGTGCACATTGACTCATCACTACTAATTCACCCTCCACATGAGAAGCAATTCAATCTGTTCTTTCAAAGCACAATTTGTTTTATTTCAACATTCCTTTTAATTTTCAGTAAGAACCAGAGGCACAAATATGGTACTGCCTCGTTTCATTCCCAAATCTTCAGTTAAAATTTGCTGAGCCCTAATATATTCCACTTTACAAATGGCCTGTCGGTAGTCTGTAAGCACAAGGTCACGAATTATCTCAACATTTTCATTTGTTTTTGCTATTGATGGACATTCAGAAGGAGATTTTTCATTACTGAATGTAGCCATCTTTAAAATGGGAAAACCACTTTGACACTTACATTTTTCATATAGAATCATCTTTGTCAACTGTTTTCAACATTACATTTGCCTCAGTGGCGTTTTGTTCATTCAGGAAGCAAAAATATCACCTTCACATTGTTCACTTGATATTGTCATCATGAAAAAATAACAGTGAACAATTGAATCCTAGCAGAAAAATCATTACAGGCAAACAGATAAAGTGGCACTAGAGCAAGCAGTAAATGATGGCACTGAACTGGCAATGAGTAGGATTATTTGCACTGTAGAAAAAACTGACACAATAAAATACCTTGGAGTTTATGTTGATAGACAAGTCACATGGAAAAATCATATCAATAAGCTTGAAGGAAAACTAAATAATATGTTAAGATATTTTTATTATCTAAAAGAATTAAGTAATGAAGAAGTCTTTAGAATGTTGTACTTTGCGTTATTTCAAAGTAGAGTTGAGTATGACATTGTATTGAGGGAAAATACATTTGATACTTACCTGAAAACATTATTTACCCACCAAAAACACATAATAAGGATAATATCAAGAGAAAATAGATACAAACCTTCAAAACCACTATTGATCAAACAAAAGATTTTTCCTTTAAAGTTTCTTTTTATTTTTAAAGTATTAAAACTATTTTATATAATGAGTGGCAATTTTCCACAAGTTGATAATGCATTTAGAAAAAAGTTAGAAATCATAATTGGTTTTGTGTTCAAAAACCAAATAATTCCTTTTTCACAAAAACATTTAATATCATAGCACCAAAAATATTTACCAAGTAGCCAGAATTCATTAAAACTCAGTGAATAAAAATATTTTTATTAGCAGACTAAAAAAATGGTTATTACAACAAGATGAGGTGGATTATCTCTATACAATTCAACAATAGACTTTTGTTATAAATTCTCATTATATGTACGAGGGTCGTCCAGAAAGTACAGAATGATTGTGTATCACGTGCGGCGCTGATCCCCCACCACTGTGACTGTGTGCATGCTAGTTATCTCTGGCTGTCCTGTCAGTGTGAGCCGAGTTTCATTCCTGTGCAGACACACGTCTTTGCTCTGTAAACTTTCAAAATGGCGGCGCCCATTGAAAATCCCGCCAAATGCAAAGTGCGCAGTGTCATTCAGTCTTTGAATGCTAAAAATATTCGGCCTATCGAAATTTATAGGCAAATAAACACTGTTTATGATGAGAATGTAATGAACGAATCTTCAGTGAGGAAATGGTGCATTATGTTCAACCAAGGAAGAACCAATGTGCACGATGAAGAACGGATTGGGAGGCCATTACTTGTGACTGAGGAATTGAAGAAAAAGTTGACGACAAAATTCAGGAAAACCGGCAATTCACTTTAACCACTTTAAAAGACGCTATTCCAGACGTTTATCCCTGGAAATTGGACGTTCCCCCTTACATGAAATTGTGTCTGAGCATCGTGGGTATAAAAAAGTGTGCGCTCGGTGTGTTCCAAAGTTTCTCACAGAAGTCCACAAGACTAAATGATTGGGAGCAGCCCTTGAACTTCTTACCCGATGTGATAGTGAACAATTTCTCGATCGTATTGTGACCGGAGATGAAACTTGGGTTTCGTACAAAACTCTGGAAACAAAGTGACAATCCATGGGATGGCATCATTCAAACTCCCCCTCAAATTCTGTAAAAGAAAAACCGAATCTGAACACAAGAAAATTTATGGCAACTGTTTTTTGGGACCGCAAAGGTATAACCCATGTCAAGTTTTTGCCAAGGGCAGAAACGATAAATTCAGAAGCCTATTGCGAAACCCTTCAAAGACTCAGGCATGCAATACAGAACAAAAGACATGGCATGTTGTTAAATAAAGTGTTTTTGATCCACGACAATGCTCGGTCCCATGCATCGGTACGAACCCAACAAGAACTTCCAAGGTCTAAAGTGGGAAATTTTTGGACACCCTCCCTATTAGTCCGAACCTAGCGCCTTCAGATTACCATCTGTTCCCGAAACTGAAAACATTCTTGGGTGGGAAGCAGTTTGGAAATGATGCAGAACTGAAAGAAGAAGAGACATCTGGCTCAGATCTTTGGCGGCTGAAGAGTATAACACCGGCATTGAAAAACAGATTCCTCGATACAATAAATGCCTTGACAACCAAGGCAACTACATTGAGAAGTAGGGTAGGTTACTATGAGTATGTAAATAAAGTTTTATGTTGTTATCTTTCATTTTTAATTTTTTATACCAAAACGTTCTTTACTTTCTGGACGACCCTCGTAATATCTATTTCAATCCTCTATATATGTACAACGAATTTGTAAAATAGTCAAGATCATTATATTGGATTTCATTTCAATGTCTACTTTATTGTTTTGTTGATTGCTTATTTGTTTGCTATTTGAAAGTAATATTGAAGTATAATAAAAATTGATAAAATTATTCATTGAATTAAATTAGATATTTATATTTAAAATTTCATACAAACAAATTAAAAGATAGCAATTTTAGTTTTGAGACCATTATGTTTATGTTTAATATAATTTAAATCTTATATGATTGCAAATTTGTGTTTAATCTTCAAATGTAGGAACCTCATCATAGGCCAAACGACCTTAAGAGGTGCTATATTATCTCTTGAAAAGGAACAATTTGGAAAAATAAATTAAAAGAAAGTTTTATTTGATTTAACCCTTAAAACGCTGAGCAATTTTCTGTAATTTTTCAATTAACGCTTAATTTTCTTGAATATATATAATTTTAGTTTTTGTAAAGTTATATTTTTTTAAAATCTAAACCAGGATAGTACAATGTAAAAAAAAAAATAATAACGATATACAATATACAATACATATATAACTCAATATAAAATATACTCAATAACAAGATATACAATGTAACTCAATAAGACAACAGATTATGTACACAAAATAAACACTATTTACAACAAAAATAAAACTAGACGTCACAATGAAAAATATAGAGTAAATTCGAAATAATAAACTTTGTTTACACACCGGAGATTAGTACAATGCACGAGACAGACAACAAATAACTGCAGACTGACGTGCGCCAGCCGGTCGCCGCGTCATGTGACTAGCAGATGCGTATATATTCGCTGCGAGCGCTAGCGGTTACCTCGACAGAGGCAATAATGAATGAAAACTTCATATTATTTACATTCGTTGCCTAGTAACCAGTCCAAAGGTCTCGAAAATTAATAATAACCTGAAAATAGTCTTGACCTTGAATCTTAGAACTCGCTACGTTGTATTAGGCCTGTTCTAGGATTATTGTTATCAGCTCGCGAAATATTACGTATAACGCGTTACGGGCAATTGTAAACATGCGTATATATACGGATGCCGCGTTTTAAGGGTTAATGTTAGATTCTTTTGTTGAAAGCATTGATGTTTCTTATTTGATATTGTAATTTGCTATTTTGATTTTGTTTTGCTATTATTACATGTTAATGATTTTTTATTGTTAGTCTAAGTGTAATATCATTAGGTAGGAGACCTGACAAGCTGCTGGATGGGTAAAAACTTTTCTTTTATTTAAATACTATATAAGATTTACACTTTTTCTTATCATGTATTATGTAATGTAATGTTCTATTTTCTTAAGAAAATAAATCTATTCTTATTATTCTTATTACTGTTACTAAAAAATAAGGTACTAATTAAATGCTTCTAAGACCTAAATAAAAAAAACATGATTTCTATATATAGATATCATATTTTTATATATAACAAATTTCTATATATAATGAATACAATTTGATTCCATACAATGTGTATGGAATCAAATTGTATTTATTCAAATTGAAATTCTTTGAATCGCATCATTGTATTAAATCAAAAAAATTATTGGATCACACAGCCCCATATGGCACCAAACACTGTGTCTAATTCTAACACTGCTCGTCTTCTAGACTACATTAGTCTTGCTGTGCACAATTATTGTAGTTAATTTTCAAGCATCCACACCCACAGTTCAATGCCAAATGAACAATTAAGCCTCATTCTAAATTAGTCCATACATTAGAGACAAAATTTAATATCACAAACACTTTTTTTATAAAACTTTAATAATGACAAAGGAACTTATTTGCTGATATTACCGAGAATCAGAATACCCCAATTTTATTAAATTTAGCTTTATTTGTTCAAGTATGGTATATTCTAACCTTTTGCTGTGAGACTGAGTCTTCCTTGCTCCAAATCAATGAGTGGTTTAATTAAACACAGTCTTGGATCTTGGTTCTGAGTAAGTGCAATTCCTGCTTCTGTTACAATCATCCAGCAGCGATCATACTGAAGCCCCTGTTGGTCTAACAGCCAGCGATGAGCCTCAAAAGCACCACATGACTTTATGGGGTAGATACATATTCGAGAGACCACTATTGAAGCCTGCCTGAGAAAATGCACATATTATGACAAATTTAATAATTAATGAAATTGTTTGGTAAAACAATTTTAGGAAATCGAAAAATATTACATTGAAACAAATTTAAATTACATACAAACTGCAAAGACCATATTTTATTGCTACAACTAAAACAAATTGTACTTTAATTAATTACTGACAAATATATTTTATTTTCAAATGCTAATAAATAATATACAATAGGGGTACCAAAAAGAAAGCAAAATAGCCCTCCTAGGGGCAGAACTTGTGAATTTTAAACTTCTCCAACTGGGTGTGAATAATATATCTCGTTGCCAGTTCAGTGCCATCATTTACTGCTTGCTCTAGTGCCACTAGATCTGTTTGCCTGTAATGATTTTTCTGCTAGGATTCAATTGTTCACTGTTATTTTTTCATGATGACAATATCAAGTGAACAATGTGAAGGTGATATTTTTGCTTCCTGAATGAACAAAACGCCACTGAGGCAAATGTAATGTTGAAAACAGTTGACAAAGATGATTCTATATGAAAAATGTAAGTGTCAAAGTGGTTTTCCCATTTTAAAGATGGCTACATTCAGTAATGAAAAATCTCCTTCTGAATGTCCATCAATAGCAAAAACAAATGAAAATGTTGAGATAATTCGTGAACTTGTGCTGACAGACTACCGACAGGCCATTTGTAAAGTGGAATATATTAGGGCTCAGCAAATTTTAACTGAAGATTTGGGAATGAAACGAGGCAGTACCATATTTGTGCCTCTGGTTCTTACTGAAAATTAAAAGGAATGTTGAAATAAAACAAATTGTGCTTTGAAAGAACAGATTGAATTGCTTCACATGTGGAGGGTGAATTAGTAGTGATGAGTCAATGTGCACAAGAATATTCAGAAGGGTTAAGAATCAGAAACAAAACAACAGGACCCAGATTTGACAACACTGAAGACATCAAGGAAAAAAGCTACCCGTGATCCACTTGGGTGGCTAGGCTACCTAAGCTGATAAGAGGTCCCAAAGTGTTATGTGGTATTCCAAAACCATGCCTCAGACTTTTATTGTTCTCACTTGGAGGTCTGTGGTTTACTTTTCTGGCTAGTTACTTGAAGATCTGTAATAAAACTACCTAGGAATGTTTAGTTACTTTGAATAGTACACTAAGATGAAATAATTTGTCCGATGTCATTCAAAATAAACTTATTACTTTACTCAATCTATAAAAGTTTTATGCTCGGCCCTATTAATATAACATGGCGTTGCCATCGGCAGAGACTCTAGTAGTGAAGTCTAAGAAATAATAATAATAATAGTAAAACTGTCAGGCCTCCAATATTTAGTAATGGATAAAGTACTACCATTGCTGGTTCTTGACACATAATATTGTTCTTTGTATACCACCAACAATATACCTAACATCACACCCACCAACCCATAAAGTTGAGATGTATTAACCCACCCCCAACCCATACACGTACTGTATTATCACTGTTGGGATTCTCTATTGAAACATGGCAGGTGGGTCAATAACACTATAGGTGTAAGGGTGGGTGATACCACTATAGGTGATCATGGGTGCTACCAGAGCTAATCACAGTTAATACCTAGGTTGATCACAGTTGCTGCCCATGTTAATGGAGAGTGATTATCTCATTTGACCCAGATGGCTATCTAACTTTTTTTTAATTTAATTTTTTTAAGTTCATTATGGTGGCTACCCAAGTTGATCGTGGGTGTCTAGCCTATTTGTACACATGTGGTTACCCATATTTATGACAGTTTCTAACCAATTTGATAATACGTGCTACCATATTGATAACAGTTGTTACCCAAGCTGATCATGGGTGCTAGCATGCTAGCCTTTGCAATAAGCTTGATCTTTGGTTTCACGGAACCTTGAATCCCATGTCTAAATATGGTTGTATCTAAATGTACAACAAGTCTTACCATCTCATACGCTATAAAGTCTCAGGAACAAAGATGTAGCTACCAACCCTACCTGTATACCTGTGATGGTTTAGCCTTCTTAACCAAAAAGGATTATTACCTTCTGTGAACCGTTATTATGGCTTTCATAAAAAAACCATAGGCCTAAGAGAAGGACATCAACTTAAAGATGGAAACATTACAGAATCAAATAGTCAGCACACCTAAGACATAAGAACAAAAATCTGTCCATCCAAAAACATACAATTATAAAATAAATAAATAACTTTGAACTATTTATTAAAAAATTATTTACATTTTACACACTAAACTGCTTGAATAAAAAAACTTCAATAGATAAAAACGAACTTGAATATTCTGCTTTATTCAATCATTCCTTTAAACTACAAATTTGCCCATCCTGAAAAGTTAGAATGAAAGTATGTTTTTTTTTTTTTTTTTACTTCTTGCATTGAAAGGCAAAGTTTTGACTTTTAAGCCCTAATGGATATAAATTACAAATCATAAAATGTTTACGATTGATTTGTTAATTACTTTGGCTAATTATCAAACCATGATCAGAGTTACCAGACCAAAAATAAATAACTTCCTCACTGCTAAAAATTCTCATGTCACAGTTTTTTATTGATCTAAACGAGGTTTTCATATTGATGTTTACATAAATGTTCTGTCACAATTATAATGTAATAACTTGCTACCGTTACAATGTTCGTTTCTTCTTATAAAAAACGATATGCCACCTGCGTGCCTTAAAATTTGATTCATTAGTTAAAAGACCGTTGGAACAAAACTATTTATTTATTTATTATTTCAGCATCTATGATGCATTATAAATACATGAATGCAGTTAAGGTTGAGTTTTGTCAAAGTTAATGTTGAGATTTGTCAACCTACCTGACCTGTACTCTCAGTACTGATGTGGGCAGAGCATTGAATAACTTTGTTTTCTTTGGAACTGGGCTGTGTGATGCGATGGAAGGGAGAAGTCGGTGGCATAAGGAGTGTTGTGGGTGTGAATCTTTTCACCTCTTTCTAAATCTCGTTCTCTTGTTTGGAGTACAAATGTAGAGAGCCACAACTGTTAGTATTTCCAGAGATTTGAATGCATTCCTGTAAGCCAGTGGTTGTAAGTTCGACAAGACTCAAATGGCTTTTGTCTGCAGTACTAAAATACGATTTAAGATTGCTCTTGGAAGTCCCTCCCCAAACAGCTATACCATAGCGGATATGTGATTCTATCATGGCATAGTATGCTGTTTTTGCTGCACCAAGTCCTGCTACCCAATATATTCTTCTGACCATGTAAAATCCAGTGCTTACATTTTTACAAAGGCTATTAATGTGGCTAGTCCATCTAAGGCCAGTATCAAGTGACACAACTAATCATTTTGTTTCTTCTTCAGAGGTGATGTTTGGTAAATCTAAAACAGGTTCTGCTAGTCTGCTGAAGTTTAAGTGCACTGTCTAAGAGCCAGTCACATTTAAGGCCAGGTCATTGTGGCTGCAGTAGTCAATTACTTTGACAAGTGTGGATTATGAGTCTTCATAAATGGCTTGTGCACTGTTGTTTCTCAGAAGGAGAGTAGTGTCATCAGCGTACATGATACATTTTGTGTTACTGTTTGCTTCGATGATATCTAGCAAATAAAATGTATAATACTGACCCCAGGTCCAAGCCTTGCGATACTCCTCTTTTCATGGGCTGCGGCTGAGACATATATGCAGTCTTTGTGCCTTTTGTGGTGTCTTGGACTTCAACAATTTGTATGCCCTTTGAGGTAACTGGCAAACCACGCACTTCCTTTTCCTGTTATGCCCAAGGCCACAAGTTTTTTTACTATTAGTCCATGTTCCAGGCAATCAAAAGCCTTGCTGTAGTCAATTAGAATTGCTGAGAAATGTTTTCGGCAATCCAACTGATTAATAAGGAATTCAACAATACTAGTGAGAGCACTAGTAGTAATTTACCTTTCAATAATCCGTGTTGGTTTTTACTCAGGAGTTGTTTGTGGTTAAGATAGGCTAATAAATGAGTCAGATCTATCTTTTCAATAATTTTATAAAAATTAATGAAATTGGCCTAGTTTTTTATTTCAGTGTGTGAGCAAGGCCACACTAGATTCCCAGGCCGCGCTGCTCCCCCACCACTCACGGCTCGACGTCACTGCATGGGGCGGACGGCGGACAACACCAGCCACCACAAACACAGTGTCGCTCACTTTTTATGTAGTTTGTTGACTGATTTATATTTATGAGGTGGTGATATTTGGAACCTGTTATTATTATGGCAAGGTAAACGTTGTATTCCAGAATGTAAAATTATTTTAAGCCTTTAATTGATGTTTTTTCCTTCCCGAAAGATCACAGGACAGATCAGACCTGGCTAAGAGTCATCCATAGAGATGACTATGAGATATCTGCCAATTCCCGTGTATGAATAAAACACTTCGTTGAAAGATTCGTCATTAGGGAAGAGTCTATTAATCGTCTTGATGGAAGTATTTTGACTGTAAAACGGGATAGGTTAAAACTCAGAGACGATGCAGTTCCCACAATTTTTGAAAATCTTCCGCACTATATTACCAAAGATATTCCTCCCAAGAGGATGGACCCAGAGGAAAGGAGGATTGAAGCGGAAAAGCGAAATAAATCCTAACTGAAGAAAAATAACGACTAGACACAATTGATTCCTTCAGTAGCTTAGTGAATAATTATAAGAAGGGATGTAATTTAGACTCGACAAATGAGTATTCAAAACACAATAACAACCAACTGGTTTTATTCTTAGTTTCTCTGAAAGACAATATTTACCCTGTAGTTATTATTTCCTTAAATATCAATATTGATTTATCTTTTTGTATGGTTAAAAATAATATTTTGGTAAAAGACCATGTTTATTTGCGTACTTTTTCAGACAATTTAAAAATTGATAAGTGGTCCAAACTAAAAGAAATAATAGTTAGGTTGCCTAATGAAATTAATGAAATACCTCAAGAAAATAAAATAGAATGTATAAGCAATTTATTGGATGTCATGTCTGAGGAAAGAGGAGACAATAATATAAGTAAAAAATTACGTTTTTTAAAAGAACAACTTAAATTAGCAATTTCAAATAAGGTATCTTATTGTACAACCTCCCTTGTATGGTTTGCCAGTCTATATTTTTGTTTTCCTACAGCATACAAACATATAAGGGAAGCTAAGGTTTTTACTACGCCTCATCCTCGCTATTTACAATCATTTACCACGAACCTAAGCACTGGTAGCTCTGGTTTATATTCGACTCATGTGAGATATTTAAAAAAGAAGTTATCTTGTTTGAACGAAAATGAAAATATCTGTAATTTACTTATGGGAGAAATTTATGTAAAACCAGATATGAGTTATAAAGGGGGCAAGTTGGAGGGAATTGCTCATGATATAAATAATGAATCTGTAGGTTTAGCCACGACCATTCAAGCATTTATGGTCTCCTCACTTCTGTCACATGATAAAGATGTTGTGGGATTATTTCCTTGTAGAGATCTAACTTGTGATTACTTACATCATTTAATTTAATGTTAGATTATCTTCGCGATTCTTATATTTTTTCTTGCCAAAAATGCTCTACTAGCTCTTTAATTTATGTAAAAAAATGTATAACAATCTTTTGTAATATTATTCCATTGAATAAAGATGCAATAAGGTATCAAAAGAGAAACTTGTCGGGAAATAGAGAGGTAAATGTAAGAAAAGAAAGGTTGATAAGTTAAATCAGTAAGTTGATTTTACTTCAGTTAATAGTCAGAAGTTTTCTAGACATATTTAATTATAAAGCATATGTGAATCATTTAACTTGAGTTTTTTTTTATCCCAAATAAATATTTATGCAATATCAATTTATCATTTATTTACGTCAAACATGCTCACAGTAAACTTGTTAAAACTTCCTTTAATCTATCACTGGTAATTTTGCTTAAATTTTAATTACTATAGGCGTGTGAGCGAGCGTCCAATGCAAGTTGTACGGGTATAGAGCGCTCCGATCCGCCCCAAGCTGTGACGTCACAACATGAGCAGCGCGGCCTGGAAATCTAGGGGGCCTTGGTGTGAGCCTTTTTTATGTAAAGGATAAATTTTGGCGATTTTTAGTGAGGCTGGAAACTGGCTGAGTGCAAAAGACTTATTGACTATTCTAACAATAGGGGCTGCGAGTAGCTGAGCGCAATGCTTTACTACTTTAGCTGGTATCTCATCAATTCCACAGGAGAGCTTAGGTTTTAATAAAAACATTGCATCTTGAATATCTTTCTGAGTGACATGTTTAAATCTAAAAGGGCCGGAATAGTCGAATGTTGCTGAATATTAGTTAAAGTGGGTTTAGGTTTTTGTTTCAGGGTTTCTTCAGCTACTTCTGAAAAGTATTTGTTGAAATTATTAGCTATAAACTCGGGATCTTTTTCAGTTTTTTCCATTTAAATGAATTTCAAGAGCGTGCTCTAATGATTTTTGCTATGTCTTTTATCATAGCAAAAAAAATTATTAACTTTATCAAAATTTTCCAAAGCTGATGATTCTAAATTACCTGAAGATTTTCCATTGACTATTAAGTTTGTATCATTCGTGTAGAGACAAATAATATTTCCCGAATTTGAAATTACACCAGGCACACCCCTTATGTAGCAAAGGAATAATAACGGCCCCAAAATGGAACCTTGTGGCCCTCAATGTTTGTTCGTACTTATTTTTGATTTGGGAGAGATTAATTGATTAGACAATAGACAAAAATTCTTTATTTGTTGAGTAAAAACTAGTACATTAAATAGTGTCAGTCTTACTACTAATTAAATAAGGATCCTTATGTTAAAGAAACTAGAGTTTGATAATAACTAAGTCAAATAACAAACACAACAGGTTAGAAATTCTGATAAAGTATAGTGGGGATTTGTCACCAAGAATGTTTTTAGATTCTTCTTAAATTTTTTTATTTCTGGTTCATTTTTAATTTCAAAAGGCAAAGCTGTAAAGAATTTACAGGGAGAAGAGGGGTTTTTTGTTAAAGAAAGCTAAATTGTGTTTATATACATGTATATTGATATCATTTTCCCCCCTTGTGTTATAGGAATGTATATCTGATCTAAAAATTAAATCATTAGGGTTGTTCTTTATGTAAAATATACAATCAAATGTGTATCGGTCATAAACTGTTAGGATTTCAAGTGGGGTAAAATGTTTTCTTACGTGATCATCATATTTAAGTTTTAACGTTATCCTAATTGCTTGTTTTTGTAATAATAGTAATTTGTCCAAGTTATAATTACATGTTCCCCCATACACACACAAACCATAAGCTAAGTGAGCATGAATTTGGGCATAGTAAATATATTTTAAAGTAGGGATATTGCATAAAAATGACATATGTTTAAGGGTATAGAGTCCTGAGTGTATTTTTTAAGTATAACCACTTCAATTATGGTCATTGATATAAATTGCTTTCTACCCTCCAAGTAAAAGCGAAGTCACATAAGCGTGGGTCCTTTAATCCCCATCGTGTAAAGTTTATTTATTAATTTAGAATGTAAGACATTATCAAAAGCTTTGTTTAAATCCACAACAATGCCAGCCACTTTCTCACCTTTTTCAATATAATTAATAATCTGATCAATATAATTGTAGCTGCTGTAATTACATAACGACCATTTCAAAATTCATGCTGTTCTCAATCAAATAAGTTATTTTCTTCAAAATATTTAATTAGTCTATTGTAAATTAATTGTTCATAAATTTTAGAAAGAACTAGCAATAAGGCTAATGGAATGTAATTTGAAATTTCAGAAATCTGTCCTTTTTTATACATTAGTTTTATTTTAGCTCTCTTTAATTTGTTTGGAAATATACCTGATATCAAAGATGAATTTATAATATGAGAAAGAGGTTAGTTGACTTTTGGCATATTTTATAACTGTGATGGGAACACCATCATACCCAGTGGAATTGTTTTTTTTAAGAGCTACAATTACATCCCCCAGCTCCATCTCACTGACAGGATCCCATCTAAATTTGTGTAAATCCTTCACTGGTACATCTGGTATTTGTGACAATTTAGGCAAAATATCATTAACAACTAGATTAGAATAGTAGTCATTAAATAATTGGCTAATAGTAGTAGGATTTGTATGTAGAGTATTATTTGCTCTTATTATGTCAATGTTATTTTGGAGATTATTTTTATTTCCAGCTTCTTTATTAAGTTAATGCCAGGTTGTTTTTGAGACATTATCACAGCATGAGATCTTACTATCAAAGTACTTTTGTTTGGCTTTATAAATGTTTCCTTTACAATTTTTGTTAAGTTGCCTGCTGTTTTTTAATAATTCCTTATTTTTTGACAAACTATTTAGTTCAATAATTTTCTTTCTTTCATTACGCAAATCCTTACTAAACCAAGGCAACTTGTCATCAGTAAAATGTCTACTTCTAACTAAAGGGAAACACAGATCAACGTGATATATAAACATTTTATAAAAAACATCAAATTTTAAATCAACAGCAGAATTATAAACAACAATCCAGTTTTAGTTCCCTACACTGATAGCAAAATCGTTAATTTAATGTAAATTTTCTGCATAATTTAGCTATGTTTTTCTTTTTATGTTTTGATATAATGGGACATGGAATTTTTATCTCTGGTAATTGTGCGTTGCGATCAGAAAATTGTGTGTTAAACTCTGTTACTTTAATTTTATCCATAGAAAAATTTACAACAAAATTTTCAATCGCACTTCTGATTCTTCCATAACTCGAGTTGGAAAATCAATTAAACATTTCATTCTGTGACTAGTAAGAATGTCTACTAATAATTTATATTTTATATGATTTCATCAAGTACATTGATATTAATGTATTCTGCTAAAATTACATTCATATACTTTCTCACAAGAATCTCTATTGTTAGATTTAGTTTGGAAAGAACTAGGAGAGCGATAAATACCCGCTAGCACAAAGAGACCAAATTCATTTTTTAATTCTGTAATACAACATTCTAGTTATTTTTCTGTAATAAGTTATTTTATTTCTGTTAAAAAAATTATGTTTTTAAGTTTAAGATTGCTTTTTTAAAGTTGTTTAAATTTTTTAATATATTGAAAATAAGTTTTGTCATTACAATCTTTCCTCTGTTATTTACATGAAAACCAAGTTGTGTGATCTTGATACTGCCTTTTTTTATATGATGATTGGCTTCATCAATCTTCCGATTAAAGTAGTGCCAATATGGAATATCATGTCTACGGAGTATTGTTGCTATCTGGTCGATAATTGAATTCTGCTGTTTCAAACACTCAAGAAGGATAAATGTGGTCAATATCACCATCAGCAGCATCACTGGCACTTACGACAATAACATTACACAGCTTCCCAGTACTGTCATTTAGCAGTTCAACCTCTGACAGCACCTCACGTAAAGGAGCACCTGGCTTACAGAGTCCAAATATCTTCATACCAGTCCTTTCTGTACTAATCTCCAAAGCATGTGAGAGGTGTTTACCCATACTATCTGAATATATGTTTATAGTAGATAGAAGGTTGTAATTATCATTCTTGGAGTTGGATTTTACTTCACTAATAGTTTTTCCTATCCTCCTTGGCTTTGCAGAGACCACCTTTTCAATACCACAATTATATTTGCATCTTCTTGCAGTTGTGGGCTTACTCATAAAATTATCACCAGTTGAATGGTTAGTTTCATGATGATTATAGGCTTGGTCATCATATTCACTGTAATCACAGAGTACATCATATCTGTTATATAGTCTAATATTTTGATGCTTGGGCTGTTGTGGATCTGACCTAAGAGTCCTGCCATTATAACTCACTTTTGACTATTTATTAGGCTTGTTAATTTCACCCCCTGTCAATCTGTTTGGACACGTTCAGTCCAGTTCAGTCGCTCGTCGTGGACGCACGCTTATCTTATCCGCTCGTGCCAAGCTGAAGGTCACTCGCTACACGTGGCTGTGTGGCGTGTCAGTTCACGACTTTAATAGTTTATTTTATTATTTTACGATGCCGGTTAACTGCGGTATGTGTAGTTTACAGTGCAGTGACGAAGGTGAGATAGTGAAGTGCATAGGTAGCTGTAAAGGTGTGTTTCACGTGACATGTATCGGTGCTAACAGTCAAGAACATTTAAAAACACGGGGTTCGAAAAAGAATTTTCTGTGCGATACCTGCAAAAATAAGGATAAAGCTACATCTGGAAGTGTAAAATCCACATTGCAGACCACCGCAATTACGAAAGAATTCCTAATTAGCACCTTAAAAATCCAAAAACAAAATGTTCGCGGAGATCCGTAGCTTTCGTTCCGAGTTTGACGAAGTGAAGACCTCAATGGAATTCGTCTCAGCTAAACTAGACACCAACAATCAACTATTGGAAAAATTAAATAAAGACTATAATGAGGTAAAACAAAGTTGTACCAAGTTGGAACAGGAAAACACCGTCTTGCGGAAGGAGGTCCCTACTCTCGAGACGAGATTAAGAAACATGTAGCAGTATACTTGTCGGGACAACATTGAGATCTCAGGTGTTCCAGTGACCCAGAACGAGAGCATGGACAAGCTACTGGAGGACATCGCAAGAGCCGTGGACATCGATTTGAAGCCGGAGACCGTGGCTGCGGCCCACAGGGTGCCATCCTACAACAGGTGCAACTCCCCCATCGTGGTGAAGTTTCCAACCCGTCAGGAACGTGACCACTGGATCAACGCCTTTAAGGACGTAAGACCTCTTACAGCGGACAGAATCAATGGCAGCTTCCCGAATAACAAGCTATTTATTAGTGAGCACCTGTCCCCTGAAACAAAACTACTGATGGCAACAACCAAAGAACTGGCCAAGGCTAAGGGATACCTCTATGTCTGGAGTAAGGAGGGCAACATATTCGTGAGAAGGGAGAATGGGCAAAAGTGCAAAAGAATTGATTGCTATGACGATCTGGATAAACTGTAAGTCACAAAACTGCTTGAGACTACCTTAGCTCTTATTTATTATATTTATTTATTATATATATCTCCATTATTTTGTATTATATTTATAATTTATTTGTATTTGTTTGTATTTATTTATAATTTATTTATAATTAATTTGTACATAAATATTTATAATTTGTATTGTATCCTATCCCATATATGAATAACATCACTTGTCTGGAGTTTGATCATTTAAATCAAGATTTCTTTTGTAAGTTGAAAAGGTCTCTAAGTTGTATACACTTTAATATTCGTAGTTTAAGAAAAAAATTTTGATTTGTTTATACTGAATATACACAATATCATAAATAGCTTAGATATTCTTATTTTGACAGAAACTTGGATTTATAATGAAGAGATGTCATTTTATAGAATTCCAGGGTTCAACATGTTTACTAATTGCAATGAGACATATAGAGCAGGTGGCATTGCAATATACATTCGCGATAACATCCTAGCTAAAGATAAAAGTATACAAATGGTGTCTGCTGATATATTAGTTTTGGAAATTAAATGCTTTAACTTTATTTTTAATTTAATTGGTAAATATAGATTACAAGATTATTCCGAATATGAATTAGAGCAAGTAATAGCACTTTTATCTTTTAATGTAATTTTAACTGGCAATATCAATCTGGATAATAAAAGTAATAAACCGGAATCACAATATTACCTAACAGTAATGCATAATAACAGTTTTATAAATTTTATTGACAAGCATACTAGAATATCTAACGAATTTGCAACATGTATTGACCATGGTTTTGTTAGGTTTAAACATTCTCAGACTTTAAAGTCTGGCGTTTTCCATTTAAATATTACTGACCATAGTATGATTGGTTTAATTATGAATTTTGAAAGGTCACCACATTGTTATCCTGTTTTGCAAGAAACTTTTGCAACATTCAATTACGAAAGATTAAAAAAGTACTTACGTGAAGTTAATTGGAATAACGTTCTTTTGTGTGATGACGTAAATGTAGCTTTGTTTTTGAAATTTGTTAATGATGGAGTATCAGATGAGGGAGACAAAGGTAGTTGGACATTTGCCATCATTACGTGAAAAATAACAATCACGACGTTTCGATTTGGTAAAAACCCAAACCTTTTTCAAGTGCTAAAAACTAAATTACATCTACACAAACATGTTATAAAACTACGTTCTTAAACTAATAAACTTATCTACTTTAATAATTATCTACATTTTAACCTAGATCCTAGAATGGAGTACAACAAAATGAACTTCTACTAAATATAAAAAATATTAACAGGGTTAAATTAATATAGCCAAATAGGCGCTGTCAAGGTCACGATATCAACGAAAAATGTAAAACACAATAAAATTAATATTCAAATCAGACTGAAATAAGATTACATTAACTAATCATAAATATATGATACCTGAAAAACACAATTAATTTAAAATAACATTCAACACGCACAAAAAATTTTATATATATATATATATATGGCTCGGAAGGACTGAGGCTACTAATAAAATTACATTTTAACCTGAAAAGAAACAATTATTAGGAATAAAACAATACCATAATCAAATATTGCAAAAATGATGAAGGCTTATGATTCACAGTGACGATGGCGTCTAGGCGTCCCAGGTACGAAGTGAGGATGATACAATCCAAATGCAGTGTCTACGAAGTTCCCTCCAAGGTGATAAAACACGGGGACTAGACAAACATACACACTACACTTCACAACAACCATACACAGACTGACGAGGTCAGGGACGTACGCTCCGAGATCGCCAAAAATGCGGTGACTCAGGTACGGGGACGGAGACTCATGGGGTGTTTAATTGTTATAGGTGCAGGTAGTGTAGGATTCTGGTTAGATAATGTCATGAGTGTATTGAACTTTTTATCAAGTGTGTTTTTAAGTAAAGGAACCCACATGGGTCTAATTTCTATGCTACTTTGACTGATTACTTGTTCATTATTTAGTTTCATAAAGGCACCTTCGATGAATTTACGTTTAAAAAAATGTGGTTCCCTGTGAAGTATTTTAGTGTTATCCCAGTTAAATCTGTGCTCATTGTTCCAGGCATGTTCAGCTAATTTAGAATGTGTAGTGTTTCCTTTTTTAATGTTATTTTTGTGTTCTTTTAGCCTAACTTCCAGTGGTCTCTTTGTTTCCCCTATGTTTTTTCCACCAAAATTCTTCCACCAAAATGTGGACGACACATTTGTCTGCTGGAGTCACGGTGAACCTAATTTAGAAGAATTTTTAAAACACTTGAACAAGGTTTCACCCACCATTAAATTCACCATGGAAAAAGAAATAAACAATAAATTATCATTTTTGGATGTAAATGTAGAAAAAACAAAACATGGCCTAAAACATCAGTCTACAGAAAACAAACTCACACAGGCAAATACCTCAATTTCAATTCTAACCACCCACAAACTGTTAAAGAAGGAGTAGCCTTCTCTCTCTTTGATAGGGCCCGAGCCATATGCTCAGACAAAACTAAACTAGACAATGAACTAAACAATGTTTCCAAAGATCTAATAAACAATGGCTACCCTCAGTCTCTCATAAACAAATGCAAACAAATAAGAAAACGCAAACAAACACCCACTGACACAGAAAAGCCGAAAGCATTCATATCCATTCCATATACGCCTAACCTTTCAGAAAAAATCAGATGCATAGCTAGGAAATACAAAATCAGAACATCATTCAACACACAAAACACATTAAGACAGTCTTTAACTAAAACTAAACCAAAGAATGAGGAGCAATCCTCCAAAAATGTAGTTTATTGCATTACTTGTGAATGCAATGAAAAATACATAGGGGAAACAAAGAGACCACTGGAAGTTAGGCTAAAAGAACACAAAAATAACATTAAAAAAGGAAACACTACACATTCTAAATTAGCTGAACATGCCTGGAACAATGAGCACAGATTTAACTGGGATAACACTAAAATACTTCACAGGGAACCACATTTTTTTTAAACGTAAATTCATCGAAGGTGCCTTTATGAAACTAAATAATGAACAAGTAATCAGTCAAAGTAGCATAGAAGTTAGACCCATGTGGGTTCCTTTACTTAAAAACACACTTGATAAAAAGTTCAATACACTCATGACATTATCTAACCAGAATCCTACACTACCTGCACCTATAACAATTAAACACCCCATGAGTCTCCGTCCCCGTACCTGAGTCACCGCATTTTTGGCGATCTCGGAGCGTACGTCCCTGACCTCGTCAGTCTGTGTATGGTTGTTGTGAAGTGTAGTGTGTATGTTTGTCTAGTCCCCGTGTTTTATCACCTTGGAGGGAACTTCGTAGACACTGCATTTGGATTGTATCATCCTCACTTCGTACCTGGGACGCCTAGACGCCATCGTCACTGTGAATCGTAAGACTTCATCATTTTTGTAATATTTGATTATGGTATTGTTTTATTCCTAATAATTGTTGTCTTTTCAGGTTAAAATGTAATTTTATTAGTAGCCTCAGTCCTTCCGAGCCATATATATATATATATATATAATTTTTTGTGCGTGTTGAATGTTATTTTAAATTAATTGTGTTTTTCAGGTATCATATATTTATGATTAGTTAATGTAATCTTATTTCAGTCTGATTTGAATATTAATTTTATTGTGTTTTACATTTTTCGTTGATATCGTGACCTTGACAGCGCCTATTTGGCTATATTAATTTAACCCTGTTAATATTTTTTATATTTAGTAGAAGTTCATTTTGTTGTACTCCATTCTAGGATCTAGGTTAAAATGTAGATAATTATTAAAGTAGATAAGTTTATTAGTTTAAGAACGTAGTTTTATAACATGTTTGTGTAGATGTAATTTAGTTTTTAGCACTTGAAAAAGGTTTGGGTTTTACCAAATCGAAACGTCGTGCTTGTTATTTTTCACGTAAATGTAGCTTTAGAAATGTTATATAGTATTCTATCTGATGGCATTAAGGGTTGTAAACAGGTTATTAGAATAAGTGCTAAATTAAAGAAAGCTAAGTCCAGGAGTCCATGGATAAATGAGTTTTTACTTCGAAAGTTAGAGAAAAGGAATAAATTAGCAATAAAACTCAAAATAAGGCCCTATGATACAAATCTTAAAACTTACTTTTATAATTTTAATACCCATTTAAACAGCCTTATTTCGGATACAAAACAATTATATTATAAAAATCTGTTTATGAGGAATGCGGGAGATGTGACAGAACAGTGGAAAATTATAAATAGTTGGACAGACATAAAAGATAAGCAAGCGATAAGCGTGGTAAAAGAAAACCGTAACATCCTTCTGGACGATCCCCTGATAGTTGCAAACCTTTTCAATGAGCATTTCATTCAAGCCCCTCAAGATCTGATAATCAACCTTCCCAACTTTCACCTTGATACCTCGTATTATACTCGCATTGTAAACTCCTTTTTTCTAAACCCTGTTACAATTGAAGAAATAAGTAAAATAATTAAAAAACTAAAAAATAAAAAGTCTACAGGTTCTGATTTATTGTCTGTCAAGCTCATTAAAGAAATTAATACTGAAATATCCCATGTATTAGTAAATATTGTAAATTTAAGTTTTGCGAGTGGTATATTTCCTAATAAACTAAAACAAAGTGTTATTGTTCCTATTTTCAAGAAGGGTGACAGGGACCTGGTCCAGCATTATAGACCTATTGCCTTGTTGTCTGTACTGTCTAAGGTTATTGAGTCTGCAATGAAAACCAGACTATTACACTTTCTTAAAAAACATTATTTTTTTAGCCAAAGACAATTTGGATTTTCAAAGGGCAAAAATACTGAAACAGCAATTTATGACTTTATGGAGGGAGGTACACGATCGGTGGTAACGACCCTTCTACTCACCCATAAACATACAGTGATAATGTATAGGTTATACTACATTAGATCAGACATATTATGATGATGTACATATATGGGTGGATCGGAGGCTTAATACCACTGTACGTGTATGGATGGGTGAGAGGGTCATTAATTTTGCACGTGTATGGGTGGGTGGGATTGTCATTACCACTCTGTGTGTAAACACTAACCAATTGAGTGATTTCATTGAGTTCATGTATAGTGTCCAAAATTGTATAAATAAACTCTTCATCGAGTAAGTAAAACTACAAAATTATATCTCAACAGTTTTACTTGAGTACAGTATAATCAATAAAATTCTTGATTCTTGATTCTTACTCATAGATGATGGAAATGTTTAGTTTGAAGCACACTTACCCTCTATTTCTGACGCACATATCTTCAAGTGAATTTGTATTTTTGCGTAGTTCTTCACATTCAACTAAATTATTTTCTCTAGTAGTTATACTCCTTATATTTTTTGAGGATAATTCTTGCAAATTGTCCTGCACCTATAAGAAATAAAAATAACAAATTTTAATTAGTGAATTAACAAATATATTAATAAAAAAGACAGGTTAATATATTTATATCCTTCATCCAAGAAATAATTATTTAACCAAATGAAGAAAAAAGTTAGTCAGAATCTGCTTATTTATATGAAAGTGCAAAATGTATATTGAATAGGTCAAGTACTTTTTCTTTTTCTCATTCATATAAATGATTTGCATTTTTCTGTTTCTGCCTCTCCAAAAATGTATACTGAGGATAGGACATTTATTAATACTAGTATAGATTTACAGGATATTGAATTATTGACATAAATACAAAATTATAGGTATATAAATTGATTCAATCAAAAGGGTTTCGTTTGAATGATGAACAAACTTAACAAATTTCATCTAAACTAAAAAATGTTCATAAAAACCATTTCAACAATAATAATTTTATAAGATGTGTTAAGAGTCTGCAGAAGCTGTCGGCCATTTTGTTTTTAACCCCTTAAGAACAATGTTATTTGAAAATCCATATTTTTTCGTTATTTATTAACTATATGGGGTGTATGAGGTATCATAAACAACACATAAAAATCGACAAAAGTGACATTCGTTACTTGCTAAGCCCCTCCCCCTCTACAAAAACCAATCAAGCGGATACCAAGTTTAAGCACTCAAGACAAATATCGAGTAATGGCAGGTTTTTCAAAAAATTATATTGACAGCAGAAGTACTACTTGAAGACAAGTGTGAAGATGTTGACTGTAAGCCAAGTTTATTGAGTAAAAAACCAAAATAGCAAAAGAGAGTTCGACTTGGTGCAACAGCACCAAATAGTGATTGCCTTGGAGTGTTCATTGGGCAACAGCTTTCATTGCATCAAGTATTTTGCATGGCTTTGGAATAATAACTGACATTGACGCTTCCTCTGTCATTGACAAAAGTAAAACAAGAAGAGACAAGAGTCTTGTTAGGAAAGCATTAATCAAACAATTTACATCTCCCAAGGAAATCTGGGGTATCTTCTTCCGTGGTCGAAAAGATGATACATTTTTCATAGAAAAACTGAATGATAAGCGATTTCACAAAACTATCAAAGAGGAGCACTATTCTCTTGTCCAGGAACCTGGATCAATTCATATCGGGCACGTTTCTCCATCATCCAGTTTGGCAGCAGACATTTCCTGTACTATTACCACCTATTTGGAAAAACATTCTGTTTTTCTGGAAAATCTGGAAGTGGTAGGGTGTGATGGCACTGTGACTAACACCGGATGAAGAGTGGTGTTATCCAAAAACTTGAACATGATATTAGACGTCCCCTACAGTGGAAAGTTTTTTGTTAATGCAAAAGGGTATTAACAGTCATCCAAAGACAGAACCTTGTTAATTTCGTATATAATGTGCCATATAGAGATACAACATAATTTATATAAACTAGTTATTTTCTTGCCCTCCTTAATACTGAAACATTGGGGTATTTTTCTACAATTAAACTAATTATACATATAAATTTCAATCAGATATTGTATATGTGATTTTATGTAATTTTAATACATTTAAGTTGCTTCTTCCTAAAACGCAAGAAAATAATCCTTTATCAAAAGTAAACAATTATCAACATTTACAAAACTATTTGCCTTCAAAATACTCTTCTCCTACAACAATACACTTGTCCCTATGATCATACAGACCCCACCCGCCCACCCATACACATACAGTAATATTTTTATGTACACGTACATAAACTATTTGGAGTATACGTCTTCTTCATTTTAATAAGCTGCCTCTCTGAAACTTATTCCAACATATCGATGGAAAAAAGCAGGACCCAAATTTTTTTTGGGCCAATTGGATGACTGCGAAAAACTCCCTCCAGTTGCTTATGGACTCATTGAGGTTTTTATTCCTGACATAGAAAGGAACCTACTGAGTAGATACCAACAATATTTGATAGATATCAAAGGCAATATCTTCAGGGAATTGTACAGAAAACTTGGCCAAACGAGACCCTGGTTCTTTGTCCCTTTCCCGATGGCTTACTGTGGCCAACCAAGCTCTGAGGCTCCACATAAATACACCAGATCCTTCAGACAATTTAAAAACTATTTTAAGCTTTATTTTGAAATCATATATATATATATACCTTCGTGGTTCAAAATAAGAAAACCAAGTATTTTACAGATAGGGCGAAACTTGTCTATCAATCAATAAATATAACAAGGTATTTATCTAATAAACTTCTAAAAGTCGTCAATCCTGTAAATACAACGCAATGCGTTCTTCACTCATTCAGAAACTCTTTTCTTGGCAATGCTTGTGGACGACAGAGAGCACATTGGATAATTTGGGTATGATGGATATTGAAGGCGAGAAATGCTGTCTCATAAAATAAGACAGTTTGAAGAACTCCAAATCTAATCTTTGAAGCTCAAGACAATATAGAAATAATCGATTGGAACACATGTGCCTTGCATCCTTCCCCAATGTTGCGGAACCTAAGTGAGGATGACATTAGTTCTGTTACCAAGCTTGTTGAAGAAATAAAAAGTTTCCATGTCATACCCAGGCTGTAGAGAGAATTGTCAAGCTTGTTACAGAGGCTTCTAAGGTTTGTGGCTTTGAGAATGATTATGGCTATATTTGATCAATACTAAAGTCTCAGTCAGCTATGTCTCAATATTCCACAAAATCACACTTTAAAAGTGTGGGAGACTTGCAAATTCAATGTAAACCCAAGGTGACCAAAAGCAATTTTTGTAATTAATATGTACAAAATATGTAAATAGCACACCTTACATATGGGAATGCTGGTTGGGTAGGGTGTGGGTGGAACTTGTGCAACAACCTCTTCGTGGTGAGTTCTGGGTATGTTTGTTATTGGAATACTAGCGAAGAGTTGCACATTGAAAATGAATAAATTTTGAAATTTAACAAGTTTTGTAGAGCATTTTTCAAGAAGAAACACCTTATTTATTAATGAAATAATAATTTTTGTATCGAAAACTCATGTTTTTAAACAAATATTTAACCCTATGGTATTTTATTTCACATTTTTTCAATACCTTAAAAATTGACAAAATTTGAGGGTTTTAAAAATTTTTTAACATTTTTAAGTGTGTTGCGTGACCGGAAGATGTTAACAGATTTCGGTCATTTATATGTCATTTTCCTGTTACATCATATGGCAACTTTTCTACCCTAGAGCTTTTGAAAAGAAATGTTGATTTTTTTCAACCCTTCCTAATGTCCAGTTCCAAAATAACATTGTTCTTATGGAATTAAAACCAACACAGTCAACAGTCTCTGCAGACCCTTAAGTTTTTAAACAAAGACTTTGATAATCAACTTAATTAGAAAAGAGAGATATTCTCTATGTATACTAGAGATTGTCTTCTTGGTAAAGCACCTTAAATCATGATTAATATAGATGAACAATCTTAGTAAAGTCATAATGTTTAAGGTTTTAAAATGTTCTGTACATGATTCCATGTGTCCCAGACCTAGTATTACCCTAATGGCTTTTTTTGCCATTTTAAAACAGACTTTGCTCCCATAGAGTTTTCCCAGAATAAAATCCATACTGTAAGTGAGAATTAAAAAAGGCGTAATACGAAATAGAGTAACAGTTCCTTATTAACATTATCCTTTGGTTTTTTCAAGAGGAGTAGGTTACGGGCTGTCATTACAAATGTAATTTGTATGGTAATTCCAGTTGTTTTTTGTCTAAATTCCTAACAGTTTGACATGTAAGTTTTCATTTACTGGGGCTTTCAGATCCACTATAAGTTGCTCAGTTTTAGAATGATTTAGTTTTAGCTAGTTTCCTTCAAACCAAACTTGAGCTATTTTTGATGTTATGCCAGTTTGTTCCAAGGACCTGTCACCACAAATGTAGTGTCATCAGCATACATTATTGTTTTACATGACATGAAGTTTGAAAGGTCGTTTATAAAAGAAATGCTCCTAAAACTGATCCTTGGAGCACCCCCGATTTTATCTTTAGCAATGTTGATCTTCCATTATTGACTTGTACAAGCTGCAACCTGCTATCTAAGTAGGAATATAGTAGCTTAGGTGAAGAACTATTTAAACCATAATGAGCTAGTTTTTTAAATTAAAATACCATGTGGCATTGTATCAAACGCTTTACTGAGATCAATTAAAGTGGTACAAGTAATTTCTTTTTTATCAATGCTTTTATAAACAGATGACATAAACTCTTGAAGTGCCTTGATTGCAGACAAATTTGAGCAGAACCCAGATTGGTTTTCATTTAGCAGATTATTTTTTTCGAAGTACTCTAATATTTGTTTATAAAGACAGTACTCAAATAATTTAGAAAACATTGGAATTAGCAATATAGGCCTGTAATTATTAGGGTCTGTTTTCTTTCCCTTTTTATAAATTTGAATTACAACACTATTTTTAAGACAATCTGGGAATACACTTTCTGAAATAATTTTGTTAACAGGAAATAAAGAGGAGTGATCATTAAAGGACAAATTAATTTGATAATGAAGTTGGAAAAGCCGTAGTAGTCTTCTGCTGTTGAATTACTGAGTCTGTTAATTGACTCCATGATGTCATACTGAGAGATTCAGTCCAATTGAATTTGGTACTAATTTTACCTTTGTAGCTAGATAACAAGTTTATTGGATCTTCTGTAGTAATATTGGGAAGAGTGCTACTTACATTAATAAAATGTGTAAGTAGCACTCTTACACACGGGCTACATATGGGACGACAAGACTGCCCTTCCCGACAAGTCAGCCCTAGCTGTCGTGTCGGGGCGTTCCCTTAACACACTCCGACCACAAGGGCCGACCAATCCACCAGAGAAGTCTAGAACAAGTGTTTTCCATACTTTCCAGTTTCACTTTAATTGTACACGGTGAAGCCTCAGGAATACATTTTTTACTAATATCTAAAAATAACTTAGCACTCATTTCTTCGGTCCTAGTTAGAGGAATTTTCATCTTCTAGATCCCACAAAAACTAGGATTCCTTCCATTAATCAATTAACTCTATTATTACAACATTTTCTGTTTGGTTAGCAAAAGACATTTTAAGAGAGTAGTAAAAAAATCACTTCCAAAATCAAACTGAATGGTTTGGTCAGGGAAGTTGGGCTGACAGCGCTTCACATGTATTAACTTTTCAGAGTAGGGAGTGGGGTGGTCGCCAGTCAGATGGTTTACCTAACCCGACCGCCCTTACGTTGGGTCCGACAGAAATCATGATCCAACTACGCTACACACGTCCCGACCGTGGGGGCCGACCTGGTCGGCCCTTACGGTTGGGCTAACAAATCGGGACATGTGTAGGGCCCTTTAAACTATCAGTGCTTACTCAAATATTGTTTTCTACTGGTTTATTATTAATTTAGTTTTTAATTACTGACCATGCACCCTTGATCTTATTTTTGGCATTTAGTATAAAACTATCATTGGATTTACATTTAGCTACTTTAATTTCTTGTTTATACAAGCTTCTTATTCTTATATAACTCTGCTTGTCTTGGTCACTTAAATGGATATATCTTTAAAAATTAGTAACATTAAACATATATTGCTAAGTTTTTCTGAATAATATTTTGCACTGGGCTGAGGTTTGTTAAATACATTATTCCCATTTTGTTTTTAGTTACAAGAAGACAAGCAGCTGTAAAAGAGTTTATCATTTCTTTTAAAAACACCTTAAAGCTTTCATTGACATATTTTATACTTTGAGTAAATTTAACCAATCAATAGTATTCAGGGTGTTTTTCAGGTTACTGGTGTTTTTTTCACTTAAGATACGGAATATAATATACTTATTTGAAAGCTTTCCAAAAAGGTTTGATACTTTTGACCATAAACCATCATGGTCAGACAGACATAGTTTTATTGTATCTGTTTCAACATTTTTACTATCTAAATTGCTAATTACATTATCTAAGCAAGAATCTAGTTTTGTTGGTTTATTGTTAAGACAGTAGCAGTTGAAAGATTTCAATATGTTAGTAAGTTCATGGACATATTTATTATTTTCTCTTATATGAATGTCTATGTCCGATGCTATAATAATCTTATTTTCCTTATACCCTGAAAGAAAGGATAAGAGGTAATCAATCTGCTCAATAAACACATTTTGTTTTGAAAATGGTATTCTGTATACTAATAATTGTCATAATAATAATGATCAATTTTAATGATTTAAAAACTAAATCTGAGGCCTGAAAGACTGTCTCAATGCAAAACTTATTAATATTAATAACTAAGAAGGTTACATCAAGATCTTTTCTTACATAAATTGAGACACCCTCTCATATAGTGCTGTTCCTACAATGACTTGCTCGTAAAATAAAGCCATATGGCACAAACAAGTCAGTATTGTTGGACCTCAACCAGTGTTCGTTAATACCCAACACAGTGCAATTATTCTGATCTAACCAAACTTGTAGTTCACTTAATTTACTTTTTAAAGATTGTATATTAAGATGAAGTAGCAAGAAATATTGTTTACCTCAATATGGAGAGATTGTTATGTTTTTATTGATTGTAGCTAAAGTATGTTTTCGCACTACATTTGAAGCAGTTTGTCTGTCGGGGGGAGTTTAAAGTACTGACATTACCACTACTACTACTAGTACTAAAGTTCATAACAGGAGTGCACTTATTATTACTCAAGTTGAGTAAGTTTAGGACGGCCTCAAATTGTCCTAGCTTACTTATTATGCAGTTGGAGTACTCCATCCCAGGCAGGAGCTAAGTTGGGCACCTCTTGAATCATCCATGTCATTTCCATCCGTTCGCTTGTGATATGTCCTTGTTGGTTTAGATACCTGGTTATCTTGCAAGCTGTTAAATGACTGGTCATGATAGCTGTAAGATGACATTACTGTAGTAACTAGAATCTATATTTTTCGGTGACAACCGTGTCCAGATGCTATGCACATTATTTACAAAACTTGGATGCCATGGTGAGGAAAATGCTGGTTACTTTGTAAATAATGTACATAGCACCTTGACGGGATTGTCACTGGAAAATACAGATTCTAGTTATGACACCGGCCACTTAAGTGCTGTAGTAGTTGGTTCTTTGGATGACTTGGCTGTAAAATCTTCATTTGGGAGTTTTCTCTGCTTTTTCATCTTGCTATGTAGTTTGTGTTATTAACCATAGCAAAATCTAAGATTTCCAGAATATATTTGCTCAATGACATTTTCCCTTTTTATTAAGGTGGAGGCCATGGCGAGTAAAGTGCTGTCTTTGTGAATAAAATAAATCAATTATATAAATATTATTACATGTATTGGCTGTTGCTTTAAACTCAGCATTTACTTCTATAATCATATTGTTAATTCTGTGATTAGGAGCAAGGTCATACCGATGGGGAATTGTACATAAACGAATATTAACGTGTGTATTTATTATTTACTTTTTCCAGTTCTTCTTTCAAATTTTGGAGTTGTGATCATGACTGACAAATGTCATTTCCTCCACCAAACACAACTATGTCTCTTTCTTCATTAGATAAAACTGTACTTTTCACTTCAAAGAATCTTGCTCCAGGCTTAACAAAAGCTATAGATTTTTACCTCTCATTATTTTAGTGGTATTTATTTTTTCAGGAACCCCCTCTTCCATGACAACAATAGTAATTTTCCTTCTAACTTTAGTTTTTTTCAGTGAATTAGATTTTCCTTTAAGTAAAGAATTATAACAATTTTCTGTCGAACAAGTATACGCAACTTGATTGACTGATACTGTAATCTATTGGTACTTGATATAAAAGACTAAAGCGATTGCTTTGCATAGTATATATATATATATATATATATATATATATATATATATATATATATATATATATGTATATATATCATATTCAGCTACCATTTGTTAATTATAAAGCTACAATGTATATTTGGATAAATATCCAAAAGTCATGATTATATATTTATTGATTATAAAATGTAAAGTTATCTTCTGTCACAAAGCTGTCATATCCATCGAGCCATTTAACACCTGCCTCACTGATTCTGTGTATGCTAACCAATCCATCCGTAAACAGAACGCTAGTGTGGCCGGTTGACCAGTGCTCTAGGACACATATTGAGTTGTGGTGGGGGTTGGAGGGGCCCTTCCAAAGCTATGGCGGGAATTGATGGATGAGGGAGTGATTTCGTCTGCTTTATGGATCAGAATTGTTTTGTTGTTTTATGTAAATATGTTAAATGCAATGATATTTAAATAATTAACTGTTACAGTAAGTATTATAATCAATTAATTTCGTTTTGTTGTTTTTTGTAAATGTGTTAAATGCGTAAATAAAAATGTGTTGTATTCTTTACATTATGTACATCAATTTTGTAGGCGATTTTCTTAAAGGCTGAAAATAAAATGACACATTTCAACAAATAAAATGATATTTTGTAAATGAACAACTGAATTGGGTGCAAATAAGGACCAAATGATATTTAATGAATAATTACTGTATATATTAAAATTTAATGTGAAATGTCATGTTATCATTTCTCTTATAAATGACTTCCATTACAATTTTCTCTTTTATTGCAGGAAATAATTGTGTGTAATACCATTGATTTTACTATACATAGAAGATAGTTCCATCCAATGTTAAATATTGAGGCACGGAAAATGGGAGCGACCGTGCTGCAACCTGTCGTCAATCAAGTTAAAGAGGTCGAAATTGCCTCCAGTTTCGACTGTTCGGTTGCACAACCTGTGAGCAATAAAGGAAATAATCACTCCCTCTCATTCCCCCATTCTCTCTCTCTCCTTTCTCATGAGACAAGCGTCCGGAAGTACTTGTTTACTGTCGCCCCTCCATCTGTGTCGCCGATAGGCCTTGATAGAGAGTCAAGTCAAAGTGGGATATTATTCCGTTCTGTGGTTTGTCTTGCACGGAAAGGAATCACGATCTTTTATTTAGGCCTTAGGGGTTTGTGAATATGAAAAATGTTAGAGGACATATTTTTGTTATTTTGTCAATGTAAATAAGAGTATGTTACAGATGTTTAGTTAAAACATTATGCATTATCTAAAATGATGTAAATACTGTGTATTGTAAGTTTATTGATATTTTAAGTAATTGTATATTTAGAAGTAGCAAGAAAAATGGTGGTAGTTCTAAATTGTTAAAGGCTAATTTTTTTTGTTAAGTCCCTGGATAACACCAAACATTTTACATAAATTTGAGAGACGTAAAAAATTATATAACATTTCTACGAGAAGACCATATGACAGAGTTTTTCAAAATTATTTTGCAAAATAAACTAATGAATTAAATAATGTGATCAATTTTACAAAAAAAAACAATTATTATTCAAGATTATTAGAAAACTGTAAAGGTGATGTATCTGAGCAGTGGAAGGTAATAAATAACTTAACAAGTGGTTCCTCAAAGAAAATAGTTGAGCTAATTGAATTGCCAAATGGTGAAGTTACATGTGAGCCTTCCTTCATTGCTGATAAGATAAACAATCACCTTATCACAATCCAGTCTAGCCATCCAGACGTTGTACATTCCAATACCCTTCCACCTTTACTTACTTAAAATCAACATTCATTCTTCATAACTCCAACAGATTTAGATGAAATTAAGAGTATTGTTAAGTTTTTAAAAAATTAAAAATTAACTGGCTCTGACCAAATTAATGTACATTTACTGAAAAATATAATTGATGAGATTACCAGTTTTAGTTCACTTAATAAACAGTAGTTTTATCAAAGGCATTTTTCCTGAGAGCCTGAAGATAAGTTCAGTGGTACCTATTTTGAAGGACAATAACTCTTTAAAACTAGATAACATAAGACCAATCAGCTTGTTATCTGTATTCTCTAAGGTTTTTGAAAAAAAAAACAATGATTAAAAGACTCCATAGGTAGTTATTTATCTAAGTTAAATTTTCTTAATCTACGTCAATACGGTTTTATCACAAGAAAGTCAACTGAGGATGCGTTATTAGTAGTATCAGAAATATTTTATAACAGTTTAATTATTCATTAACTTATCATCTGTCATACAGTTCACATTTAATACTAGAATTAACCTTTATATTATTGAAATCATTATTCATTTTATATCAAGTAATTAAAGCTTCTTATCAATATTACATTGTATAATATTATTGTTGTATTTTTAATTATAAATGAATATTACTTCTGTTTAAAAGTAAATTGAACTATTTGTCATACATACCACAATATTAAAATCTGCTTCCTTGGCACGCCGTGGACAGTGAAATGTGTGTGGTAGGCCTACCGAAAGTTTTAATATTCGTTGTTTTCCTCGTGTGTGAACTGTGTTTGTTAAGTTTTAATTAATTTGTGACGCGTCCCACTTGGACTTATTTATGTTCTTTAACCTGAAGATGCCGTTTATATAGTTTTGTTAGTTCTTGGCATTGTTTGTTCTGTTATAATTAATTAAAAACGCCACAGAGTGCGGCTTTAGTTTATTTTGTTATTATTTAGACTCTGTAGTTACTTTAAATTAGTTATTTCTTATGTTATTGCTGGTCACGCTACTTGTGAAATTTTACCAGTGTAATTCCAGAGTGTCTTTACCAGAGAAATTTAAAATATAAATAAATTGCAGTTTATCCATACTTTACATCTAGTAAAATAATAGAAACGTGTATGAAAAACAGATATGATAACTTTAATTATATTCGCCTTAGACATACTTTTTACAATGGTCTGATTCAATCAATGTTATAGAACGGAATTTTTGAAAGGGGGACATAAACAAAATTTACAATAATTTCAACCTGATTAAAATAATGAAAATTGAATCTAAATAATCAGTAGTCTAGTTATATTCTATCACGATAATATTTCCTAACCAATTTCAACTGACATTGAGATTGTTTTTCTCAAGAAGTAATAAGAGTCACAACTCTTCATGATTCCGAAAAAAATGAAAACTGACCATTCACCAAACGATGAAATATTTTACAAACAATCATGCAATTACTTGGAACCAAATAATATGTTAATGTTACAGACAGTAATAGTAAAACAGACGTTTATAATAAAATGAAAAATAATGTATTTTAAATTAAATGCCTATACATAGATTGTCTGAATCAGGCCATAAGATGAAAGCTATTTTTATCTTGTATAGAAGTAAATTAGTGGTTTGTTATGATTTTTTCTAACCCTATCATGAAATTTGAATCTCACCTGGGTTTTATATTTTGCCCAGTATTATTCTATATAAATATCATAGGCCTATTTCAATACATATTTTGTCAAATAAATAAATAATGTCACATTTTTTTATATTTCAATATATTATATATTCCTGGAATATTTGCAGATTAATTTCATAATTGATGGGAGTCATTAATTGTATTTGAAAACATTAAATTTTTTAATCAATTACCGAATATGAAAAAATTAATGATTGAGTACAACAGTCGATTTAATCACCTAATCGGTGGTTAAAATGCAATAAATAAAGATTATTCAGAAGGGCTATATAATATGAAAATGTTTACTAAATCAGCAGTAATTATCGCCAACATTGCCGATAAGTTAGCGGTCTATTCAAGTGTGTCTATTTACAAATACACGGTGTGTTAATCATACAAATCAATATGGTGTTTTAATTTATTCAGTTATAAATATTTCTTTATTCAATATGAATGTCACACTGAGTTTTACTGTAATAGTATCAACACAGTATTCTTTATTATTCGAAAGAGATGCAAGCAAATATAAAAACAGAGAACCCGGATAAACGTTGGCAATATGGAATAACGTAAACAATTATCTAAGCAGGATGTTGTTTGTGTGCGTGACCTGAGGAAGGAGAGGGCGGGGCAGCTGTCTGGAGAATGGGAGAGTGGGTTAAGAGGAGGGAAGTGAGAGAGAGAGAGAGACAGAAGAGCGTGTGAGAGAGAGAGGAAATAGGGCTATGCGCAGCGCAGCGTGGGGCCTCAAAACAGTTTTGGGGCCTCGCCACAACTCTCCCATATGGATGGAGTATCTCTTTATATAGTAAAATCAATGGTAATACTGCAACAATTGTTTTAAACATATTAATAATAAATAGGCCTACCAGTCTAGACTAAATATCTGAGTGCGTAATGAATAAATCAATAAAATGCAAGTATAATCATCAATTTATTCCTAGATTATTCATTTACTAATTGTTCCGACCTAAATTGATTTCCACATTCTTCTTCACTATCTGTAGCAATTGTAATTATTTTCCTAAATTTACATTCTAATTTATTTTTCAGACATGCAATTTGATATGTTTCATACCCTGGCATATGCACGTTGTATTATATAATAGTTATACAACTTTTTTCGTGCTGTTTACTTTATATTTATTGTTATTCTTGTTGTATAATTTGTAATGTTGTAAAATGAAGTTGTTTTTTTGTTGTATTTTTCATTCGTATTATTAATGATTCAATCTCTATATGTCATGTTGATTTCATTCACTTTTTTTGTTCCATATCCCTTGTATTGGGCAAATATTATATATAGTTACCTATCATATTCGCATGTAGTCGTTATTCTGTGTTATCTCATTATTGTATATTATATAGTTATCTTATTTACTGTTACCTTTATTCTAATTTATACCATATATTAGTCATACATTATTAATACTAGTCATAGTTTCTATTTAACATGTGCACACGCACACACACCAACATAATTTGTTTCCATCATTTCTTGACATGTAAGGCTGGGTTTTTTAGGTTTTTTCAATTGTTTTTTTTTTTTTATGAAACCTTCTTTGGTGTTCAATTTTAATTCTTGTTGAGATACATTTGTTCTAAAAAAAGAAACAATATTTGTGTGTTTTGCACTGTCTAATAATAAGGTTTCCATAAAACAATAACAACAGATCTTTAGTGATTTATATTAAAAAAAAAACTAAATTATTATAAAATGATTGATAGCATATTTTGTTAGTAATTTTGTCTGTCAAATATGAGAAATTTATTTGTGATGAGATCAATCAACTTTCTTGTACTAAATTATGTGACTTTTTCAAACATATGTATTGTTAACTAATTCACATTTCTTGTGAGTTGTTACTATCAATAAAAATAAAAAGTTATTGATTTAAAAGCAAAGAAAACTAATACATTAAAAAGTTGCGGTTTGACTACTAATTATATATTAAGTAGTGAAATTATCAAATTAAAAAAGTCTGTTAGAAATTCACTTACAAAATTAAGAATACTTAACTAAACTATACCCTCAAATGGAATATGAATTTGAAATCATAAAAAAAAAATACCACACAAGAAATAACATTAGTTTAGAAGGGCATACAGTACTAAAGAACTGTTCAAGAGGAAGATGTCATACGGGAGCAACATTCCAAAAGAAATAAAAGCTTTATTTAAAGTGAAGTCCTGAAAGAATGTTCAGTTGAAAACCAATATAACAAATTAGAGGATTTTTTATAATGATAATAAAAATTATTAAAATTGAAATGTATAAATAAATATTAGTTATGCAACAGTATAACATTGTTATCTTCTTAAATATTCTTGCTAAACATTGATGTAGATAAATAAATAAAAATAAGAAAACAATTGAAAATAAGCCACCTTTAAGACAGGAGCGTTTGATGTATATTTCCTCTTTCTTGTTATTAAGATGAAATCTATTGAGTATAGAGTTAAAAAAATGAACCCCTTATTTGTTTCAACACTGTTTCATAAGGTTTCCCCGTTGCCAGTTGGACGGCTATAAACTTCCTTTCTTCATTTGTTAATCTGATGTGTCTCAATTCATTAAAATGACCCACATGACAAGGTATTTACGTAACATGCACTTCATCATTGTCCTTAAATACTGCCTTTATTGAGGATGGGCAAAAACCGTTAATTTTGGAAGAACCTGACTGTTTTAGGTTTCTTTTATTTGACCCTTTACAAGTGTACATGCCACTTCTGTGGCAATGGTATGTTTCAGTTTTTTTGGAAGGGGTAAGATAAGTGCACTTTTTCCTGAAAAATGTTACAGTTCCTTTTTCAATTTCTTTCTTCCAAGCATAAAATTCTATGAATGAGCGAAACTTATGATGTTCAATGTGTATAGCAATATTATGTTCTTTTTTAAAATTACTATATATGTTTTTGTTACTTTGACCTAATGATGCATGAGGGCAAAGAGGAAATTTCTTCTTGAAAATGACAGATGTTTTTACATTATTATGGGTTTTTCTCTTGTGATGATTTAGGTATATTTCTTTTTTAAAGGAAGCATTACATTCAGAGCAATTAAAGGGTGATGTGGATCCAGGTTTGTGTACACGTGTTATATGTCTTGTCAAAGTAGATTTGTATTTGCTTTCATAGTTACACTGGCTGCAGAAGTAAATTTTGTTTTGTTGCAAATGAACAATGTTAATGTGTTGATCCAAACTATGTTTTGCTAAATATACATTGTCACATAAAACACATGTATATTTTTTTTTTTTTCTCAATGTCTGGAACTACTTCATCTCGAGAATTTTGTTTATGAATATTTGTTTTGTCCCTACTGAAATTTCTTCTGTCATTAAACAGCTTACAGCAATATTCACATTTATATTTTTTCGAATCCATCTTTAAAATTATTTGTAGGCCTATAATAAAAAATATATTATTCTATTAGTTTTTTATTCAATTTATATTGTTATATTATTGTAACTATTATATATTGGCGGATGCCGTTGAAAGAATAAATAAATAAATATCTAATTTAATATTTAGTGGCAAGATGTTGTGATAAATAATATCTGTTACAAGTTAAGATGCCTGTTACTCTAAAAACTATTTTAAATATTCAATCAAGAATCAAGATTTATTAAAGCCACCTACCAACAATACATGGTATAGGCCACGTCAATTAATCAATTACAATCAGTACTATTAATTAATTACAATATATGTGAATCCTTGCTATACATAAACACAACTACATAAATAATATGGCAATAACAGTGATAACATTTAAAATATTTAAGATAACAGAATAAAAAATATGGTACAACAAAAACAGTATTATAATTATTGCTATTTAGTGTTTTTTGAGTTTGTCAACTTAATTTGCAAAATGAAACCCTTTTAATGTCTGTAGACTATGGAATATAAACTTTATTTAAATTGAAACTTTCTGATTAAAGTTAGAGTTTGAGGCCTTTAAACATAACTGACAGGAGTACATACACCTAAGTACTTTAAGTTATATTCATGATAGTTTTGTTTAAAATTCTTTAAAAATAGTGATAGGAAATTAATTGATTATAATACTTACTGTAACAGTTAATTATTTAAATATCATTGCATTTAACACATTTACAAAAAACAACAAAACGAAATTAATTGATTATAATACTTACTGTAACAGTTAATTATTTAAAGATCATTGCATTTAACACATATACATAAAACAACAAAACAATTCTGATCCGTAAAGCAGACGACATCACTCACTTATCCATCAATTCCCACCGTAGCTTTGGAGGGGCCCCTCCAACCCCTACCACAACTCAATATGTGTCCTAGAGACGTGACCTGTGGTCCGCGAACAGTTTTCATGTGGTCCGCGAAGTGAGCAGTCATAAAATAATCAATTTAAATCTTGGCTCTTGAGACGTAAATTAATGCGATGAGGGAGACAAAGGTAGTTGGACTTTTGCCATCATTACGTGAAAAATAAAAATCACGACGTTTCGATTTGGTAAAACCCAAACCTTTTTCAAGTGCTAAAAACTAAATTACATCTAAACAAACATGTTATAAAACTACGTTCTTAAACTAATAAACTTATCTACTTTAATAATTATCTACATTTTAACCTAGATCCTAGAATGGGGTACAACAAAATGAACTCTTACTAAATATAAAAATGTTATAAGGGTTAAATTAATATAACCAATTAGGCGCTGTCAAGGTCACGATATCAATGAAAAAATGTTAAAACACAGTTAAAATTGATATTCAAATCAGACTAAAATAATATTACATTAACTAATCATAATATATGGTACCTGAAAAACACTATTAATTTAAAATAACATTCAACATGCACAAAAAATTATATATATGACTCCGAAGGACTGAGACTACTATTACAATTACATTTTAACCTGAAAAAACAACAATTATTAGGAAAAACAATACAATAATCAAATATTACAAAAAAGATGAAGTCTTACGACTCGCAGTGACGATGGCGTCTAGACGTCCTAGGCACGAAGTGAGGATGATACAATCCAAATGCAGTGTCTACGAAGTTCCCTCCAAGGTGATAAAACATGGGGACAAGACAAACATACACACTACACTTCACAACAACCATACACAGACTGACGAGGTCAGGCACGTACGCTCCGAGATCGCCAAAAATGCGGTGACGAAGACTCATGGGGTGTTTAATTGTTGTAGGTGCAGGTGGTGTAGGATTCTGGTTAGATAATGTCATGAGTGTATTGAACTTTTTATCAAGTGTCTTTTTAAGTAAAGGAACCCACATGGGTCTAACTTCTATGCTACTTTGACTGATTACTTGTTTATTATTTAGTTTCATAAAGGCACCTTCGATGAATTTACGTTTAAAAAAATATGTGGTTCCCTGTGAAGTATTTTAGTGTTATCCCAGTACCTGAGTCACCGCATTTTTGGCGATCTCGGAGCGTACGTCCCTGACCTCGTTAGTCTGTGTATGGTTGTTGTGAAGTGTAGTGTGTATGTTTGTCTTGTCCCCGTGTTTTATCACCTTGGAGGGAACTTCGTAGACACTGCATTTGGATTGTACATATCATCCTCACTTCGTGCCTGGGACGTCTAGACGCCATCGTCACTGCGGGTCGTAAGACTTCATCTTTTTTGTAATATTTGATTATTGTATTGTTGTTCCTAATAATTGTTGTCTTTTCAGGTTAAAATGTAATTGTAATAGTAGTCTCAGTCCTTCGGAGTCATATATATATCATTTTTTGTGCATGTTGAATGTTATTTTAAATTAATAGTGTTTTTCAGGTACCATATATTTATGATTAGTTAATGTAATATTATTTTAGTCTGATTTGAATATTAATTTTAATTGTGTTTTAACATTTTTTCATTGATATCGTGACCTTGACAGCGCCTAATTGGTTATATTAATTTAACCCTTATACAATTTTTATATTTAGTAAGAGTTCATTTTGTTGTACCCCATTCTAGGATCTAGGTTAAAATGTAGATAATTATAAAAGTAGATAAGTTTATTAGTTTAAGAACGTAGTTTTATAACATGTTTGTGTAGATGTAATTTAGTTTTTAGCACTTGAAAAAGGTTTGGGTTTTACCAAATCGAAACGTCGTGATTTGTATTTTTCACGTGATGATGGCAAATGTCCAACTACCTTTGTCTCCCTCATCTGATACTCCATCATTAACAAATTTCAAAAACAAAGTAAATTAATGCGTCTGCCTATTTTTTTTTCAACTCAAAACGTTTGCAGTATTGTGTTGACCATAACCGGACGACCAAACGCACCTCTTCGTTTATCTTCGTTTAGTTTCGGCCGCTGTCGTATAGGCGTCTTTGATCGCGCCACTACTCTGTGACTCAGTGCTGACTCAACTATCAAGTGACGAGAGTGCGTGTTTTTTGTTTGGTGATTGTAGTTTACTAAAATGAGCAAACAGATGAAACTTTCGGGTTTTTTTAAGAAGACGGATAGTGAGAACGTTAAAGCAGGATGTTCTACCAGTAATATTGCCAGTGATAGCACAATATTAATTCAAACTGATCCTAAAAGAAAGGCTGCTAATCGTAAGTACAGTCCGGACTACATAGCATGTGGATTTACATTCATTGAAGAATTTGGTGTTCAGTTACCTCAATGTGTAATTTGTGCGGAGGTTTTAAGTAATGAGGCAATGAAGCCGGCAAAATTAACCATACACTTTGAAACAAAGCATAACAATTTTGCCGGAAAACATGTAGATTTCTTTAAGAGGAAGGAGACGGAACTAAAATCGTCAAAAAATATACTTAAGTCATACTCAACTTATGATAAAGCTACTTTGAAGGCGTCATATCAACTTTCACTTAGAATCGCAAAAACCAAGAAACCCTTTACTGTTGGTGAGGAATTAGTTTTACCATGTATCGTAGATGCAACTAAAGCAATTTTAGGTGATAAATACGCTAAACAAATGCAAAATATTCCTCTTTCCAGTGACACCGTTAGTAGGAGAATTGAAGATATGGCATCAGATGTTGAAACCCAACTTCTAAAGAAAATTCATTCCTCAAAGATTTTTGCTGTACAACTTGATGAATCTACAGATAATACCAATAAAGCTATTCTTCTTGTTTGCATACGATTCATAGATAAAGACAACAAAAAATTATCTGAGGAGTTCCTGACCTCGATTGAGTTGCAAGATAACACAACCGGAAAAGACATTTTTAAAGCCATTGACGGATATTTCACACTCAAAAATCATTCTTGGAAAGACTGTGTAGGACTTTGCACTGATGGTGCTGCAGCAATGACAGGTCACAAAACAGGCTTGTCAAGTTTAGTAAGGAAAGAAGGAAACAGTGATATTGTTTTAACACACTGTATTACTCATCGCGAAATGCTTGCTGCCAAAAGATTAATTCCCGACCTAAACAAGGTTTTGACTACTGTGGTAAAGGCCGTGAACTTTATTAAAAGTAATGCTCTTAATTCGAGATTGTTTGCTTTGTTATGCGAGGACATGGGATCCATTCATTCCAATCTCTTTCTACATACCGAAGTTCGGTGGCTGTCCAGGGGCCGGGTTTTAGGCAGATTTTATGAACTTAGAGAAGAAGTATGTAGCAGAAACACTGCGTGACGGAGAATTTATGGCCCAGTTAGCTTTTTTGGCAGATATTTTTTAACAGCTCAACATATTGAATCTAGCCCTGCAGGGACCATCTAAAACCGCATTTGACCTTTCGAAAAAAATTTATTCATTTAAGAAAAAATTGTTGCTATGGGAGTCCGAAGCTGGAAAAGGATCGTTTGAAATGTTTGAACTTGTTTTCAGATTTTATCTATGAAAATGAAGGCTTAAATGAGGATGTTTTACATTCACTGGTTAAGTCCTACATTAAATCACTTCAAGATTACTTTGAGAAGTACTTCCATGCTGATACAGATGTGAGGAAAAATAATCTGTGGGTGATTGATCCCTTTTTAGCTACCCACGATAATAATCTGTCTATTCAGGAAAGTGAACAGCTTATTGAAATTTCATCCGAAGATCATTTAAAAGTGATAAAATCTCACTGCGAAAATGTTGCAGATTTTTGGATAGGATTACTTGATGAAAGTCCACTGCTAAGTGAAAAAGCTTTGAAACTTCTTCTTCCTTTTCATTCCACTTATCTCTCTGAGGCAGCATTCTCAACATTATGTGTCATCAAGAATAAACAAAGAAATAGGTTGCTAAATTTGAATGATCCTATGAGACTGGCGTTAACTTCTTTCGAGCCAAATATTGAGAAACTTTCAAGTGAGAAGCAAGACCAAGGGAGTCATTAACGTCTTAATTTGGCGCTATCTATGACTTTTTATTTTGTTTTTTATATTTCTTTTGTCTTTCACTATGTATTTTCTTTTTTTATTTTGTAAAATATAAATAATAAATTCATTAGTAAAACTTCAGTGTTCATCCCATTTTACCTATTACTGGGAAAAGAGTGCCACTAATAGCTCTCATGACTCTATTAAGTTGTACATCGATCACTTCAGTATGAACACTATTTAGCCATACGGGGGCACTATATTCAGCAGCTGAATAGATTAGTGACAAGGCAGTTGTACACAGTACGTGTGTGTTGGCTCCCCTGGTTGTTCATGATTTAATACATTTGCCCTGGTTTCAATTTTAGCTGCTGTTTTATTAAGATAGCTTTTAAAGGTCAGCGAACGATCTAACATTACTTTCAGGTACTGTGGATGATCATAATGATGGAGTTTTACACCGTTTAGGAAAATATTCAGTTTTTGATTAGCCAGCCTGCTACTTAAGTGGAAGCGAGCTACTTCGGTTTTTGATAAGTTACGGTTTAGCTTCCAGGTTCTAAAATATTCTTCGAGGGCTACAAGGTCACTTGTGAGTGTTTCTTCAGTAGTTGTGAAGTTGTTATGTTGGTAAGCTATAGCAATATCATACGCATGTCTAAATTTTCTAGACTTTGTGATTGGGATGTCAGTGGTATACACGTTAAATAAAATTGGAGCAAGAACAGACCCCTGTGGCAGCCCTTCAGCTGTCTAAAACCACTTTTTTCACAACCGAGATAAACTTTTATTAGCCTGACACTAAGCATTGACTTCAAAAGTTGCAATAGAAAGCGATAGGGATGAAGGCTGTAGAACTTAACACATTCAGTGCTAAGGCCGTATTCATTATTCAGTAAAGACGGCGTGGCCTATTTACGGCCACGTAGCACTGAATGTATTAAACAACAAATCTTTGCTCCATACCCTGTCATAAGTTGCTGTTAGATCAATAAAAGCTGCAGATGTTTTCAACTTCTTTTCACACCCATTTTCTATAAATGATGTTAGAGCTAGGATCTGGTCGCTACAACTTCGGCCAGGGCGAAAACCAGCCTGCTCAACTGGAACATTAGAAACAAGAACGGGTGTATTGTATAACAGCCTTTCTAGCAACTTATAACAAACAATAAGAAGTAACTTTCCACCCGTTCAGGGTCTTTCCAGGATTCAAAACAGCTACTACTTCTGATCGCTTGAATGCTGTTAGTAAATTTCCTGTAGCTAATATCTTATTGTAGACTGTTTGAAGCCATTGTTTCACTTTGCTACCAGCATGCAGCAGAAATTCTGGAAAGAAACCGTCAAGACCGGCTGCTTTCCCTGCTGGTATAGCAGAAATCCCTCTGTCTATCTCTTCCTCCATGAAATGTCTGGAGACTTCCAGGGTGTCTTTTGACTCTATTTTATTTCATTCAACTTGTAAAGCACATATTTATCAGAAGGATGACAGGTTGACTTTGATCAGCTGTCTATCCGTTTCACTATATTAAAGGTCTTCGGGCGGAGCGACTTTGATCAGCTGTCTATCCGTTTCACTATATTAAAGGTCTTCGGGCGGAGCACTTCTCTTTGATTTGGAGATTTACCAGTAGAGAGTTTCCTTAAAAGTGACCACGTTTTTATACTGATGTGGGTAAAGTTTATATCTTCCACAATTTTAACCCATTTTTTCTATTCTGGTACTGTCAAGAGAGTGAAGCAGCAGATTAGCTGTGTTGGAGTTTTCGGTGGCATTAAACGCTTTGTAAAGGTCATCTGATGCCTTATTCCATCCTGGTATATACTCCTTTCTGTATCCTCTTAGTATGCAAGCTTTAGCAATGGACAAGACAAGATTTGTAAAACGATCTTTATTTATTATTTTAGGAAGAATGAACCTGATGCTATTGTCAAGCCTAGTGGTAAAGGCCTCCAAGTATGCTAGCTATGTGTTGAAAAGATCTAATTATGGAAATTTGGATCCCCAATGAAACCAGTACTGGCCAATGTTAAGAGTGGGGAAAAGCATTAAGTACTTTTCACCTAATTGGCTTTGATATTAATGATCGTTCACATGAACAGAAGCTTAAGTCAGGGGAGTAATCTTGATGCCAACAAGCTGAATAAAAAGTGGCTGAATCTTAAGCATCAAAGATCAGGAAAAGGTTGTTCATTTCAGCCCAGTCAACAAGCTTTCTGCCATTCTCATCGTTGGTGTTGTAACCCCATTGGCTATGGTGACTGTTAAAGTCCCCCACATAGAGGAATGGGTGTTCATAACTTCCTATCCTATCGGCAAAATCCTATCGTCAGGCCACTGGATGTTAGGAGGCTTATAAACATTAACTATTGTAGTTTCTGACACTTGGGTTGCCAAGACAAAGATGTCACCATCAGAGCTCTTATGGGTAACCGACACAATATGGATAAGTTGCAATACCATAAACCCTATGCCCTATAGAATCAAAAAGTCTGTATCCGTGAATATTGCTTCTTGCACTACTATTATCTTCCATATGGGTCTCTTGGAATGCAAGGATATCAACATTGTTTTCATGAAGTACCCTTGATGCACTCACTCTTCACCTTACTTAAGCCCTCAATTGGTTGTCCTGCTCCATTAGAGATTTTAAGACTGTTCTGTTACAAGAATTGGCTAGTACTAATACTAATAATGCCCTTTTTTCATACGATGTAATTTGTAAAGAAAGCTTGACTGATACTGTTATTCAAGACTCATTCTATTGCTGATATTACAAAAATGCCACAGTCAAATGCATTGTCCTTCATAGGCTCCGGCAAACTTTTTATAACTGTTTTCTCTTTTGACATATGTAATAGTAGCTTTTCAATTATTATTTTTTTACTGTAAACTGTTTTAACCAGGGATTGAGTCATAAGAGTAAAATGTGTTTGACAATTTATTGTAGACAAGTAGGCTCCAGTGACTTCCACTTTCACTATCAAATTCCAATGAATCACTAACAGGTTTAATAATAATATTCTTATTTTGTAGATTGAGTGGTGTCAACAAGTGATCAACCTCTTGTAAAGCTTTAAGTACATGACCAATTAAAGGTTTAAAAATATAAACAGAAGAGTTACTTACCAAAACTTTATCATTTAATTGTTCTTATTAGTATATTGGAGGGATAGGACATCAGCAAACTTACCTTAGAAGACAAGTTCACTAACATCAGAAAAGTAGTAACATACATAAAATAAACACATAATCTGTAACCTTTAATTCGGTGCGTAAGCAAAATGGTTTTTGTCGCCCGATTAACTTAGTTACATTTACATTTATCTCTAAATGTTTCCCTGATAGACTCAGCGACTCCAGGGCCCGTTAAGCAAAAGTTCAGATTCGTTAAATAAAATTAAATGTAAATTGTTCAGTTTAAAGAATTCTAAAATTCTTTAACTAGTCCGAATAAAACGATCCATCCACTCAGTCTAGTGAGTTAGGAAAACAAGTTCCCACTCTTCAGCCTAAGCTGTAAGACTCATCATCGTCGGATGGACGTGGTTATTATTATTATGAAATTACTTATTATCCCGACGGTCGTCGGCAAGGAATCGGTATCCCGACTGTCGTCGGCAAGGATTCAGGAATCCCGACGGTCGTCGGCAAGGAATCGGTATCCCGACTGTCGTCGGCAAGGATTCAGAAATCCCGACGGTCGTCGGCAAGGAATCGGTATCCCGACTGTCGTCGGCAAGGATTCAGGAATCCCGACGGTCGTCGGCAAGGAATCGGTATCCCGACTGTCGTCGGCAAGGATTCAGGAATCCCGACTGTCGTCGGCAAGGAATCGGTATCCCGACTGTCGTCGGCAAGGATTCAGGAATCCCGACTGTCGTCGGCAAGGATTCAGGAATCCCGACGGTCGTCGGAAAGGAATCGGTAAAATTTACAAGGTGGGTTAATACAAGCAGGGAAGCAGATTATCTTATACAACTACTTATACAACCCTCTAAAATCTCTAAATAATCTATGAGACTGCCACCAAACATACACCAGTACAGCTACAAGAACAGTATGCGTCCAATGTGTGTGAAATGGTCAAGCACAAGCAGGAATGTGCAGGCAGCCGCAAGCACCAACGTACATAAAAATATTACTTTTCAACTTTTAAATAAATTGGATTCTTGATTAAACAATTGGATTTCAAATTAAAGTGCAATTAACAAGTATTCAGCAAAATTAAAAGCAAAATATAATGAAAACAAAACTCTCTACTCGAGTAAATCAAAACTAAAAGTATTCTTCAATTCTTCAATTTCTTGAACTTGATAACAAAAGAAATACTACAATTATTCGTCAAAAGGTTCTACAGTTGATTAACAAATTACTTTCCTTCAATTATTAAATTTAGTCCACTAATCCAGAAAGTATGTTGGTCGTTGCACAAGGACAAGAAGATCAATCGTTGATCCCTACCTTGAATTGTAGAGTCTTGTAGGGGGTCGATACGTATCTTCAACTAAAAGCACCTTTCTCACTCGCGTCTAAAACTGAACTGAACTTCCTCGTCGCCACGCTAGATAGCCTAGAACTCCGGCCACTCGTGCGCAGACGCGGCGCCCCCCCCCTCCTGCGGCGTAGGTCAAGACGAGACCTTGCCGCGCATGCTCGGCCAGTCGGGCCGGCGCACTACAGATCCTCGCGAATGAGCCTGTACAAATGTTCTACTTTGTCCAAACCCGTCTCACGAAACTAATATTTTCTTCTAATAATAAATTTCGTTAAAATAAAATAAATTAAGACAGCAACAAAAATCAACTTAACCTTGTAATGTGTTAAAATGTACCACTTACTATTTTAACACGTTACAAATCTCACAAATTTTTAATGCCACTGGCATTTTCTTCAGGTGAGTAGAGAGAGAGAATGCCACTCTCTCTCTATCTCTCTCGCTCTCCCTCGCTCCCTCTCCCTCCCTCCCCTTCCCTCCCTCCTTCTAACATGGTGTTGATTAAATTTTTGGAATTTTCTTGATGCATTTATACATTTCAAGTTCTTCTTGAGAATGTAGTCTTTCGCTTTTGAACGGAATTTTAGAATTTTCATGGCTTTCATATTTGTGTACTTGTGATTATTGTTTAGTAATTGTTCTGCAAAAGAAGATTTCACTGAAGTTCTGATGTTTGACTTTAGAGCTTGTTTGTGTTCATTAAACACAGATTTATTACAATTAAATGCAAAAGCGGCAATTTCAAACAAATGGACTGTCGAAACCAAAATTAGATTGTTTCAGGCACATTTGACAGGGCTAGCATTATCTTGGTTTAATCATTATAAATGTAGACAAAGAAATCAACAGTTAGACTGGGACATGTTAAGAGCAATTTTATTGAGGAATTTACACTTTTAGCGCAAGTGCAAAGTTTATAGATTTTGTTAGACAACAGGATTCAGGGTGAGAATGAATCGTCTCTTATGTATTTCCTCGACATTGTAACCAGCTGTCATAGATACGAACCAAACATAGAATAGAAGACCATTGTATACTACATACTTTAGGGATTGCATCCGGTAATATCTGACTGTATCATAGGAATGAAAAATAACACGTTAGAATCATTAGAAGAAAATTTAAAAATAGCGGAAAAGCAAGTTTACCTGCAAGAAATGAATAAGCGGAAGTATGCTAGGGTTAGCAGTTGGATGAATGAAACAGAGTGTGGATATATCAGGGACGAGAGTCAAGCTATTGATAGTATAAGAGCAGATAAAAGAACTTTAACTAATTTTGTGACGAATTTGATGACAGAGAGGGAAAACTAAAGGGACCGTAGTAACTCTAGGAGTAGATACGGAGAGGAAATAAAGACGCATGAAACTATAGTAGATTCTAGTATGATAGGAATGTGAGCAATGTTAATTCAAAAGGATGAGTCAGGAAAGGTGCATCCGATAGATTATATGCCTAAAAAGTATAATAATTCACAACAACGATATCCAAGCATTCACGCAGAGTTCATAGCACTTGTGTCAGCAGTTTTGCACTTCAGAGAGTTTATGTACGGGAGACAGATAACCACAGACTGTGCATCGCTAGTCCATTACAAGTCATTTAAATTTGATTCGGCAAGACTAAGTAGACTCGCATTGGCATTGGTCGACTATCAAACATAAGATAAGCACAAGGCTGGCAGTGCCAACACATTGGCAGATGGTCTGAGTAGGAATCCTTTAGAGGACGAAATTGTTAATGAAGAGAACGTTGATCTGTTTATATTGAGAGTGAATGTTTTTGATGAGACGGACATAAGGGTAGAACAGGCGAGAGATGCATATCTGAGAGGAATAAAATTAGCATTAGATTTACCAGATTTGGCCAATAACAAAATAAGAAGAGCATCACGACTTTATTGTGAAGAAGATGGCATAATCTACTATAAACAGTACGATAGGAATGACGTGAAGTATCTCTTAGCTATGCCGGCATCATTAACGGAAAATGTTTTGAAAACTTTCCACAACTCTTTTCACTCAGGGGGACACTTTTCATCTTACAAAACACTATCAAAGATAAGACTGAAGTACCAATGGCCTAATATGCAGACGCAAATTACGACATACACAAAGACGTGCCAGGAATGCCAACTGAGGCGACCAAAAACTTAAAGTATAGGATAACAGCTCTAAAGTAAACTGTACTAAAGATTAAAACTTCTTTAACCATCCTATTGTTGGTTGCCACTGCATCGGCAATTAGGTACGCCGCATGGCAACTGTGCAAGCCTTTGTTATAAATGATATTCCTTTACTATTACTGTGTCAATAATACTCTATACCAGCGATTCCCAAACTGTGGTACTCGTACCCCTTGGGGGTACGTGAGGCATTGTTAAGGGGTACGTCACGCTAGCCAATACTGCGCGCCGGATGATGCGAGGGAATTTTCATGTTGCGGGAAAAGCGAGGGAATTTAGTAGTGGTCACATCACTGACGCGCTGCCTCTGCCTCACACGTGCCACTAGTGCAAAAGGGTGTGTTTACAAAGATTAGTCATTCTTTTACATACTGTATTTTATTTTATTATTAACTTGAAAATTTAAGTTGTATGTTAGTGTTTTATCTAATAATGGATAAGTGGTTAAGTCAGTCTTCAAGCTTTCAGAAAAAGTCGAGAGTTTCAACACCACACGAAGAAGGTAATATTAATAATTGTCAAGTTTCTGATTTTTCTTTACCGAAACGTAAATGTTCTCCTGTGCCTTCTGCAATGCCATTAGCGCAACCAACTTGCTCAGATAAATCGAAAAGGTGGAAGTACGATGTTAGCTACTTGGCTTATGGATTTACATATAACGATGTCCATGACAATGAAATTAGGCCTCAATGTGTAATTTGTTTGGAAACACTTTCTGACCATTCCATGAAACCATCTATTTTGAAGCGACATTTCCAAACGAAGCATGATAGTTACAAAGATAAACCATTGGATTTTTTCAAACGTAAGGAATCTGTACTGAAATGTAGCAAGAAAACTATCAGTTCTTTCACCAGTTTGAATTTAAAAGCTGTTGAAGCTTCTTACAAAGTTAGTCTTAGAATCGCCCAAGAAGGCAAACCACACACTTTTGGGGAAACATTAATTCTTCCAGCAGTTAAAGATATTGTGTCAACTATGTTAGGAAAAAATGAAGTTAAACAGATTGATTCAATTTCGCTTTCTAATAATTCAGTTTCAAGAAGAATAAGTGAAATGGCTGCTAATGTAAAGGCAATATAATAAGATAAAAAAAGTAATTATTTTGCCATTCAAATTGACGAAACAACAGACATAACTAACATGGCTCAACTAATATGTTTTGTTAGGTATGAAGATGGAAATACTGTCGGAGAAGACATGTTGTTTTGCCAAAACTTACTTTCACATACAACTGCAGTCGAGATATTTGGGAAATTAGACGGCTTCATTAAAGATAACGAGCTGAATTGGGAAAAATGTGTTGGAATTTGCACAGATGGGGCAAATTCAATGGCTGGGGTTCATAAGGGAGTTGTGACTCAGGTGCAAAAACTAAGCACAAAAGCTAAATTTACTGATTGTAGTCTTCATTGAGAAGCCTTGGTTACTAAAAGATGTCCTCAGGAGCTGAAAGCTGTATTAAATGAGGCTGTAAAGACAGTAAATTTCATCAAAGCCAGAGCACTAAACTCACGTCTTTTCCACAACTTGTGTGATGATATGGATAGTATTCACAAACACTACTTCTACACACAGAAGTAAGGTGGTTGTCAAGAGGAAGAGTGATATCTCGAGTCTTTGAACTTCGACATGAAATATTAATTTTTTTATCTGACTGTTAGAACCGTGATCGTTTTTCAGATGAGTTGTGGTTGAGCCAATTGGCCTATTTGGCAGACATATTCAGTATGTTAAATGACATAAACAGGAAATTACAAGGAAGCAGTATTACCCCATTTCAAGTTATGGACAAAATCAATAGTTTGAAACTAAAAAAAAGCTTTGCAGAAGGGAAAGCAAAGAAAAATAAAATCTCTTTGTTCCCCTGTCTTGAATCTTTTATAAAAGAAAACGAACTTTTCCTGTGTCAAGCCATTTTGAATGACATATATGATCATTGTAGCTCTCTCCATGCTAACTTTAGCAAATACTTTCAAGAAGACTTGACATCATATTCATGGATTAAAAATCCTTTTGCTGACATTGATAAAATTGTTCAAGATAGTTTTCCTCTGAAACTCAAAAACGAACTTTTTGAATTAAACTGTGAGTCAGATTTAAAAGAAGAATTTAAGAAAACCACACTTATTGACTTTTGGATTCAACGGCGCTCAGGCACAGAGTATGGTGGTATTGCTGACAAAGCTGTTGAGTTCTTACTCCTATTCCGAACTACATATATGTGTGAAACGGGATTCTCCCACCTTATTTATATAAAAAATAAATACAGAAACAGAATGAATACGATGGAACATGATCTCAGACTCAAGTTAAGCCCAATTTTGCCGGACATAACCAGTTTAAGCCGTTCCATTCAAGCTTATCCCTCACACTGAAATATTGTATTGGTATTGTACACGAATAAATTTTTGTGACATTCATATTTCTGTAAATTGTTTAGAATAATTTAATATGTATTATTAACTTTGTTGTGTTTTAATATTCTAACAAACATAACAATTTTTAACATTTTACTAAAATTATTTTTGAAATATTTAAAAAATAATACAGTACTACAATAAACTTAAATTATTTGTGATTTCAATTTAATGAGTTATAAGTGTGATTTTATATAAGTTGATTTTATATTTTAAGTGTATTGATAAATAGAATGATATAAAAATTGAGAACATTTAAAAAATACAAACACAAATGATATGCATACAATTTTTTCAATTTAATTAATAATATTATATTATTATAATTAATTTTTAATTATAATAATATAATATTATCCATCCATGACAAAGCTAAAGGATTTAACTTTATTGTTTACTTTGTAGTATAATAAGTTAGCATACACAACAAGCGTGTACGTACGTACACCATAATCTATATACAGTAGTTTGGACTAGGGGTACAATATATTATGTATGGTTATTAAGGGGTACGCCATCAGAAAAGTTTGGGAACCCCTGCTCTATACAGTATCGATCAAAACATCAGAAGTTACCAAAACGTTGACAATTGAATATAGGCCTAATTGATTTATACACATCCAGAGCATTATTATTTGTTTATAAAATAGTTGTTATATTAAAAAGTTAAATTTTGCCTCAAGTACATATGTTTGATTTTTCGTTCTTGTAATTATTTTTCTGTAAATATTTTACATAAAATGTACAGTCATAAACTGTTCTAAATTTGGAACAAAATGGCTATTTTGATTTTTTTTTTTTTATTTCAAGAAATTTGTTTCCGTGATGATAGTGATAAATTATCTAAAACAAATGAACAAACTATCTTCTTCAATTTTAGATAAACCATTTTTTTTATTCAATGAATGCATATGCCAGTTACATAATTATACTATCTGTAATAATACAAATAAAATTATATGTAACTATGTGCACGTATCCTTAGAATTATATTTTTTATTATTTTTTAATTAGAAGTCTACAAAACAAGTGAAATATGCCTAACATTCTCAGGTTACACAGTGAACATTAGGAGGGTTAAGGAACATGCACCAGTATATTAGTACTACTGCCAGTTACTGGGTTAAGCTTTGCAATAGTAAATAATTATGTGATTACAAGGAAAAGTAGGATTAAAATTCAGTAATATTACCTTAATTGCAAAAGGCTTGATAAGAAAACAATCTGATATCATCATAATAAGAAAGTCAGCATCCTCTTGACGTGAGTATGGCCCAAATGATACCCTCACTGATCCTGTGGGCTGTCCATTTATCAAGTCCACATCATCCCCACAAACATGACCTGCCTGTCAACAGTAAAAAAAACTGTTTTATATTTATTAAATGATAATTCTACTTTGCAGCTATAATTTGCCAAGGTCGAAAAATCAGGGTCTCTGTTGGCTGTTGGTGCTAAGTTAAGCCACTGCAGGATTATTTCGTGACATGTTTATTATACTAACAATTTTAGGAATTATTGGCCCACTCAAATGCATTCACTAGTAACTCATTGCCACCTAACACCAACAGCTCAACTGGCTAGGTGTTTGCACTAAATATGGTTAGTTGTCAGACTTTTGAGATTTTACAATAAAAATATATGTATATATTGCTTACATTGATTATGTTACTGTTATTGTTTATTACTTTTGTTCAGTGACAGATCCAGGATTTAGCCAAGGGGGGAGGTTTTAAGTATTTGAAACCAAACTGGTCCGATAATGGATGGCTCTTCAATTCCCTCATTACCCTTGCACCCAATAGTATTGCCTTGAAAATGACCATTCTTCAGCTGTCATAAGGAAGCATAATAATGTCTTATTTGGTACTTTAGAAACCATTAAAACTCATTGGACATTTTTTGATTTAATTTCCTTAAGCTGATGTTTAAAAGTTATGTTTTTTTTTAATATTATCAAGGATGGTAAAATTGAAAGGAAAATATTATTGAACAATCTTAACAGCTACTTGAAATAATATTTATGTTCTTATAAATTGACATCCATGTAAATATATATATATATATATATATATATATATATATATATATATATATATATACACACATATATACTATTAATAATTATTTATTTATTTTCAAATATTACACTTTTTCAAAAATAAATGTTATACAAAAATATGAACAAAAACATTTTTAGTTACCTGTCCGGACTGGCCAAAAGAAAAGCTATAATGTAATTTAAACACTACAAAATCTTATAATGTACTAGGTAATTGTTGGAAAATGTAGGGCCTCTTTGGTATAAAAACCGGTTAAGAGGTTCCCCAAAATTATAAAAATAACTATTTATGGCAATAAAAATTATGCACAAAATAAAGGTTTAAAAAAGATGAAAGTTGTTCATAAAAATAAATTGTTTACTGTAATGAAGAACCATTTTAAAATACTGAATCTAAGACAAGCCAAAAAATAATATAAATAGGACATTTAAAAAAATAATTAAAAATTAATGTACAAAACTTTTTTTAAACAATATACTGTTCACATACCTACCAGATTTATAACTGTAATTCACTACTTTATATCATGACACTCTCAGTTTTGAATGTTAAGTAAATACTCTACTTCATCCATATTTGAAATCCACTAAAAATATTATAATAGTAATATAACAATAATAATAATAACTTAAATTCAAATTTTTATTTATACATAAAATATTCTACATGCAGTTTTTTCCTCTAGACTATAGATATTTGAGGAACAATCTTAAAGGTAAATACATTTTATTTACATATAATGTTTTAAATGACAAATTATTTATGATTTTCAACTAATAAGATATAATCTAATATTGACATATTTAATAAATACTCTTCATATCAATATAAATACAAAGTTCCAAGTTAGTGCTAAAAATACTTTAAACAATATTGCATCAACAAAACTTAATAATATAGCAGTTGATGTAGAATATAGTAGAGCCTCTATAAATTAATGATTCATTATTTGTAAAATGTCAAGTGATCTCAGCTTTAAATGCAGTTGATGTACAATATAGTAGGGCCTCTATAAATGAATGATTCATTATTTGTAAAACATGACTAGATATTAGCTCTAAATGCATTTGATGTAGAATAAAATAGGCCACGGTAAATTAATTTGATTTATTATTTGTGGAAAACTAAATTTTAGTTTAAAATGCCACACACATTGAGGTAGATCCTCTCACTCAACCGCACATTGACAAGAATATAGTTGAGGGTGAGTAAATTAATTTGATTCATTATTTGTAACATTTCACTAGATATTAGCAGTTGATTTAGAATATAGTTGGATATCAGTAAATTAATTATATTCATTATTTGTAAAATACCTTTAGATCTTAGATTAAAATGCCACACACATTTTGGAAGATCCTCTCACTCAATTGCTGTAAGGTGTTTTCTCAAGCTAAACTAATTTATCAACCTCGAGGAAACAAAACCACGGAAGCTCTAAGGCTGGGATTCCAAGGTTTCGAAAAAACTTTCTTTGTGAGGGCTCAGTTCCTTTTACCAGCACACTGTACAAAGTCAGGCAAATACAGGTATCAATTACAGCCACTCACAGACCTAGTATTTAATATTGTAACGTTGCCCTAACCTTTGTCAGTTATCTTGTTTTGCTACTATCACAATATACTTATGGTCACAGCTGAGCTGGCTGGAACAATCAAGTGCTGAAATGGAACACGACGGATCGATCAGAGTATTTGCTACCTCTGTTCTACTTCAGCACGGTGAATTCGACCATTAACAAGCAATGTATACTTACGGTCACCGCTAAGTCAACTGGAACACAGATGTGCTGAAATGGAACACAACAGATCTGGGACAGTCAAATGTCTATCAGAGTATAAATTATCTCTGTTCCACAACAGCACGGTATATTCAACTGCTTGCAAGCAAAATAATCACGGTAACTATAACACTAGAGTGCTGGAACTCAAGAGGTTCAACTACTCAAACAAATTTCAATGTTAACTTGCCCAGACCTGTTTCGATAAAACTCTAAAATACAAAATAAATTGCAAAATTTTTTCAACTTTCTACCCAGAGTAATTATTAATAAACCTCCTAGAAACACTACGCCCCAGTACTAGACTGACAAATGCTAGAGTGAGGTAACGCTCAGTTATTGTAAGCTTAGAACTAATGGTTCCTCGATATATGAGTGAGCTACTCACCACTCTGCTGGATAGTCTCAACCAGACTGACCTCTGAGTCGCCTTTGAGGAAACTGGTCAGTGTACAGCGCTCTGGCGGACCTACCGCGAGTTTCTGACTACCCGACAGCTGTACTGATAACAGATCTGACATTGTTTCACAGGCCAACTTACATTGTGAAACAAATAAACATTTATTCCTCGAACAATTTTGTTCTTTAAAATAACAAATAAGCCTCCTGTGGTACACTCATAAAGCATGCACTAACTAAAAACGAAAAATGTAAAAAACAAACTAGGTTTACAGTTTGTAATCTTACAATGCACATTGACTAGAATATATGAATGAAAAAGCCTTTATTTTAGTGGAAAAGTTAGGAATATACAGCCCTCTCTTTGATTTAATCACATGTAACAAAAACAATACACATTTTCAATACATTTTTAACACTAATCAACACAAAATAGGGATCTCAAACTGATAATCCAAAATGTAATCTAATAATAAAATTATTAAATTACCGAGAATAATGGAATGAACAAATTTGTAGCTTATACAATTAATTTTTCCACTATATGTAAATACAATGTTTTTTAAGAAAAAACAAATAAACTAAGAAGAACAAAAACTCAATTTTGAAAAACAAAATAAAAATGTAACACGAGAGGAAATTACTTATTTTCATCTTTCACTCAGTTCAACTCATCCCACCATGCATACAGCCCAGCACCACCATCAGCCCTGCAACCCCCGCGCCAGCCAGCTCTTGACCTCCCTCCCAAAATGGGCACACTCATTGATAGCTGTGATTATGTCTGGTAGAGAATTACATAGTCTGCAGGCGGTAAATGTAAAGGACTTATTAAAGACTGTTGTTGTATATAGTGGTATTGACAATGATAATTCACCCCCTTTTTTTAGTATAGTTATTGATTTGGGACAAGAAAGTGAAATTTTCCAACAAGTAAGTATGGGATGACGATTGAATAACAGCGTGCTCTAGAGTAAGTATATGATACTTTCGTAGTTCTTTAAATTTCAGAAGTTCTAATTGTTCAAAATAAGGGGTAACGTGATCATCACGCCTTAGATTAAAAATGAATCTGATGCAGTTGTTTTGTGCACGCTGTAATCTGTCAACGAGCTCAACAGTCATGTCATTAGTTACAACGTCACAGTAGTTACAGAGGGATAGCACCAGAGTCTTTACCAGCATTAATTTAGTACTAAACAGCAGAAATAAAGCAAATCGGTTCATACTTATGAATACCAGCAAATACTCTGTTGCAAGTAGTAGTAACTGTCTCATGCCAAGTCAAGTATTTGTTGATGGTAAGGCCTAGATTTTTAAATTTGTCACAGTACTCTAGAGTTTGGTTATTCAGTTTTAGTTTAGAACATGTTTGTAGGTGAATTTGTGATGGTAGACGAGGGTTCCCAATGATGATAGTCTCAGTTTTGGATTCGTTCAATTGCAAGCCATGCTGTTTTGCCCAGTGGCAGATGGATTTGATATCAGAGTTTGTCAAGGCTTACAGTTTTCCATATCACTAACTCGAAAATGGGAATAAATTTGCAAATCATCAGCGTAGAAATGGAACTTGGAATGTATAATGTTGTTCGTCACACTGTTGCTGTAAAGAGAAAAGAGTAATGGTCCGAGAACTGAGCCCTAAGGACTCCTCTGGTAACAGGCCTCTAGCAAGACTCATTGTCCTCAGTTTACACAAGTTGTCATCGGTCAGTGAGGTAGGATTGGACCATTGAGTGTCAGTAAATTAATTTGATTTATTATATGTCAAATGCTCATAATACCTCTATTCAATAGTAAACAAAGACAACGTTTTTTGTAAACTTTTAAAATTATTTTCCACCATAATTTAGTCGTCACTCTAAAACAATGGATTAAAAAATCAAACCTTAAAATTGCTGTAGTATTGCTCTTCAGTCATATCCAGATGGCGCTGGCAGGCTCCAGGATTACAGAAGCATCCCACACGCAAATGTATGTTGTGTAGGTTAGCCAATGTCAACACCTGAACAGATAACAATAAGATAAAATAACAGTTTTAACCACTATGGAAATATTTGTTTTGGTCTTTGTTGACCACAGTTTCTTCCAAGAATGTTGTAATATCCCTATTTTTAAATCTTGTAAGGTTTAATTTCTTGTAATTATGTAAAATCTTGTAAATAATCAATTTATTTCTCAAAATAATAAAATATCATTGCAAAAGTATCAAAGTCTCCATATGGGCAAATGCCTGTATGACACTTAGATACAAACCTTGCACATAGCTTAGGGAGAATTAAAATCTACTAGTGAATATACAGTAGAAACCCTATTTTCAGTCAGGGGTCGGAACCGCAGCCGTGACGGATTGGAGAATAGACAGATTACAGAGAATTCACCCAAACAAACTTATATCGCTGGAAACTTATTATTAGTACTTATGCACGTTAAATTTAAATGCTGTATAGTACATATTGATTAACAAAATGAGAACGAAAATGTATATACTGCAGATCACAACTACCCTTTTATTATAGTAGGCCTAGTTTTAATGTAAACCACAAGCTTGTACATTACGTAATAAGCAGAAAAATTAATTATCAACATTATTAAAATTAAACTGCAGTACATAGTAACATATTAAAGCCTAGTTCCCAAGACTAGAGTTTTCGCAACACAGGCCCAATGTCGGTACACAGGTCGTGTTCCCGCGACTCGCCTGTGTATCATCAGACACCTGTGTAGGCATCGCGGCTTAAAACTTCTTCAACAACATGCCTTTGTAGTGCCGCCTCTTTCCCCATGTTGTACGAGACCTGTTCAGGTAGCCCCGGACAGCCTATCCGTACGTCAGGCGTTTACAGGCGAGCTGTTTCAACGACCTGTTATATGTTAGACAGCAGATGAGGCCTTACGGATGGCAGGCCTTTGGAACTAGGCTTATGTGGGCTAGACGGCTGAAGGGGAATTGTCGTATTCTAGACAGATGAGTCATACAGCAACTGTCATATCGAGGCGTGATGAACCCAAACACTGATGGATAACAGAGCCTGGCAGAAAATAGGGTGACGAACAATAGGGTTTTCACTGTATTGGGCAGTTAATTTTTAATAAAAAACAATAATCACCATGACATTAATGAAAATTACAACAAAGTTTTCAAATAACCTACACAAATTATTTTTGGGGCTGATAACAAATTTCACTCAGTGGAGGTTACGACAAACTACATTCATATTCAGACTCCGACTTGATACTCATTAACAGACATTCAAACATGTATTCTGACAGGCATGACACATTCCTTATTGCATGAGTTATAAAAGAAATTAAAGGAAGGAAGAAGGAATAAAAAAAGGAATGAGAGGAATAAAAAGAACAACAAACTGAAAACCAGAAAAACATATTAAGTTATATAGCATAAAAATAAACAATCCTTCTCCCCCCCCCCACCAACAGATAATTTTCTGTTTGTAAAACTCAAGGTGCAAGGATCAGAGTTCCAGTAAATTGTATAATGAATTGTAAATAAAAGCTACGACATGTAGATTATTACAAATGAATAATTATTAAACCCAAGGGGTAACGATACCTACATTCAACTCTTGTGTATTATAATGATTTACTTTGTTCAAAAAGAAAAATATTTTCTTGTAAGTAAATAATAAACAGACTTAATAAAGTTGTCTAATGTTTAATATTTTGAAAGTGCTAAATAAATATCCATCACATAACAGATCAGTTTTTCGAAGCACATCTTTCAAAGTTGATTTTTGTGTTTTTTTTTAATATGTTGCATGATACTCTAAAAGATCTTCAAGATATTATTCATTACTGCAATACTGATTGCAATTATTCATGATACACAGTTTTTATATGTTTAAATTCAGAATGTGATAATGAGAAGAAAATAAATAGATAAATGTACATAATTCATTTGTTAAATATTGTATATGAACTGCCCAATTCTTGTTTTGAACCTAACCTTTAAATAAGCAACAAGAAACCAGTGACAAGTCCAGTTTAAAATAGCTTTTATTAAGTGATAAAGTTATTATTTTATCTAAAAATTATGTGAACAGTTGTTTTTGTTCAGTGCTCTATTGAATGAGAGTTACATTCCAAAATTAGTAATGTTTACTGTAAATTATTTATAAAGTCAAATAAAATGTAAATTATAACCTAAGATTTAGCAATGTGGAAACATGTAATAAAAACTAACTATAAAGATCAGAAAATTTTAATTAAAATTTAAATTACTACTTGAAGTTACAGTGCCTACCTGGAATCTGTGGTTTTCAATAAACATTGAGTCATTAAAATAACATTACTGATCACATAGTAACTCAATACTAAACATGATGTCAATGAACTTATAAGCTCAGGAAAAATTATTAAAACTGACACATACAATTTTAATTTGCTTTAACATTTAGAAACAAGAGGTGAACTGTCACTTGTATTTTTTCTCTCCAGCCAGACTTATATGTGCTGACAGGCTTATTGACCTTCACCTTGTTGTTATCAGCAAGCCCAGGTAGCTTGACTGGCTAGGTAATATTTTACTCTTATCCGAAGTCCCATATTACATTTTATTCTATATTGAATAAGATAATATGACTATAAAAACCAATAATGAGAATAATGGTTTTAAAATAAATGACATGGTATTTGCCAAAGTCAGAGGCTGTCCCTTCTGGCCTGCAAGAATAACGGAAATTAATCCGGAAAAGACCACTGTTAAGTTTGAAGTAATTTTTTACTCAACAAATGAAACGGCCACAATAAATAAAGCTGACGTTTGTCATTATAATGAAAACAAACTAAAACACTCACTTGATTCTTTATCAAATAAACAAAAAGTAAGTTATAAAAAAGCCCTTACTGAAATAGAAAAGGCATGGGACAAATTTAATAGATTAAATATACAAACTCCACCCCCTTTACAAAAAAACCCCACTAAATATTTATAAGAATTCAGTGAAAAACAAAAAAAAAGGCTCTAACTTTAAAGTGTGCAACCTAATCAAGAGTCACTAGGTAAAATTTTTAATTCTCAATCAGTTCAAACAGAAGTGTTAGTGGATTTAAATGACAATGAAAAAAATTGTGATAACCAACTGAGCTTAATTAATAAAAAGTCCCTCATGAGTTTATCACTATTAAAAAATGAATGGGTCACAGATGACACTATCCTGTTGTACTACGACAGACTTGCATCCTCTATTTTGCACTCAGATGATAATGTATTGCTTATGAAGCTATAATGATACAAGTAATTAAATGTGATCAAAATATAGATGATATTATTGGCCCCCTAGAGTTATCAAAGAAGACACACATATTTTTCTCAATCAATGATGCACAATTTCAAATAAATGAAAATGATCCGTCAGACACAAAACCTGTATAAAAAAAGAAGGCTCTCACCAGAGCCTTCTGCTGTTTGTTAGAAGCAAAACACAGTTCTTTTATTTTGACTCGTATGGAACTTATAATTTGGTTCATGCTCAACAGGTAGCTATGAGAGTAAGTAGATTTTTGAAAATAAATGTGGAGATTCCTTTTCAAGTTGTAACTGCTCCACAGCAGTCTAACGTTGATTGCGGTGTTTTCCTGACTATCTTTACTGATGTACTCATGCAAATGATACAGATGGTACACTAAATGTATTACAAGTCGAAGGCAGTGTATTACCTTGCACAGTGAAGCAGGCTGGTGTTATAACAAATAGAGCTCAGTTGGCATCTTTATGGCACAACTTTCAACATTTAAAATCTGAAGTAATCTCTGACATGGTGTTTCAATTTTCCAATTTCACTTCTGATCAACTACATCTAAATTGTAATAAATATAATGTAAACTGTTTATCAGTTCATCATGATCAAAACAATACAGCCACCAGTGAAAGATGAGAGATTCCTAATAAAGGTAAGAGAAAGAGATTTATGGAAGAAAAAATTTTCAACATAGATTTGAGAAATAGTTTTGACATGCTTCCGACAACAATTCAGAAAGACAACAGAACAATAAATAGCAAAACTAAACTATAATAAAACAGAGAGCCTACATAAAGAACCCGTGAAGGTTGAAATGTATGCTGATAGTCAAGGGAAGGGTGTTCCGGAGATTATTTGTGCGTGCAGTGGGGGGTATGTGCATATGAATGCTCTGGTCAAGTTTGGTGCAGATGTTGCTTATGTTTACAATCAGGCAACAAAGTCACAACTCCGACCTCTCATTTTGATAGCTGGAACCAATGACATGTCAAAAAATCCTCTCAAGTCCTATACAATGAAATGGAAGGAAACCTTAAATCCTTAAGCAGTTTGAGGCCTGTATGTATAACAATTATTTCCCCTTGATTTGATCTGCAGCCAATTGATGACATTCATCATCAGATAGCATTGACAAACAATTACATCAGAGAGCTTGTCTCGAGTATGAGTAATGTTAGCTTAATTGATCTGGACTATTTCCAAAGGTATCACTTTTCCAAACACAGAATGCACTTAAACTCAGTACAAGTAAACGTCACACAACACAAATTTATTACAATATAAGCACAAAATGTACAAATATATTACAATACAAGTACAAAATGCACGAATATTATGGTGATCGATTTCGGTGAACCACGCTCACCTTCCTCAGACAAGAGGGATTCACAAAATAATGGAAATTAGTGTTCAACAACTCAATTTATAGGCCTATGATCACGTGACCACATTGGCTGGAATCGTCAAAATGGCGGCTGCTGTGATATTATTGGTTAATTCCTATTGTCTGTTACTTCTCTTCTTTTATTCGCTGAAAATGCATTATTAAAAACTATTTCGGAATCAAAATTAACCTGTTCATTCATTAATTTATCACGATCCTTACATTTTTCTTTAAAAATAAATAACTCCTCCCAAGCATTATTGAGGAGGAGGGGAAGGGGAGGGGAGGGGAAGAGGAAGAGGAAGAAAGTCTTTTTTGAAATTTTCGAGTTTTTTTTGAATTTTTTGTCTTTTCCAAAATTTATTAAAAAATTTATCATTTATGGAATTTTGGAAACTTTTAGAATATCTACGTTTTCATCTATTTTATTCAAACTGTGGATACAATTTAGAAGGTGTTTAACTACATTTGATCTTTCAGGTTTCTTATTTTTAAAAGCAGAGACATGGTTTTTATATCTTTTGCTAAAATTTACAGTCTGACCTATGTAAAACATATTACAATCATTACAGTTAATTCTATATATTCCTGAATTATTGAATTTATCTTCACTTTCAATATTCGGGTGTAAAATGTTGGACATACATAGTATTACAAGTCTTAAAAGCTACTGATAAATTGAATTTCTTAAATCTATTACCAACTCTTTGTGTAAATGGTCCGTTGTAATGGAGGGATACATACTTCTTTTGTTCTTTATCTGATTTTTCTTTTTTAAGTGTTGTTCGTTTTTTGTCTCGAATTTTATTTTCTATTTTCTTTTTTATTTTACTTCCGATTTCATCAATTATTGATGCCTTGTATCCATTTGCAACAGCTATTGATTTTATTACATTTATTTCCTGTTTTCTATCTGCAACACTTAATGGTATTGAATACGCCCTATACAACATACTTCTGAAGCTAGCTGTTTTGTGAGACGGGGGATGGACAGAACTGTTATTTATTGTACAATTGGTTTGTCTAGGTTTCTTGAAAATTCTATATGAAAGTTTGTTATGATCACGAATTATTTTTAGATCCAAAAAGTTAATTTCATTCATAGATTCAAGTTCACTGGTAAAACTAAGCTTCTGGTGGTGACAATTAAGTTTATTTAACATATTATCTAAGTCATTACATGATTTCTCGTTAAATAAAACCAGAATATCATCAACATAACGGGTGTAAAATATGATATCATGTTCCTTTTTTAATTGATCACCAAATCAGTACCAAGGATCGTGAACTCATCACCTAGCAAAATACCAACCTTGGATGGATAAAGGTCTTGGGAGGACTACATGACTCTTTTTGAAACAGCAGCTAAGGCTTATCGGTAACCAACGCATCTTTGTTGTGCCTCTCGCTACGTTGTGATGCCTGAGTCCTTCATACGGTACCCATAGCAGACAGTCAGAACTCTGAGAAGCTGTTCAAGCTCCTGGGTATGTGATATGGACATCGGCACATGGATCAGTACCGATCCCAACTAAACAGCAGGAACTAGAAGCCCAGTGCGACACTGCAAAGAGTTTGAAACGGACATTGCTTGACTGATAAGAAATGCCTAATGTACCATTTTGTAAAGGACAAAGCTTTTGAACTGCAGTTTGTGGCATTCTTCTTTGCTTGACCAGTCCTTTAACATGATGTGCATTGACATAAGCATAGGTTGAAAGTTAAAAGTTTTCTTCTGACCCCTCGTGGACCATTCCCATAGAAGAATAGCTGGGCACTGAATAAATCTTAAAGTAGGTGTTTGTGTACAGTAATCATGTGTGAAGTTTTGTAGCTTCATCTGATATAGTTACAATAAAATTAAGCCATTCTTCAATACGCCATACTTCAATAAGATCAGTATTGAAAATTTCTAACGCCGCCATTTTGTTTAGAATTAGCCTTTTGAGATCTAATTTGTGGCATGATGTTCTACTAATTAATATCTTTAAAGTAGTATGGATATCAACCTATGCTTACATTAAGATTTTCTTCCGGCTCTTAGTGTGACGTCCCCCTAAAGAGGTAGTGGGTCACTCATTATGCCTTACAATAGGTTTTTATGTCCAGTAACTTTGTACCAATTGTTTAGGCTCTACCTAAAAAAATTTTTCAAAATATTTAACCGGTGCGGGACTTTTTGGACACCCTGTATAAATTATACAATACATTGAAGATATACAAAATTATAATTCATATGTACAGTAAGTACATCATTCAGACTAGGCTAAGTCTAGGCCTAGATAGGCCTATCATATCTCCTGTTTTGAGTGACACTAGAAACAGTTATAATTTATGTTTTTAAACATACAGAGCCTGGATAGTAAGATCACTGAACTTGAATTAATTCTGGCTACAGAAGGATTTGATATGTTATGTCTTGGTGAAAATTGGATGGTACAAGACTTGCTGGTTTTTCGACCAATTTTTGGTTTTTCATTAGCGGGTGCGTATTGTCGTAGTACTTTAAAACACGGTGGTGTCGCTCTTTATGTAGCTCACACTCTCAAAAACTCATTTCAGCATATTGATGTTGCTCATTTCTCCTCTGAATTGCACCATGAGTTTGCATGTATAGCTTTAACTAATATAAACATTTTAGTAATTTGTACGTATCGGATGTCCAAGTGGGGATTTGAACTTATTCTTTAATGCTCTGGAAAGGCTAGTGATATTTTTGAGGAATATTCGTCCCCATTACAGCTTCTTAATTGGAGGGGATTTCAACATTGACATTCTGATTAAAAACAATATAACATCAGATTTTATCAACTTGCTTAAGTCCCTGGACTTGTATATATTGAACTCAATGGCGACTAGAGGACCTGCTTGTCTCGATAATGTGGCTAGTGATATGAGGGATGTTGTCGAGACTAAAGTTAGATCGTTTGCCTTTAGTGATCATGAGGCTGTGTGCATAAGGTTATCCTTACCTAGGTTGGTTGTGGATGATTCCAAAAAACCTCTGGATAAAAGATGTATTCGACCCATACCTACTCATAAATTTGACAATTTTAAGTCTACTTTGGTTAACATAGATCTGTAATACTTGTGTCCAATAGTGCGGAAACAAACTTTAACATTTTTCATGAAAGATTCTTGTATATTTTTTACAGTTTTTTCCCTACAAAACTGGTGTGTGTAAACAAACTTGCTAGGCCTAAGGTTAAGTGGTTTAGTCAGAAACTTGTAACTCTAAAGAGATGGGTATTGCTGACTCATGACATGTTTAAGGCCAACCTAAACGAGCATCTGAGGGAGGTCTACATGACATTGAGGCAAAAATACAGATTAGAGCTTAAGTTAGCCAAGCATGGCTCTAATGCACGTTTTATTGAAAATAGTCAAAATAAAAGTCTCGCTGCATGGAAAGTCATACGGCAGGAATGTAGGCCTATCATTCAAAGAAGTCCGTCTGTGTCCCCTGATGACTTTAACTCATATTTCATTGACTCTATCCAGAAGGTACGTATGGAGATTGAGAGACCACACTCAACTGCCTATCAGCTTCTGGAGAATTTGACTGCTCCACGATGTTCGTTTTCTTTGGAAGAGGTCAGCTGTGAGCAAGTAATTGACATTGTAAGGGATATGAGAAGAACTACTAGTAAGGACATATACTCTCTATCTACTAACTTTATTAAGTCAGCTATAGAATTTATTATTGTCCCACTTACTTTGTGTATAAATATGTGCATTAAAGAAGGGATATTTCCTAGGGTTTTGAAAGTCTCAAGGATTGTGCCTGTACATAAAAAGGGTTGTTGGTCCCTCCCTCAAAATTTTAGGCCTGTCTCGGTGCTGCCCATATTTGGTAAGATTTTTAAAGGAGTAATATACAAGCAGCTTTATAAGTAGTTTGAATCAAATTCTCTGCTAAATGATTTTCAGTTTGGGTTTCGCACTGGCTTGTCGACCATTGATGCTGTGGAGCAATTGGTGGATCATATCCTTCATGGTTTTGAGGTTCGTGGATTTACTGGAGTGACGTTATGTGACCTCAGTAAAGCTTTCGATACCATAGACCATTCTGTTTTTTGTGAGAAGTTAAATTTTTATGGAATACGTGGCTGTGAGCTACTACTTCTTAACTCCTATCTCAGTGGTCGTCAGCAGGTGGTCGAGGTAGAGGGTTCTTTGTCTCAGGTAAAGGATGTTGCTTATGGGGTACCTCAAGGTTCAATCTTGGGCCCCCTTTTGTTTATAGTCATGATGAATGACCTAGGTATAAATGTAAAATCACATGCTATCTGCTATGCAGATGATACAACATTGGTTGATTTTGATGTAAATAGACTGAATCTAGGAGACAGGATGAATATGTCTCTGATTGAAGCTGGCTCTTGGTTTCAATCAAACTATTTGTTCCTAAATAAAGTTAAAACTCAATCAATTGTTTTTCCACTAAAAGATGAAGTTGATATTACTAATGTGAAGCTTTTGGGAATACATATTGACAGTAGGCTAACTTGGTCCACTCATATAGCTTATATCTGTAGTAGACTGTCCCGTGTTATTTACTTATTAAGAAATCTTAAGAAGTGTGTAACAGATGAATTTGTAAAAACTGCATATGTAGTATTTTTCCAGGGTGTATTGACCTATGGCATCCAACTGTGGGGCTCTGCATCTGATGTAAAAAAATCTAATGTTGTTACAAAAGAAGGCTGTACGAATTATTGCTGGTGCTGACTTTGATGCCCACTGCAAGCCTATTTTTGTGTCCCAGAGCCTAATGACTGTATATTGTTTATATATTTATGTATCTCTGTATAAGTTAAAGCTCTCATTGGGGTATATTGATTGCAGGAGTGATATACATCAATACAATACATGCCACAAACAAATGATTGACATACCTTTTACAAGACTAAAGAAATGTCAAATTAATTCTGACAGACTGTGCATGAAGCTTTTTAATAAGCTGCCCTACTCGGTCCATTATATGCAAAATTCAAAATTTAAAAGTAAATTGAAGAGATTGTTACTGGCCAATCCACTGTACTCCATTAGTGAGTTTTTTGAGCTATCTTCAGAGTATGTGAGTAGCTTTTTTAAATTATCTCTTAGTAATAATGAGACTAACACTGCATCTTGCATGGTGTTGTAGTTTTGGGTCATTTTATTTTAGATTTAAGACGTTTGCTATAACATGTATTGTTGATTGCAATAAAAATATTCTATTCTATTCATAACAATAAAAATATCAACATACATAAATAAAAAAAAAAATAAATATATGAACTGGACAAACAATAACCAGAAGAGAAACAATTAATAAGAATATACATTTGGTAAACAAAATCAGAAACTAGATCCCATAGATTTATAAAAAAGGAAAAAGTAGTTGCTTTTATACAATGTTTAATAGTATTATGTTTAGCAATTATAAATAGCTCATGTATAGACTAATATATAGGACACAACTATATAATATATTATACCACTAAAACAATTTAAAAATAATTGGATTAAATTGGATATGTTTAATAATTTAATAATCATAGTAATAATCTCGTAGACGGAAGAAGTTTAATCATGTGATTTGATGGAAGAAATAGTAACATTATTGTGGAACTATATACACACACATTGATGAAGATACTCAAGAATGGCAAGAAAAGGCAGGAAATGTCAGAGAGGGACAGGGGGAGAGCTTTTAGCAATAATAACACGGGAATACCCAATGTCCTCGGAACAATGTTGAAAATCCAATGTACTCGTATGCATATCCAAATTGAAGTATTTGGAGGTAAGTATGACAAATACTTTGTTTAGATTGATATGACGGCCATCATGACAATAAAATAATCACAGAAACATTGTGTCTAGGCTATGTCCTCAGATGCACCACCTGGGCTCAACGTCCTCGGATAGGTGGCCTGCCACGTATGTGTGTCAGGTTTACCATTTTACCAGGTATGCAGCTTTCTTTTCCTTTCACTGTTTACTGAAATCCTAGGCCTAGTGCTCTAGAATGTCCTGTAAATAAATAGTTTTAGAGACTTGGTAAAAGTGAATGAATTAAACCTTTTATTCAATACAATAAATAACTATACTAAAATAAAATATGCATACATTTTACTAACCTCAAAATAGCCCACTACATCCCCTGTATCTCTGAGTATATTGAAATTGACAATTCCTCCTTGTAAGTTGGGGTCATCATACTGTGTATCTGAATAAATACGTACTGCAGCTTGACCATTCCAATGACGCAATGAGTGCAGTCTGTTGTAAGTGTAGTGAGCAAGAGTAAAGCAGAACAGTGACACAGCATGCATGCTTAGACCTATTCGTTCATACCAGTCAAACCCATGACGTAAAGCACATATAGACAGGAAATTGATTGTACCATCTTCAAACCTAATAAAACCAAATATATCAATGAAATATCTAAACCAAGCTTGTATATAAATCTTTTAGTCAGACTTAATTACTCAATAAAAATAGGAAAAAAGCCCTTTAATTGAAAACCCAAATTTGAATACGAATTCATACAAAAACGTTGATATAAAAATAAATAGATAGCAATTCTCATAAATTATAAACAAATATTATAAATAAATTTGTATTACTCATTCCTTGTTTGGATTTTCTCTCATAGATACAAAATTCATAGTACAGTTTTAAAAAAAATAATGAAATAACCTGAAAATGTGTATACTGGCTTTATCGAATAAAAATACTGTAACTTTCTCTCAATTTAATAAACAATCTTGCCTTTTAAATGGGAATTTGTTAAATTAAGGAAAGTTTGTGTCTTCAATTTCTGAGGTATTGTATTGGAACCTATAACATCTGTACTGCTTTTGACTTAATATCTAATTATTTTGAAATGAATTTGTACTTGCATAAATGATATCATGTTTATGGATTTCCTTTTAAATAATATTGTAAAAAATGTAAAGCATATGCAAAGTAAATCTAGGTTTGACTAACAAATTTACAATCAAAGCCCCATTTTAACGGTTCTGAGATAAATTAAGAGATTAAACACACTGTACTTAATATAAACAACAACTCTTCCTTTAAAAATACCAACCAATAACTGCCATCCTCACTATTGCTTCAAAGAAGAAATTTAAACTTACTAAGCTTGAAACCTGGCTTTTGATTTATGCAGGCAGCCTTAACACTTTTTTTCTGCATGTTGTTGTAGGCTACTTCTCATCCATTAAGCCTAATAATTAGTTGTTTATATTGCTTCGTAAACTTCATGATTGATTATATTTTTCTACGCACGAATTTTTGGCTTTATTTATTAGTGAATAAGCACCTCTTCTAAATTTTTGATTATTACCTGTTGACTCACTGGTGGTGAATCGAGTAGCTACTGGAAGAAACTGGAGTCACTACAGATACATATTGAGGCATCTTGGTTTACTTTGATATCACCTTATTCAATATTGTTCACCCTAAAATCTAACACACTAAATTTAAGTTGAGATATTTACTAGAGAGGTCCAGAAATGGTTCCAAAGAGATTGCTTGAAAATTCCGAAAAGTGAATATCAACGTATCAGTGGTAGCCACAAAGTAATGTGGTACTGTAATTGGACCGATTGCACTAAATTACCTGTTTAAACCACGAATAAACAGCTTAACCAGCTTCAAATTCTGACGAATAAAATCTGTGATCTTACTGGAAATGTAGATTCACTCACCTCACTTCCTTCGAAAGTAGATAATTTTATCACTGAGGTTTACAGTCTTAACAAGAATCTGTTGTCCCTTGATAAGCTGGTTAGTAAGAATGAGAATAAGGTTAAGTTGCTTGAGAAATGAATTGTCAATACCAACACACCTAATAACTCGGAATCAACTATTGTAGAAATGCATGATCAAGTATGTTGCGGCAAACTTATGTTACTTAACCTTGTTGCGAAAAAACTTTTGGGCATAATAAGGAACATGATCAAGTTTTGGTGAATAAGTTAATTCATACCTAACTACTGAATGCCAATCTGGATATGATCAAGATTTTCCGAGTGGGTAAAGACAAGCTGAATAAGATGAAACATATTAAAATTATCTTTGCTCATGATTCTAATACCACAAAATTTGTTACTAACTCTCTAATGATTCTGAGGCTCAAGTTGACCCATGCTTCTCCAGGATTAAGATATTCAGGGATAGAACATCCCCGTGTATTGGACTACTTGAAGGCTTTGAGATCAGAATTGGAGAAAGATGAAATACTTGAATAATGTCCTTCATATTGTTAAGAACAAAAAAAATGTTGCATGGCATGGTGTGTTCCTGCCAACTGCATTCAGTCTGAGTGCGGCAGCCCTTGCGTAAGGTCACAGTGTATGTTACTTATGTTTTGTGCATGGTACAAGCTGTTTGGTATTAATAACCTAAAAGGCAACTCAAATTTGCTCTGAATAATGTGTTTAGATGATGATGATGTCTGTGACTGACATTAAATGCAATTTTTTTGCTCAGCATTTCTATTCTATGTTCTATGGTTGTAATGGCTCTCTCTCAAGAGTGAAAGTTAATACCATGGAGGTTCCAGATAAACTGAAATCATTAGATCCTAACAAGAGCACTGGTCCTGATATGTTCATCCTTTATTTCTCAAATTCTGTGCTTCTGTTATTGCACCTCATCTAGCTGAACTATTTAATGCTCTGGTAGCTGCAGGGATATTTCCATCAATATTGAAACAGAGCTATGATGTACCAATTTTCAAATATTGTGATAGAGGCAACATTAAGAACTACATACCTCATGTCATTGTTGATGCTCCATTGCTAATCATCTATTGCTTAAATGTCTGTAAGTCTTGTTTTTGACCAACTAACTTTTTATTTAAAGCTCTACATCTCAGACAGTCAACATGGTTTTTTCAAGGTTGCTTTGCGATCACAAATTTGCTTGTTTTTTGACGAATACATCATGTCAGCTTGTGTGGACTCATGCCAGGTGGACTGCATATACTAAAAACTTCTCAAGAGCCTTAGTCAAGGTTCATCATGATTTTTTAATTGTCAGAAAACAACTTCATCATAATTCAGCTTGCAAGAAACAGAATCAGTGGTGATTTACTTAAATAGCTTGATAGTTACCTTAAATGCTGGACTTTGTAAGTCAAGAGTAAAGGGCCGACTTCAGATCTTGTGTCTGTTCTTTCAGGTTTCCACAAGAATTGCTATTGGGCCCTTTGTTATTTAGTGCCTTCATCAATTATATTACTCATGTGATGTCAGTAATTTGTCTGATGTTTGCTGATGACATTAAGATCAACAGCTGACCAGGAAAGACTTCAACACTCTCTCACAGCTATCATTACTTAGTGCAGAGCTAACACAATGGAGCTCAATATTGCTAAATGCCATATCATGTCCTTTTCTCGCTCCATGATCTCTTTCATCTTTGACAACCTTAAATTCAAACATTCAAAATGGGAATGTTTTGAAGAGAGTAACTCAAGGATCTTGGAGTGATTCTTACTCCTACTTTGAATCCTTTGGAGCACATCACTGTCACTACATCGAAAGCTTACTAGTAGGGTAAATATGGGCGAACAAAACCCAACTTCGGGTACCTTCGGCTCAGTACAGATACATGATGGAGGCCGAATTCGGGCATCTTCAGGTCACACGTGACTCAATCCTACTAACCCTCTGGGAATGTTCCCTTACAAAATTTCCTTCCAAATTCCCTACTACTCAAATTTTTTTCTGTGGTGGCAATCATAACCTTTGAGGTTATGTAAAAACACTAGAATGTGATCTGGAACTTTAATTTAAATTACAAGAATTATGGGTAGCTTCGAAAAACTATCCCGTTAAATGATTGGCCACTTTGTCGTCGATGTGCGCATGCGCGTTAAGGTCAATCACAAGTGATTACGTCAGCCAATCCTGTTGCAACAGGAAAACCACTAATGTCTGGTCTGTGCAGCTATTCCATAAAATCAGTATGATTAGTCAGTTAAGTGTTCTGGCTTGATTCAAAATATGACACATAGAGAATAAATCTGTTATAGTGTATATATAATATAATTAATTTAGTAAAAAAAGAAATTTAGAGTGAAATTTAAGGAGTGAAAATACCCACAGGGATGGTAGGAGGATCTTAGTTGCGAATTCCGAAGGTGGTTGCCATCTTGAATCCATGAGTCGAAGATGCCTGAAGTCAGCCACCATCTTGAATCCCATAGCCGAATGTGAGCCTAAAACCCTTGTAAATACCCTACTCTTACTCACTGCCGGGCTTCATTTGCAGAGCTACTAGACACTTTAGATCAACGGAAGCAATCCTTCTACTCTTCAAATTCCTTGTTTGCCCAGTCATGGAATACGGTTCAATGATCTGGTCACCTTCTCACGAGGCCACATCAACATTCTAAATAGTATCCAGAACTGCATCACTAGAATTTTGGGAGTTTGCCTTGGCACCCATACTTGGATGTTCCCATCTTTGAGCTACAGCAGCGATTTCACCTGCAGCCACTGGATCTGAGCAGGAAAGTGTTCGACCTTGTATTCCTTTACAAGCATGGTACCTTTGTCCTGGACTGTCCACAGCAACTAGCTAACATTAACTTTTATGTCTCAAAGAGGAACAAGATCCAGAACTATCTTTAGCCACAAATTACAGCCAACTAGTTGTACATACAATAGTGGCTTATCAAGAATTTAGAGGTTTGGGAGTGATGCTGCTGCAAGTGTGAACTTTTTAATGGTGTCAATGTCAACATTTAGGAGAAGAGTAACTGATATTGGCACCTTGGAATTAATTAGTTCATTTTTTTCTCTTATATCATCAATGTTATAGATTCTACTTTCTATTATTTTTAATTTTATTATTTCATTTATTTATTTTTATTCTGTACTGTTGTTGTTTTCTTACGCGTAGAGTTTACCTCATTTTATCTGGACTAATGTGGCGGTATCCCGATCCAGATACATATAAATCCGGATAAAAAAAACACAAGATTAAGATAGGGGTAAATATCGGTAAAGACGCCTACATGGTACAATAGACAATATACGCTTGACAGATAGGTGCGGTCAGTCCAGCCCTGCTTTATTTTGCGTGAGAATATTCTGGGAACTGAAAGAACACCCAATAAAACTACGTCACCATTGCTAAACTTGACCAAAGTTAGTGTTTTTATGTAAATTAACAACAAAAAGCTGAATATATAGGATCCAATCTATGCCTTCATTGTTTTGGCTATTCTTGTGACTAATGGTCTGGACAATAATGAACGTCTGTCATAGGACAATAGGAAAGTCATATGAATAAACCAGCTTTAAACCATATAAAATAGCGTTTAAAAAGGTTTACTTTCATACTAGTAAGTATTTATTCAGCAATATTCAGTGTCTATAACCGTACTATAACCTTAAAAAAACAAAACTCAGCAGCAACTAATAGAAATAATAAAAAGCACACGACATGACAGCTAGCAACGCTAGCGCTCCGTGTGGATCGCCCAAGAATAAATCCAAATACAATACAGTACGTACAGTTAGCTGTGTATTTGGAGCCATGCCTGTACGTGTGCATGTCTATTATACTATGCAAGCAACGCAGCTGTGATGAGTTTATCGCCGGCGCTGCCGCGAGAGAACGACGTTTAATGTTTATAATACGAATAATTACTGTCCATCGGATCGGTCAGCTGTGGTCACAAAATACCACGGTATGTCTAAGGGTGGGTGGGTGGGTCAATACCACTGTAAGTATATAGGTGGGTGAGTGAGTCAACATAGTTGTATGTGTATGGGTGTGTGGTTGGGTCAATACCATAGTATATATATGGGTGGGTTGGTGGGTCAACACCACTGTACGTATATAGGTGGGTGGATGGGTCAACAGAATTGTATGTCTATGGGTGTGTGGTTGGGTCAATACCACAGTATGTATAAGAGAGGGTGGGTGGTTCAATACCAATGTACATATATAGGTGGGTGGGTGGGTCAACATAGTTGTATGTGTATGGGTGTGTGGTTGGGTCAATACCACAATATGTGTTGTGAGGTCGTTTCGTTTGTGTTAATTATTTTTTCTACTAATGCCGTTTATTTTTCTTTAACTAATCGCCTTTCGATTTTATTCGCCGGATGCCTCAGGAAGGTAATTCCAGGATTCGATAATCGAGTATACACGCGACAGATTCACTTCATACGAATTGGACTCAGTAAATGGCTAGGTGAACAATTCACCTTCAAGGGCCTCTCATCATCGTCTACTCTAAGCTACCTAAAATCTTTTTCCGAACCGAGATGTTTCACCCCGTTGCCTTCTTATATCGGCATTGAAACGCAAAGAGCCCTCAAAGCTATAACGCAGGATAATTCGGGTCCTGATAAAACGAGGTTTACTGTATCATTATTTATATCATTTGATTCAGCATCTTATTTTTTATTTTGTAAGCTATCCATTTCATGTTTACAATGTTTTATACATATATTTTTTGTAAATAATGTTCCTTAGTTAATAGTTAGTCAAAGAATTGTTTAACTTTTTAATAAATTCAAAACAGCTGTATTTTGTATAACAGCTGATTCACACCAGTTTGATTATCAGTCATTATTATGTATTCCAACATTACACTACAAACTGTTTCATTAAGTTTTTAAGTTTACAAATAGTGTTCAATAAATTAATATAGAGGCGGTGCATGAAGAAAAATCATTCAGAAGCTTTGTACAACAATATTTGTGTGTAATAAGTTTACTTGGACCGGACAGGCTGCAAGGTATCACATTCATATTTTAACCACTTCATAAAGGGTCTTCAGGATCCCTTTTAATTTCAAAGGTCATCAGCATATCTTTTTAATTCAATTTTCTTTACATTACATCAAGGGTCATCAGTATCCCGACTTTTCACTTTTTAAATACCTTTTTCCATGGCAAAGTTGTCATCTGATCACTTTCACTTGTTTTGTTTAAATGTAATATTGATTGATCTAGTGGTTACCGTATCTGCCTTTCAAGTATAACATAGCTGATTGGTGTCCCAATCATTCCTTTAACTTTTTGCCTGGTAAATAATTAATAATATAATTATATTTCATTCATGTTTGTATTTAAATTAAGTTATCATGTATTATTATTAATTTAAATTTTGTTAAATTAAATTGTATATTTTAATCCAATTATCTTTCTTTTATTTACCAAATTCAAATATTTATGAGAGGTGATCTTTTCTGGCAATTTTTCATTTTCATTTTTTAGAGTAACTTAAGTCAGACTTATTAACAAAATTAAATACTCCCTTAGGCCTCAACATCATTATTATTCTTAATATTATATTTAGCATTATTAGTAAGTTGTTATCTAATACTATTGAATAATTTATTTCTGTTATGATATTAAATTTATTGCTGTTATATAGTATAATTTTTGGCATTCATTACCGATATTACAGTATTATCTATTTAATATTGTTATCTTTTTTTGAGGTTATTGTGTCTTTGAATAGTTCTAGCTAGTATCATTAAATTTTTATTAGTAAAATTTATTACTATTGTTAAAACTATTTTTAGTCTACTTTATTCTTTGTTTTTGAAAATTAGTCTGTAGCAGGCATGTTTGTATTTTTTACTCGTAAGTATTATTAGCCATTTTATTGATATAATCCTAAATAGAATTGGTATTGTACCGTTGGAAGGTAAATGAATATATATATATATATACAGTAAATATATAAAAAGTATAATATGAACAACATTGATTTTATACCATTGATTTTACTATACAAAGAAGATGGTTCCATACAATGCTAAATTTTGAGGCACGGAATATGGGAGCGACAGTGCTGCTATCCGTTGTCAATAAAGTTAAAGAGGTCTAAATTGCCTCTAGTTTCGACTGTTTAGAGCACAACCTGTAAGCGCTAAAGGAAACTACTTTAAACATCCCCTCTCATTGCCCCATTTTCTTTCTTTTTCTTGACAGTCGCTCGTCCAGAAGTGCTTACAATCGTGCATGCACTCATTTACTATAAAGCTCTACTGGGATCTCTGACTGATTGACATAAAGTTTTTTTATCCACTTCAGAGTGTCAAAATAATTTGAAATTTAGACTGAAGGTAGAGTGTATTATTTTACATGGTGCATAATTATACTAACCATATCAAACCCAGAACAATTAAAACATTTGGGAGGTTGAATATAAAAATGTTCCCATAAAAATAACACAGGCGACTGGACCATACAGAACATGGTTTCGTTCCAACGGCATTTTAATCTATAAAACTAATTTTAGGATACACATGTGTCATATCATTTTTTACAGGCAGAAGTAAGGATTACAACAGTAGTACATTATTACATCATGGTTGTGACGGATAATTTAAATAGAGAGATAGGACATCAGCAAACTTACCTTAAAAGACAAGTTCACTAAAATCAGAGTAGTAGCCACAAACAGAAAATAGACACACACAAAAATGTGTCTATTTTCTGTTTGTGACTACTACTCTGATGTTACAGTACACTCTTAGAAATCCGGATCGGCCTAGTCCGGACTCCGGGTAGTCCGGATCACAGATCGTGCAGAATTTTTTTTTTTTTTACTTAAAATGAAGAAAAACTCCATGTTTTACCGCCTTAGTCAGCTGCGTGACACGTTCGAGGCAGTGGAAGATTTTGTGCGGTAGAGGGGCGGGGCCAGAGCAATGACCTCTGTGTCACACCTGTTAGTGGCCCCGCCCTCCCGCGCTCAGTTGACTGCAAGCGCTTGGTCAGTGCGGAAGTCAGTTTGACCTGTGTAGTTTGTGTGTGTAGTCTTTTTGTTGTTGTGTTGTTAGTATTTTTGCCTCGTATTTAAAGCGAAATGAGTCAAAAACGTAAAAAGGTTTTCGTGGCGGTGGAAGAGAAACTCCGGGCCATTAAACGTATTGATTCTGGTGAATCGGCTAAAAAAATTGCTTTAGAATTAGGAGTGGGAACAAGTACTGTTTCGGACTGGAGAAAAAATCGTGATCAAATCGAAAAGTGGTGTTCCTCTTGAGACAGTGGAAGTGACATAAAAGTTAGAAAAACCAGGCACAAAGGTAAACATGTAGAAGTTGAAGAGGCATTATTTTTGTGGCATCAGCACTTAAGGGGTAAAGGTGTTCCGGTCAATGCTTCAAGAAAAGGCGTTACATTTTAAGCGTGCAATTGAAGAAGATGATGAATTCACAGCTAGTGACGGATGGCTCGTCCGATGGAAAAAGCGTTATGGTGTTCAGCAGCTTTCAGTAAGTGGGGAGGCTTTATCGGCAAACAAAGAAGCTGTTCCTGAATTCAAAACCTTCCTTTTCAAACTCTTAGATGAAGAAGGAATTTCCGGCGACCAGCTGTACAACTGCGACGAAACTGGTTTGAACTATAAAATGTTGCCCACGAAAACTCTCGCTTCAAAAAAGGAAGCATCAGCCCCGGGTTATAAGAAAAGCAAAGAAAGAGTAACTGTGCTAGCTTGTAGCAATGTGACCGGCAGCCACAAACTCAGGCTTACATTGATTGGGAAATCTAAAAAGCCTAGAGCTTTTAAAAATTTAAAGAAAACCGATGTGTTGCCACTTTGGTATACAAACCAACAAAAAGCGTGGATGAATTCTTCCATTTTTAAAACTTGGTTCTTTGATGAATTTGTTAAGACGGTAGAGAAACATCTGGCTAAAAACAACTTGCCACGAAAAGCCATTCTTTTGCTAGATAACGCAACAACATACCCAGTGGCTGATGAGTTGAAAGACGGAGATATAAAAGCTGTGTTTTTGCCTCCGAACGTGACAGCTCTTTGCCAACCAATGGACCAGGGAATCCTTCAGGCACTGAAGTTGAAGTACCGCCGACGGCTTCTTTGATATTTAATATCGGCAATAGACAGTGAAGAGGATTATGTTAGTGCATTAAAGAAGGTTGACATGTTGGACGTAATTAGGTGGGTAGCTGAAGGGTGGGACGAAATATCCGCAATCGCAATCGTTTCTTCGTGGAAAGTGGTGCTTGACCATGAGGGAAACAAGTTCGATGACGTCGATGGAGGGGAGCTCAAAAATGAAAATAAAGCGGACGAAGAAAATGTTGTTTCACTCTTAGACAAAATCCCCGGCTGTGAAGCAGCGAATGAAAATGACGTCGCTGAGTGGATGACCAATGACGACAAAGATGAAATTACAGACGACGACATTGTTAAAATGGTAGTTAACAAAGAAACGTTGGAAGAAGAAGAAGAAGAAGAAGAAGAAGAACTCTCCGGAATCCATGTGAATAATATCCCTCATTCAGAAGGATTCAAAATGCTAGATGGGGCGCTAGAGTACATCATGCAACTAGACGGCATAGCTGCAGCCGACGTTATGTGTTTGAGGAAACTGAGGGACATTGCGGCCAGACAACGGGCTAAAACGGTTAAGCAGACGACAATTAAGGACTTTTTCAAGAGATAAGTTTTATGTGAAGTTGATTGTAAGTTGCATTATTTACCATTTCTTGTAATTTATTAGTCATTCTTTGTAATTTTGATTTACTTGGGACTGTATTTCTTATGTTCATTTAAAGTAAATTTTCTTACTTTAATGTATAAAGTAGTGTACGATATGCTTAAATAAAATTGTTCAAACTGTCCTGTGTTGTTAAACTTGATTTTTTCAGTCCTGTTTTACTGTTTGCTCAAATCTGTTTTACTTAATTACAGCACACTACTGTATTATGAACTTAAGGGCTAACTAAATTATTAGACATTGTTTGTCCCATTTTTGTTTGAAGCTAACTCCTCTGCTCCCGTCTCTAGCCTACTGCCTTATCTTTACGTGCCGACCACACTTATGTTATATTTGCCCTTGAATGAACCCGTATTGTAATAATTGACCGTTAAAAGCCGAAATTGACGATGCATTCAACAAACTCCGGGAAATCCGGATTTTTTAAAATCCGGACCGGACGACCGCCACATTAGTCCGGATTTCTGAGAGTCTACTGTAGTCAACTTGTCTTTTAAGGTAAGTTTGCTGATGTCCTATCTCTCTAATATACTAATTCCTGGCCTAGTGCCCTTTAACCTAACCTAAAATGTTGCAAAAATAAGGGTTTTTTAATACAATTATTTTTTTATAACTACGTATTTAGTGAAAACTGAAACATACATGAAAATAATTTTAAAGGTACCAGTTTGCGCATTTATAATTTTTTAATTATGAAACCAATCTGTGTTTAAAAATTAACACAAAACGTATAAATTAAAATTGCACAGCCTGCGCTCCAACCAGAGAGTATAAATAGAGATGCCTAAGGTGACTGCGTTTGAAGAAGGGTCTCCGACCAATATGGTGGCGTGTGATCTGTATTGCGGGTAGTAGAGAGTGTTCCGTTTAGGCACTGTCCCATTGCACCGCGGCGGTCCATTTATGAAAACAGAATGTTCTCACTGTTTTCACGGGGCTCCTTTTTACGTCTTTCATGGAAATTTTAAAGCGTTTCTAGAGGAATAGGACTTCTTAATGTTTTTTAGTTTAGTCTTAAATATCTTAGTATTGTAAATTTAATCTAGTAAATAATTTATTTCGATGAGGTATTAAAATAACTCATAAACATTGATATAATACAAACATGTATAAATATTCTATTTTTCTTTTCAATTGAGAAGATCTGTAACTGAGTGTTGATTTAGAAAGTAAATTATCTTTGCTTACATTGTTAGTAAAATAATATAAGTTCGTTCTATTTTACTAGATTGGTATTTAGTATAGTTGAACTAAGCTTTATTACTATTTAACTTTTTATCCAATTTGTTTTATGATTTAGACACCAGTTGGTGTCTATCGCCGGCCGGCAAATGTGTTGTACATATGTTTTAATGTTTTATATTTCTAGTGTTTTAATGTTTTAAACAGTGACGTTTTTAGAAGCCTGATGATGAAGCTATATCCTTTGAAATGTACACAGCAGTAATATAATTGAAGAACTGTTAAGACAGAAAAAAGGTAATTTAAACCAATATTATTTCTTTAACTTTTTAGCCACACGAAAAGAGAATTTCCATTGTTTTATAGTAAACAAGACTAAAATAAAATATACAATTATACGCTTGACTTGTCATTTTCTAATACTAACTATGATTTTATAATGGAAGGCAAATGTCTACTGTTTAATAATAGTGCAGTGATTACATATACATTATTTAGCCCCTGAGCTGTTCAATCAAATTGTAAGAGAAAATCACTTACTTATTCCGTCGTACAGCTCCTGTGTGAATAGTATATTCAGAACATGTTTCACCGTAAGTATGGCATCCTCAGCTGGTCATCGAGTGAAGATCAATCCACCTAATAGGTTTAGTCACAAGATAAAATTACACAAACACAAAGTACATATACATAATTGATCTTCACTCGATGACCAGCTGAGGATGCCGTACTTACGGTGAAACATGTTCTGAATATACTATTCACACAGGAGCTGTACGACGGAATAAGTAAGTGATTTTCTCTTACAATTTGCAGTGATTAATTGATTAAACTACAATTACATTAAATTAGTTTTATTGTTTAATTAATTTATAAACTAATTATTATGTCACATATTTGATGAAATTTACAGTGAAAACGATTTCAACAAAAAGACTGCATGTAAACTTGAATAATATTCTTTGAAGTCTGAATATACTTCCGAAACATTTGAGACAGTATGTGAACATTTAAGACTCTTAAACAATTAAGATTAAAATTAAAATTAGACAAGAACAATTCATAAATATTAAAACGCCATATTGTTAGAACTAAATGATCTCTGTACACTATTAAGTGTTCACTGCAGTATGTGCTCATTAAGACCTGCGGCATGGCCGAGACTGCAAACACATTGACGTTTTACTTCAATAAGTACACCGTCCTGGTTGATTAGCCTGCACTGTTATATTGTTTACATATTTTTTATCTTAAATTCAATATCTCCCTTAAAACTTTGCTGCTGGTAAAGCTTCTCTGACCAAACAATAAAAATGCTAGCAGCCGATTTACTTTTTCTTGTAAAAATTAAAACTACATAATCCTTTTAATGTTTACTTATTAATTATAAGTGACGTATAACACCTATTTCAGTGGTTTTTGCTTGAAAGTGCCCAGATGATTTGTACTGTTAATGTGTTAAGTTTGAAAATGTTAGCTCCACAATAAGTGTATTAAATGTTGGTGTTTTTACTGGGAAAACATTGCCTCAAGTGTAAGGTCGGAGCAATATTTTCCACCCGAGTCGCGGACCAAGATGGCGGATCTTGCCACACCTCTAATGCACACAGAGTATAGGCCATGTCTTCTCTATTTAAATTCTGTATTCACTGGTTCCATCATAATATGCTGAACGCTATAACAGTAATCAGTTGCTTGTAACCAAATCTCTTACGAGGCCTACACAAGTTAACAAGTTTGTTGTGTCGTTCCCGTATTTTTTATCAATTATCTGGAAATAATAAAATAATCTCCAAAAATGTTCCATTCCCCAGAAATTGCCGCCCTGGGCAATTGCCCAGTCTGCCCATTGGTAAATCAGGGCCTACATGTCTCCCTATATTTGCGTGTTGGGTGTATTGAACACTATTGCATTGACTTTCAATATGTATTGTACTGTTGAATTGTTGTAAATAAATTGTTGTATATATTAACACCTTGTTTGTAGTTAACTATACACACCAGCCTTTGTTACAATTTCATTCATTCTGTTTTTATTTCAAATTTCAATCAAAAATGGGATTCCTGATTTTAATCTGTTTGAAGATTGTGATATAGAAAATAAGATGGTTAAATTATCCTCAGAGTTAAACATTCTATCTGTTAACCCTAGATTGTGAGGAAAGACATAATTTATGATGTTCAAATAACCCCGTTTAAGAGCGAGTAACGGCATAATTTATGCTGTTGCATTAAAATCAATAAAACATATGTTTATTATCAAGCAAGCACTACAAAGTTGGTACCAATCGACACAGAATGTTCTGTTCTATACATATCAGATTTTTAATAATTTTTGTATGCCATTTTATAAACATGGGAAATAAAATTAGAACGTGCAACTTGAAACTCACGCTCAATTCCAGCCCGACGGTGGTCTGGAGAGAGTAAAATTGCTGATGTTTGACATATCACTGAAGAATAACCAGAAGACAGAATAAGGCATACCAAATGTCAGTCTATAGAGAATGAAATACTCTATCCAACAAATTTCATTCTCTTAGTTGCATTGGGTATTTTATAAAAAATGTTTTTCTATACCCTTGTTTACATGTATTCCCAAAAGCGAGGTACGACATAATTTATGCTGTTGGTAAAATTTAGCTAATAATTTATTTATTGAGATATAAACTAAAAAAATTTGCTAGATAGACAGAGAGTTGTTGAGTTTTGATCAGTGCCGCTTTAAGCAAATTTCGTGAAGTAGGTTGGCAATAGTCACGTGATAAGTTTTCACTTTACTGGAAGAAGCAGAGCCACAGAGCCCGTCAACGACACGGGCAGAGTAGACATTGCCATGTTTACTTGTTGCACATCTGATTTTCTTTGTGAGTGTTTTATTCGTTGTAAGTGTTATAAATTACTATTTGAATTAATAAAATTATATGTCGTGTTTAGTGTAGTCACAGTACAATGTGTTATAGTGGTTTTTAATGTCTAAAATAATCAGAAATTGATACTTATGTAGGTACTAGCCTAAACATTTATTTTTTATCTGATTTCAGCATACAACGTGTGTATGGATAGGGTATTAGTGTAGCCTTCTTATGATCTTAGAAAAAAATTAAACAATATGACGTAGTATGTTATTATATAGCGCAAACATCATATTTATGGCACTATTGTAATACATTTTTTAGATTTCTATTAAAAAATATGTGTTCTATCAAGTGTTACTGTTCTAAGAACTCCCAAAAATTATTTTTATATGTTTACAGTAAGCATTATTTTTCTAGTGTTGTTTGATGGCCTATATATTTACATACGTACTAGCCTACACATTTATTTTTTATCTGATTTCAGCAAACAATGTGTGTATGGATAGGGTATTAGTGTAGGCTACTTATAATAATCTTAAAAAAATAGTATGTATTATTTCCATGCAATCTAAATAGATTGTTTATTTGATTTGCACAAAAACAATATGATGTAGTATGTTATTATATAACGTGAAACCTTATTTATGGCACTACTGTAATAAATTTTTTACATCTATTCAGAAATATGTGTTCTATCAAGTGTTGCTGTTCTAAAAATTATTTTATATTTTTTATAATGTTTCAATAAATACTATTTTTCTAGTGTAGTTTACACAATTTGCGCACGCTAACTTATGGTGTTGTAAGTTTCATACTTTTCTAAATATTGTCATATATTTTACATTTTATTATAGCTAATAGATTGTACTAATACAGTACATGTAGAAAAAATTATACATACCCCTTATTTTTAGATTGTTATGTAATTATTCACTGAAATTTTTCGTTTCCGTGGTAAAATTTTTATTTTTTCCAATAAACTGAAAATTTGTGTATGGGCACAATATGACTTATTTTCCTACACAACTTTTTTTGTCTATTCAATGGTGATTTTTTTTTAATTTTTACGTGTATTATTTGATTACCTACAGTGATCATACTGTAACTTTGCACATTTTTCCATTTTTGCAACAAACACTTCCAAATAAAAAACCTACTAGTTTATCTAAAATGTAAGAACATATTATTATAGTGAACTAAATAATAAACAATTTGACTATCTTGGAATTATTTATAAACACTTTTTATTGTTCCTAAGGAGTATTATGAGTTACAAAATTTTAACAGTTTTTTAAATCTTTTCATGACAGTAATTATTTACTAATTCTTTTTGTACGTGTTGATGGTAATATGTGAAAGTACAGTTCTTGAGAAGAAAAACGATATGATAACATTTGAATTTGGAGCATATTTAGTATTTTTTATGATTTTTACAAAAAAAGTTTGCACAGCGCCGAAAAGGACCTAGCAGTAGGGAGCACACATTGTTTCACCTGATGCTCACGATCTAGGGTTAACAACCCTGAAGTTAACATTAATAATCTTGCATAAGAGTTAGCAGGATAATTTTTTTGTAGAACGAAAAGCTATTATTGAACAAAATATTGGCCTGAATAGGAAATTAAATGTACTAATGGATCACTTTATTTCATCTAATCACTTAAAAAATTGAAATGGATAGTTGGTACAACTCTACAATTACTTAGTCAACTTCAAATCTTTTCATATTTTTATATGATGATGTGGTAGTCCTCACTTAGTAAGAAAAATTTAAATCAAGTGTTAGACAGCCATTGTTCACGTTGTAAAGCGATAATAAGGTTTAATGTCCATGCGCTATCACTGAAATTTCGGTGACATCACGCTACAGCAGTTATGGTTGGTTAAGGTTTTGTTATTGTATTGTAGAATGAACCTGTATTAACATATTTTCACTGTCGTAAACCTTTTCAGTCGGAATTTGTAAAAACATATTCTAAAATAGGCTATGCTAACCTAACCATAACTGCCATGGCGCCATCCATGTATACTAATATCGCGCCTCTGCAGTAATGGTTAGGTTATTATACTATAGAATGAAGCTTATTAACGTATTTTCACTGTCGTAAACTACTTTTCAGTCAGTAGAATTTGTAAAAACATATTCTACAATAGGCTATGCTAACCTAACCATAATTGCCGCGACGCGATGTATATGAGTAGCCTCAGTGTATGCTAATGTATCACTAACGATACTAACCTTATGTTTGCGACACCTAATTTTGACTAAATATTGGTATTTAGCATCCCAAAAATTAATTATCAAAGTATGAAGAGATTTGAGGTTAACTATGTAATATTAGAGAATTACCGAATAATTCTTTTTAAATCCAAGATGCTATTGTTGAAGAAAAAGAATCCCTTGCACGTGAACTGTCTAAGGTGAAAGATACTTTGCGTGATCTAAAAATTAAATATAACAATGCAATCTCTGAAAACAAATCACTGAAATCTATAGTTACAGATTTGGATTCTAGTGTTTCCAAAAGCTGTATAGATAAAGTTGTCAAAGAAAATACTGATCTAAAAGATAAGATCTAATTAAGTCATTTTAATATTGCTACTCTTGAAAAACCTTGTAGATAATAACACTGATATGTCCTCTAAGCTTGACCAATACACTGTACAACTTAATCCTTAAAGCGCCATTTTCCACTGCCTATTTTTCATTGTGTGCTCATTTATTGTAAAAAAATCTAAATTATATTTTTTAGTTGCTCATTTTTGTTTTTTTTCTGTACAGGAAAATAAAAGATATGATAACATTTTGAAACTTTTATTAGCTTATTTTACCTTTTTTTCTTATATATAAATATGTAAATAAGCAAACGTTTTTGCTTGAAAGTAACCCTCAGGGATGTATCACTATATGAATCAATACAAAATAATGACTGTTAATAAAAAATTTATAATTAAGTAAATTTACTTGTACATAAACTGATAAACATTAAGTGCCTGCACATAACACATATAATAAAAAAATAAGTAAATACATATAGCACATGATACAATTGTATTTAGTACACCTTGCACAAAATCGCCCAGATTATTTATATTGACACTTAAAACTAATAAATAACTAACATATATTAAACTAAAGTTATGATAAAAAATACTAAATACACAGTTTCAAAGAGGTGAGGCAGCAGACGATGACAACGCTCTGCTCAACATTAGCTGCATGTATATGCACTAGTGGTGTTGGGCGGCGCAGCAGAAATGTACACTCCCAGACAAAAGCTGGTCTCGTAGTGATTGACAGTCCAACAAAAGGTCATGAGTCGCACAATGCGTCTCTCATGAGCCACCACCCATAACCCAAACAGACTGACAAATTAAATTAGAAACATTATTACGAAAATATTATTGTTGTAATTATTACGTGTATATGGGCTTAAGCTCGAATAAGACCTACAAATACCAACTCATCCTGTACTTAACCCTACAGTCTCCGCAAGTCAGTCTCAGTGTAAAAAATCTAAAGTAGTAATATTCCCTGATAGCTATGGACACTTCCTAAACAATTTGCTGCAAAATAAAATTGGTGGAGAGTATAGTGGTTTCCCATATCAGGCCAGGTGCCCGTATAGGCCGGGTCCTGGATCGGCTACAGCGAGAAGCTCTTACTTTAAGCTCAACTGATTTTGTTATTATTATTGCTGGTACAAGCAATATTTTGAAGATGCTGTAATGGCATTGTTGAGGAATTGAGTGGCGCAATTATGTCGATTCCCGCACCGACGGTGCTGGTGGTGGAGTTGCCTAGTATACACAATGACGCTACACTGAATTCACTGGTAAGTAATGTCAGTACTGAAATCCATGACCAGCTCTGTCGGTAGGGGAATGTAGCTTGCATATTTTTCAGCTCTTGACACAAGGTCTATACACCAGACATGGTATGCATCTCAACATTTGCAGTAAAAGGCGTCTTGCTGTCAGAGGCCATTTTCAGTAAAGTGTCCATCCCGTAATCAATTAATGCTCCCCATACATCTCAATACTCCTCCAATAGTTTCAACCCACCTTCGAAGAAATTTCATAAGCAGGCCAGGGTAGTCTTCAGCAAAAAGGTAAATAAACCAAAATGCAAAACTTTTTATAACGAACATTTTTTAGATCAACCCCACAATTTATTTGAGATACCCTCGAGGGATTACCTCAGCAAGAGTCTGGGCGCCTTGGGAACTGCCTTAAACTAGCTCATCAGAATATTAGGGGTCTGGAATCAAAGATAGAGCAGTTGAATGCATTTATTTATTTAGAGAACCCAGATATTATATGGTTGTCAGAACACTCACTAACATCCCCATAAGTTGAAAACATCATACTGGATGGCTATGTAAATGTAACAGCCTATTGCAGGCCATCACTCAACATGGGGGAGTGGGAATCTGGAGTAAAGCTGAGGTAACTTCCGAAGTGTTGGATGTGACAGAATTTTATATCGAAGGCTACTGTGAGCTTGCTGCAGCAAGACTGCAGTCAAGATAGCATAAGAAGCTGCTGCTGGTAGTGGGTTGTAGGCCACCTACAAACCAACATGATATATTTTTTTTAAACTGTCAAGTTGCCTTGAAGGGAATATGAGGAAGAACTGTACAACCATTGTGGTGGGGGAGTGATTTGGCAATTGACTTGATTTTAAGACATAGACTTGTTACCATTATTGCCAGTTTTGGTTTACAGAACTTAGTAACCTCGTATAAAAGAGAGAGATTACAATCCTGCACTCTAATAGACCATATATTCTCTGACGATCTTTCAATAAGGACTGGTAGTGTCAGCTTTGTCAGACCACCATGCACAGACAGCTGACATCTCCCACCAACCAGTTACGAAGCCTACACGAATGAAATCCAGATATGGTCAAATTTTCTCTAATGTGAACAAGCAGCTTTTCAGAAACTTGCTTAATAAAGATGAGTGGAACGGTATGTATAAACCAGCTGATTTCAACGATAAGTTTGATGCATATTACGCCCAGTTAAAGCAACACTTTGAAGTATCGTTATCTAAAAAGCAGCTAAAGATCAAAGATAAGAATGCTCATAGAATTAAACTAAGCAAAGAAATACTTGAACTAAAAGAGGTGATCGAACTGGATATAAAAACGAAAGATCTCCTTTCTGAAAATGTTATGAGGCTGTATTATTTTATAACAAAAACTAAGCACCGGAAAGCAATACATCAGGCAAAGGCTGAGAATACTAAAACAAGAATTGAAAGGTCAGATCAGAAATCGAAAGCTCTATTGGGTATAATAAATGAAAATAAAGCACCGTCGAAGAAGACAAACACAATATCTGATTTTTGCATTGAAAAAGATGATGTTAAGCTAGTTTACGAGCCTGGTGACATTGCCAACATACTCAACAGTTTTCTCAATAATGTTAGAGAAAATAAGAAAATACCTCAGATATGTTCACCAGATAGATAGAATACTCCAGAATGGCACATCAATAAGTAGAGATTCTCTTCTTTTATTCCCAACATCAGAGGAAGAAGTAAGCTGTGCAATTAAATCATTAAAAAGTAAGAAATCAGCTGGTGATGACGAAATAACTGAGGTTTTGATAAAAGAAATGATCGAGTAATTAGCTGGCCCTTTAATATACTTGATATAATACATATGCAACATAGGAGCGTTTTCTTACAGAGTCAATGTCATTAAATTCTAGAATGAGAATATTTTTGAAAAAAATTTGGTTTATGTGTGTTTAGTAAAATGTATTCACTTGAAAGTATAACATATACTCCACAGTCAAAGGAATTATTCTGAGTAGGTCCAGAAAGAGGTTTAGTGCCACCAAACGGGATTTTGTAATAATTCGACAGTTTTTGGGCTATTACATTTGCATCCGATGAGTTGGTGTATTAGCAGTGATAGTGGTAAAAATTTCCCTTTGCTTTATGGAAAATCAAAGTGCTCCAATGACTTCTCCAACAGTCTTCTTTCCTTACAGTTTGTTCTTCCTCTTGTTCAGAGAACTTATTCACTGGGACAATTATATCACTTCTTTATCATGCAGAGGCTGGGAAGAAAGATATAAATATTTTCAGCAGTCTTTATGCAGTGAGCAATTGTAGGGTCCATTAAAAAACACGTCCCTTGACTACCCACTAATTGTACGATAAGGATATCAAAGTACTTGGAATTAACATCGTCAGTTAACCAGTTTTCTCCTAAAACCTGAAGCTTTTCTTTATATTTAGTTATTTCTTTTTTGAGATCAGTGTTTTCCTGTATGAAATGGTTATTTTCTGTGATCCTAGAACTATTTTTTTCATTTGAACAATCATTGTGATTTATATTCAATGTAGGCATATTTGTACTAAAATTGGTTTTTGATTCAATTTTTTCATTAATTTTATTGAAGTTTATACTTGTATTTACAGTAGACTTGTGTTGGCAAGGTGAGATGGATTTTTTGTACTGAAGTTTTTTATAACTAATGTTGCCTTTGATCTGAGGTCTTGTTTTTATGTATGGGCTACTTCTAATCTTGTTTCTTTTATCCATAGTTTAAAAGAAAATCATAAAAGGAAAAATAAATGTAGTTGTTCCTGATTTGAAAATAAACCTTCAATTAAAATATTACACAGCTTGTTTATTTGAACAAAGTTAAATTCTGCCAAATAAAATTGTAACTTGGAATGAAAACTATATAAGGAAATAAATACTAACTTAGGAAATAAATAAGGCAGTTATTAAATGTCAATGGAGAGGTCAAGGTTATATAGCCAAATCACAGTGGGTATCCAAGTTTGATGTTGGTTAACAATTTGAACAACAGCTGATTATATTCAGACAGGTGGTTGCAAGACAGTCCTAACTTCTTATTGGTGATGATTGACCAACAGGATAATCCCCACAGTTGGGCATGACTGGTCTACAGATTGTGTTCAGTACTGACGGGAAACTACAGAAGTCAAATCCAGCGTGTTATATTCAGTATTTGTAAGTTTTATTTATTCAAGGCTGCTGTTGAGACTGTACTTAATAACTGTAGTAAAAAACTAATAGATTTACTAGAATTATTATGAGTAATCTAATCACAATTAATTTATTTGGCAAGTGAAGAAACCATGTGACTTTGACAACTGTCAAAACAAGTTAAGTATTTTGTCCTTTTAGTCACTGTTACTAGAAGGACATTCAGTATGTTGAATTTCAGTACATAGAAAATAGACCACTTCTTATAAGAAAACACATTTAAGAATAAAATAATTTAACTATATGTGTTTAGTAACAAAATTAACCTAACAGACTATAACTTTGATGCATCTTCTGTATCTTCTCCTTCAAGTCTACTGATGCCAAGGCCGAGCTTATTCCACAATGTTAGCCACCCATGACAAAATTAGTTAGTAACCATGATCAGCTTGGGTAGCAATCGTGATCAACCTGAGAAGCCACTAATCAACAACATAAGTAGCCAAGCTGATACAAAAAAAGAAAAAAAAACATAAACATTACACAAAAGCTTGGCTAATTTGGTTTTCATTGAGAAATATTTAATGTCAATTCTACTAACTCTGGCATGATTGCACTACTTTACATCCCCCTAAAGTAGATTTATAGGGTTTTAGACTAAAACACTTGGTATTTTTTCTATTTCTATCTAGGAGGAGGGCAGCAATCTGAGGTTTAAGATTGATGTGAAAGTTTAGAGAGAATCACGGAGAGGAGGGTAAGCAAGCAAAGATAACCACCTGTAGCGGAGCAAGGGCTGTTGGCTAGTAAGATATAGATAAGAAAGTAAATAATATAATAAATCATCACCGTGAGCCAAAGTGTCAGTCACCGTTCACATTAGTATATTAGAGAGATAGGACATCAGCAAACTTACCTTAAAAGACAAATTCACTAACATCAGAGTAGTAGTCACAAACACAAAGTAGACATATCTCACAAATTTTCAACACCACAGGCATTTTCTTCAGGTGAGTAGAGGGAGAGAAAGAGAGACACTAAAATGACTTTCACTATTGCTGGGTAGGTGGCTGTGGTGGGGGGTGTACATCCATAGAGCAACACTCAGGTGTAGATGCAGTATTTCAGTTAGTATATATAAATATATATGAAGTTTGCTGATGGGGAAGGGGTTGAAGGGAAGTGGTCTATCTTATGTTTAGATTAGGAGGATCACGGGATTTTGTTATCCATTGGTGTGCTAATTCCATCCTTCGGAGTTGGGAACTATTGGCATGGGAAGGAAGGGATCTGATTACCTTAGTGGTGTAACACTGATCAAAATTTTGATTATGGAGAAGAGTATGGGCAGAGACAGGTTTTTCAGGATTTTGGACTTTGCAATCATGTCTATGGCCATTCATGCGTTTTCGAAGGGTTTCACTGGTAAGGCCAATATATTGGGCAGGACAGTGCTGGCACTGGAGTTGATAAATTAGATTGGTGGAATCACAGGAGTGGTTTCCAGGTATCTTGTAGGTTAAGGAGGTAGTGGAGCTGGTAAAAGATGTGGCTGGGAGATGAATAGGGCAGGTTTTGCAAGATTTCTTGTTACAAGGATTAGAACCGGGTGGTTGCTGGTCTTTAGGACAGTTCAGGATGTTGGGATCAGGTAACTTAGGATGGACTAGGATTTGGCGGAGGTTTTTGTTTTGTCTGAAAGTCACAGTAGGAGGTTTTTCAAGGAGATCTTTGGTGTGGGGGGAAGCTTTTAAGATGTTGAAGCCATCTTTCAGGATTTGGTTGAGTTTTTGTAGGCCGTGGTGGTAATTAGTGATAAGGGGTAAGCTTTGGGAACTGCTTCTGGTTTGGGACTGGGCTAAACGGATTTGGTTTTTAACAAGGTTGGTAGGGTAACCTCTCTTTTGGAAAGCACTGACAAGTTGGTTGTTGTATTGATTTAGGTTTCTGGGAGTTTCTGGATGTACACCCCCCACCACAGCCACCTACCCAGCAATAGTGGAAGTCATTTCAGTGTCTCTCTTTCTCTCCCTCTACTCACCTGAAGAAAATGCCTGTGGTGTTGAAAATTTGTGAGATATGTCTACTTTGTGTTTGTGACTACTACTCTGATGTTAGTGAATTTGTCTTTTAAGGTAAGTTTGCTGATGTCCTATCTCTCTAATATACTAATTCCTGGCCTAGTGCCCTTTAACCTAACCTAAAATTGTAAAGTCACCGTTCACATTGACAGACAAGACAAGCTGAATGGCTGAACCACACTCAAGGTTATGTTTTGGGGCACCAGATTTCTATACTTACTGTTTTTGGCTAATTTTTTCCTTTTCTAGATCCTCAGCCAAGTCCAATCTTGTGACTTGTCAGTCAGTCGGTGACCAAAAGTAATTATGAAATATGGACTGAAGGTAGATCTAACCATGTTAACTCCAGAAAATTTAAAACATTTAAAATAAATAGGGTTTGATTTTAGGGGTTTTAAACCGAAATTTTCCCATAATAACATGGGCTACTCAGCTGTACAAAACATAGTTTCATTCCAACAGTTGTTTAAGCAAGAAAATTAATGGTAAGATACACATGTGGTGTATAATTTTTTTACTAGAAGAAACAAGGATTAATGGTATCTGTTTATCATATCTTGGTTGCGATCGATAATCGATCTAAGCATTAACCCTAGATGGTGAATACTAGGTGACCCATTATGAACTCCCAACTGCTAGGTCCTTTTTTTCGGCGCTTCACAAGTTTTTTTTGTAAAAACCATACTAAATATGCTCCAAATGTCAATTTATCACTTCGTTTTTCTTCTCAAGGACTGTACTTTTACATACTACCATAAAAACTTAGAAAAATAATTAGTAAATAACTATTGTCATGAAAAGATTGAAAAAAATTGTGAGTGTAAATTATAACTTATAACTCTCCTTACAAGCACTAAAAAAGTTTTGTAAATAATTCTAAGATAACCAAATTGTTTATTATTTAGTGCACTATAATAATATGTTGTTACATTTTAGATAAACTACTAGATTTTTTACATTAAATGCAAAAATGGAAAAAATTTTCAAAGTTACAGTATGATCATTGTAGGTAATCAAATAGTACATGTAAAAATTCAAAAAGTCACCATTGAATCGACAAGAAAAATTTGTTGAGGAAAAATAGTCATATTGTACCCATACATAAATTTTTATATATTTAGTTTGTGGGGAAAAAAAACTTTACCACAAAATAAAAAATGTCTGTGAAAAATTATATAACAATCCAAAAATAAGCGGTATCTATAATTTTTTTGCAACATGTACTTTATTAAGTACAATCTATTAGGTACAAGAAAATGTAAAATACATGGAAATATTCCAAAAAGTATAAAACTTACAACACCATAAGTCAGTGTGCGCAAATTGTGTAAACGGCACTTGAAAAATTGTACATATTGTATTCATAGTAAAAAATATTTTAAAATTATTGCAACATTGGAAACTATACATTGACATACCGTTCATGGAGCTTGGTCCTAAAAACCTGTACAGGTTCTGATGCCAGTGCAACCTGAATAGTGCCACCACCGAAATACTGTTTATGAAGGGTGTAAGCACTACAATTCCGCACTAGTAAAGCTCCTAACCCTGTTGGCAAGCCCCACATCTTGTAGAATGAGAGCACTACAAAATCTGGCTGCACACAGGAGAGGTCCAGATGGTTTGTAGATACATAAGTGGCAGCATCTAATAAACAAAACCATTTACACCTGAAAAGTAAATTTTCTTGTTATTCATTGTTTAACAGGTAGAACTCTGCAAATTAAGTTTAATAAAACAAAATGAAAAATGTCTTTATTGGTCATAAAACAAATGAAAAAAATGGTGAGGTTAGGGCTATAGAGCTCTCTCTTAAAACTAAACATAAAATGAAAATAATAAACATAAGAGACCATACACTACAATAAAACATATACAAATACAATAGTATTAATAACAGTAATATATCAGAGAAAATTAATAATAGTAATTAAAAATAACAAATAATAATATGTATATAGCTTGGTAATAAATATATAAACAATAAAAACATATAAACTATTTACAAACAATAACATTCACTCATCTTTATACTCCTTCTAATTGCTAAGCCCATCACCAGTGCCACAAAATTGTCAACCCATCATGGCCGGAAACAGATTATACTTAACCACAGCCCTAAACCGTTCACACTCCCCAATGCCTCTTATGTGATCTGGTAAATTATTCTACGGTTGACGAGCAGAAAATGTAAATGATTTACTGAAGATCTATGTACAATTGACAATTGGAATTGATAGCAGTGAAGCTCCACGCAGAGTGTTCCAACTGCTGGTCTCAGAAATAAAACGGCAAGTAAGGAGTATCATTGTTAAATATAATGGAATGCAATGTAATAAGAATGTGAAACTGACAGAGTTGATTCAATTTCAAGATAAAAAGGTTGAAAATAAAGCGGATACAGTAGTTCTGGGCTTGTTGTAATCTGTCCGAATGCTCAACCGTCATGTCATTTACAAAAATAGTTCAGTGAAAGAAGCTAATTCTAAATCTAAGCTGGTTTTTGCTGACATAATGAGATTTGAGTCATCTGCATAAAGACACAATTCATTTTTAATTCCGTCAAACTGACTCAGACAACTGGGCATATTTTGGATGTAACATATAAATAATAGAGGCCCTAAAATTGACCCTTGGGGAACTCCATAATGAATTGCTTGTAATTTAGATTTAAATTTGGATATCCTGTTATTCTGAGTTTTAGCAATCTCAACATATTACTTTCTATTTGATAAGTATGATTCAAACCAATTCAAATAGTTATTTTTTATTCCGATTTCTTGCAATTTTTTAATTAATTTACTGTGTTAGATGCTATCGAATGCTTTAGATAGATCCATAAATATTCCTGCAACTTTATTTTTTTTGTCTATGGATTCAATTAGGGAGTCGGTAAAACTTACAAGGGCTGTGAGTGTTGATCTATTTTTGCGGAAACTTTCAAAAATTTTATATTTTTCTAAATGTTTGGTAAGCCTAATGTACATTGCTTTTTAAAAAAAATTTTGACATTGATGGGAGAATCGAAACTGGGCGATAATTTTGAATATCAGTTTGGTCCCCTTTTTTTAAATATTGGTATAACCTTTGAGATTTTCAGTTTACTAGGGAATATACCAGAGATAAAAGAAGAATTTACTAAGTGTAACAGCGGTTTAATTAATGGTATTCTAGCCAATTTTAATATTGTAGTCGGAACCTCATCATAACCACATGACCACTTATTTTTTCGGGTCTTAAAAATGTCTAACAGTTCTTTTTCACCAATTGGAGGGCATCTAAAATTTGAGGTTTGTTTTGAAAATCCTTTTGTTTTAAAATTATTTTGTTGTTTTTATGGTAATTCCTGCAACATGCCTTCAATTGTGCTAACAAAATAATTATTAAAACTATTGCTAATTCCATAAGGATGGGAAATTATTTTATTATCAGCTTGTAAAATTAAGTTCTTTTCTGTTTTACCAGTAATTTTCTTTGTTTCCTTATTTATTATTTCCCAAGATGTTTTACTAATATTTTCAGATTCTTTAATTTTTTCATCATAATATGCTTTTTTTGTTTTTACTAACTTAGATTTATAGACAGAATATTTCATTTTTAATTCATCTTTTAAAATTAGAGAATTACTTTGCTTTGCCAAATTACTAAAACTTATAATGCTATTTTTATCTTTTTTTAGTTCTTCGGTTATCCAGGTTTTTGTGAGATTTTTAGTCTTCTTTTGAACAACAGGAAATGATAAGTTGAAATAAAACTTAAATAAGTTATAAAAACAGTTATATTCCTCTTCAACTGGGGAAAAAAACTGATTCCCATTCTTCTTTGTCTAATAAAGATATAAAAAATTTAATGTTTTCATCAGAAAACTTTCTTCCAGTGTAACTTAAATTTTGATTATTTATATTATTCAGTGAGTTTTTATCTCCAAGATCTGCCCATCATGATCAGAAAGAGCAGTGACAATTCCACTGGTCTTAGTATCATTTTTATCCATATTAGTAAAAAAATTATCTAGACATGTCTTGGAAGTTGATGTTACTCTAGTGGGAAAATTTATGAGATAGTTCATTCCATGACAAATTAAAGTATTTTTCAATTCTTTACTTTCAGTTGTAGTTTTTAAGATATCAATATTAAAGTCTCCTGTTAGGATCAAGTATTTTTGTTTGTCTATTAAAAGTTCTATTAGGAGATTTAACCTACTTAAAAATTCTAAACTTTCATAATTTGGCGTCCTATAAATTCCCACTAGTAAACAGCATTTTTAGTTTTAAATTTGGCCAAGCAGCACTCAAACAATTTATCCTGACACAAATCATTCACTTTAACATTAACCAGCTGCTCATATTAAAACTTTCTTTAGACAAGATCATGACTCCACCTCCGGTTGTAGTTGTGCGAGCATACTGTGAAATCACTTTATAGCTTTCTAAGTTAAATCGTTCCAACTCAAAGTTGCTCATATTGTGCTCAGTTAAGACAACTATATCGGGATTCAACTCAGCTAAAGTTACTTCTAAAGGTCCTATGCGTGATTTTAAATTTTGAATATTTTGATGAAATAATATTGTAGATTTAGAGTGACTATTTATCTGTTTATGCTGAGTAGGATTGTTTGGGAGTTTAAAGATGAAGCATCCGGTTGAACATTGCTGTAAATTTAGTGAGTTATCTGCAGTATGCATGACACTAGTATCCACTTGCAATGTGCATGGGTCTTCCAGACTGCTTCCAAATTCTTGAGCTTCGTTACTCTTATCTCCTTGGTTGTTGGTAGAGTTGCGGGTTGTCATAATCAATGTAGAAGCCTCCACACACAGTTCAGAGCAGGTCATACTCCTTGAGAGAGGTGCAATTGTTTCCTGGACTGTAGTTCCTGCACCCAACAACATACTCTCCTCCTCAACAGCTGACATTGTAGAAGAAAGAGAATATCCCTGAGTGTTTCTTGTTGAGCTTAACGTTGAGTTTCGTGTAACGTTTATGTAATTAAGAATTTTACTGCCAAGAAGGTTTTTTCCAACATGGTTAAGATGAACCCCTGCTTGGTCGTAGCATCGGTCTCCCAGTTGGGTTAGATCCAAAAATGAAACATTTTTTAAATACTGTGACTGTTCAAAAATAAAGAGATTAAATTTCATAATGTTCTCATTAACAGGATGATAGAGGGAAATATTTCTTCTAAAGGGAACACTGCCCAATAAAAGGTTGTCGTGTTTAAAATGGTCTATCACTGACAATATCTTGTCATTTAAGTTTCTTGTATTTCCATTATACAAATTGTTGGCTCCAGCCAGGAACACAATGTACCGGTTTTTACCTAGAGGAAGGGCTTTCGCTTCTGTTAGAACTGTATCTATCTTAGCCCCTGGCCTAACCATATTCATAACTTGTGCATCCAACACACACAAGTACATGACAATGTCTCAGGGGCTAGAAGTAGGAATGGAGCTGCCAAATTGCGGGTACCATGACCCCAGGCCGGGGCTCTTGAGGATACAGTTGTTAAAACTAGGATGGCACACCGGGCTGCCAGATAGTGCAGAGGCCCGACCTGGCCTCACCAGCATGTGGTGGCTGCCCTATCAACTGGCAAAAATCCCGATCCTGTCTACATTGTGAATTGGTGATTGGATGGGACCATGTAGACGGGCTTGGGGGGCACTTCCGAGGCCACAGGGACCCTTGGGGGCGTGGGTATGTTCGTGGGGAGGTGACAAAAGGAATATGGATGGCCCTTGGGACATCGAAACTGACACATACAATACATATATAAATACCTTAAAGAACAATCATGAGCACAAACAAAGAATTGAATGTCTCAAACGTACCAGACGTGATTGAGCAGGCCAGCTCAGTGGTGGAGGCAGACAAGGCCGGCGTTTTTCGGACCCTGTCCAGTCTGGCGGCATTAGGACCACGCAGGAGGTCTTTGAGGCCTTTGCGAGTGAGTCTCAGACTTACATGGAGGAGGATGAAGAGTCTCCCTCATCCTCTCCACACCCTCCCTCCCTAGAGGTGCAAGCCCTGCATGAATGCATGGACTCGCTGAATCTGGGGGGGAGGGGGGGGGGAATGTCAGTGGCTCAGGATCCGGGGAAACCTGGACCTGGAACACTGGCAGATCCTCCAGGTAAGAGGAAAAGGCCCAGTGGGGTAGAGAAAAGGAGAAGGAGGAAGGCGAAAGCCGGGATCTAGTGCCAGAGGCATCGGGGAACCAGACAGGCGCTGGGGGCAACTCACAGTGCACGTCAAGGAACCCAACTGAGGCCCAGAAATCCGGCACTAAGCATGGTAGGGACGATTCGTCGGACCAACCAGGCTTAAAAGCCTCCTCGACTGGAGAGGGGACCCAGGGTCAACGTAGGAAAATGCCCAGGCCCCAAGGAACCACTCCAAAAATAGGAAAAGAAGAGAAGCGCCCGAAGGCTTTCTTTGCCACAGTGGCAGAGGTTGGTCTGAGGGTGGCCATTTTCAGTGAGGGCTTCCCTCTGACAAAATCGATCAGGAGGCACAGATCCGGGACATACACGTTGCTGTGGGCTCTGCGGTTGACAGGCTCTTTGGTAGAGACTGGCTGCCGAGAATCCGAGACATGTACCTGTCGAAGGGTGATGGCATGGTGGTCTGTGAGGACCAGTCCACTGTGGACTGGGTCTAGACCACCACTCCTGAAATCAAGTGATGGAGGGATCCGTACTGAAGGTAGTAGGTATGGATGCACGCTTCCGTAAAAGATATTTCTCTGGGTCCCGGGTTCCCCGACGTACAGAGACTTATCTGAAAAGATTCTCTCATCTTAATCCATGTCTCCAGACTGAGTTGTGGAGGACACTGGACCTCAAGGAGACACCTATGGGCGTCAGACTTGTGGTCACAGTGGACTCTGCCTCACTGGCGGTCATGAAAGCCCAGCAGAGGAAGCTATACTGCGGAGTCGGCATGGCTACGGTCATGCTGTCCGCAGCAAACTCCTCCCAATAAGATGATAAGAACTCAGATAGATGTAGGGTTAGGGCTTGACTTTTTAGCCACTAACTCTCTCTGTTTGAGTTTCAGGGAAAGCTATCGTCTCAAAGGTAGAGGCAAAAAGAGGCTTGGGCTACCCAGAGGAGGAGGGGGACTGAGGACTGAAGTGCTGGACTAGAGGAAATGGTGAGTTTTTACAAGCCAACCTCAATCATAGTATTGAGGCCTCTACTATACTAGCTAGAACTATAAGAGCAGGCAGGGTTAATGTTGCTCTGATTCAGGAACCGTGGATTCAGGATAACTGCATCAAGGGTCTTAAAATTCCTACATATAGCCTCTATGGGGGATCGGGTGGGCTGAAACCGCGAGCTGCCATTTTGGTTGCAGGCATAGACAGTTGGCTCATACCGGAATTCTGTGGAGGAGATGTGGTTGCAGTCGTAATTAAACTGCAGGAAACTGGTGGTCGCATCGGTCTACCTCCCATACGATACGACGATCCTTCCACCATCAAGAGAGATGGTGGCGTTGGGACTACTGCCGAAGCGGCAACCTTGAGCTAGTGGTCGGCTGCGACTCCAACTCTCACAATGAGGTTTGGGGAAGTAGTGACACGAACGAGATGGGCCTTGCTATTGCAGAATATCTGAAAGGGACCTATCTTTTGGTACTCAACAAGGGTAATCTCACGACCTTTTCGAATATTATTAGGAGGGAGGTTATAGACATAACTCCATAGTTAACTCCTCAACCTCAATGTTTCACAACATTAGGGACTGGGAAGTATCGCAGAAACCCTCGTTGTAGGACCACGGACACATTCATTTTGTGGGCTAGACAAGACATAGGTTGTACAGGAATCCCAGACAGACAGACAGGGTGTATAGGTGTGTGTGTGTGTGTGTGTGTGTGTGTGTGTGTGTGTGTGTGTGTGTGTGTGTGTGTGTGTGTGCGTGTGCGTGCGTGCGTGTGTGTGTGTGTGTGTGGTGGGAATGGATCAAAATCGGCCGTGAATCAGGTGGTTTGTTGTGAAGTACGGGTTAGTGATGTAGGGTTCGGGAAAGTACTCTTCCATTGTTGTCGAAGATACACGACTCATACACGAACAGTAGTACTGACCCACCCGCCCACCCATACACGAACAATAGTACTGACCCTCCTCATACTAGAAGGAACTGTCTGACAGACTGGATCTAATTCCTAAAAACCAGATTCGATCTGGATTGGAACTTGAGAAGAGAGTAGCATTCCTTACGGAGGCCGTAATCACTTCTTATGAGAACAACTGCCCTTTGATGGCACAAAGGGATGCTCGAAGCCAGAGTTGGTCTCACGAATTGGAGGACCATCGAAGGAGGACCAGAAGGCTCCTTGGCAAGGCCAATAGATCTGGCAGTGACGCTGACTGGTTGGCCTACCGGGAGTCGCAAAGAGATTACAGACAAGAGGTTCATAGATTCTGCAGGAAATTCTGGAGGGACTACTGTAACTCTATAAAGACGACCTCAGTGATGTCTAGGCTTCACAAAGTGCTGGCTAAGGACCCTGGGAGAAGAATGGGACTCCTCATTTAAGATGATGGAGAGTGGACCAGATCTGAAGAAGAAACTGCAACTTCTCTTTGAGACTCACTTCCCGGGCTCTGCCGAGGAACGGGTGGCAAGCCCCCATTTCTGTAAGGCAGGCTTACACTGGGGCCTCGCACGCGAACTGGATTGAGGCAAAGAAGGTTGTCACAGAACAAAAAATCAAGTGGGCAGTTTAGTGCTTCGCCCCTTTCAAGAGTGCGGGGCCGGATGGCATCCTGCCTGAGCTCTTGCAGAGGGGCTTTGAGTCACTTCTACCCCACCTGAACCTAATATACAGGGATTCCCCTGGCCTTATGTTTAATTCCAAGGCTGTGGAGGACCCTAAAAGTGGTCTATATCCCCAAACCTGGAAGGAGTACACATTCCAGACTAAAGATTTCAGACCGATCAGCCTCACGTCTTTTCTACTGAAGACATTGGAGAGGTTGGTCGATAGGCATGTGAGGGACAGGGTATTGAGAGATAACCCGCTCCAAACAAATCAACATGCATACATAGCTGGGAGATCTGCTGAGTTGGCTCTCCATCGACTCGTCACGAGAGTTGAGGAGACGATTCGGCAGAAGGAGCTAGCCATAGGTGTCTTCAGGGACATAGAGGGGGCGTTCAATAATGTCTCCCTGCAGTCTATGATCACTGCTGTTGCTAGGGCGGGTGCCAGTGGTACCATCACCAGATGGATTGAGGCCTACCTACGCAGCAGAATAGTTAAGGCAATACTGAACAACGCGACGGTTCAGGTTGTAGTCGGAAGCGGTTGTCCCCAAGGGGGTGTCCTTTCCCATCTCCTGTGGTCCCTAGTGGTTGATGAACTTCTAAGAGTGCTTAACGGGATGGGGTTATATGCTCAGGCATAAGCGGGCGATGTGTGCATTCTGGGCATTAGCAAGTTTGCCTGCCAAGTGTCAGATATTGTCCAGTCTGCCTTGAGATTCTTAGAAAGGTGGTATAGAGACAAGGGGCTCTGTTAATCCTAACAAGACAGAACTTGTACTCTTCACTAGGAGGAAGAGGCTGGATGGCCTATACATGCCCAATATGGGAAATATGGTGCTAAGAGCTACAGGGTCGGTTATAATTAATCCAGAATGGGGGTCATTCTGGATGTTAAACTGAACTGGCTCAAGCACATACAGGAAAAAGCCAGAAAGTTCAGAATGGCTTTTTGGGCGTGTCGGAGCTTTGCTGAGATGTAACCGGGCCAAGGTGAGGGCTGATACAGGACTAGTGACTGGACATAATCTTCTTCATTGACATATAAAGATTATGGGCCTAACAGAGGACTCCACATATAGGCTCTGTGAGGCGGATGAGGAGAGCTCCATACACATCTTGTGTTATTGTGGAGCTCTCTCATCTCTTAGGTACAGGACTCTAGGTGCCGCTTTTCTGGAACCAAAGAATATCAGAAGAGCTACACTCGAGGAGACCCTGTCCTTCATAAGGGGGACTGGTCTCTTGTGACACTGTTGCCAGGCTCGGGGCGCAAAGGGCCATGGAGTCTAGGTGCGGTGGGCTTGGTGACAGGACCACAATCCGGTGTATCTATCTAGGTGAACTTTTCAACTTATCCAGTTTAGTTATTTAATGTTTCATGGAGCATTTCATAAACGAACAAATCTACAGACACCATGTGAAAGTACTGAATAAGATTACATATTCTCAACAAACAGCTAGCTACCACTGAGCGGCGGATTTCTACCAAGCATATGCTTATACAAAATGCACATGTGGTTTTTCCGCAGCAAATATGTGTAAAGGAATAGAATTAAGCATCAAGAATTATTAATAATGTTTGCTTATCAGTTAGACTCCCGGCTGCTGATTAGTTACAAATTTGACACATTTATTGAAGCTGAGCATTATTTAAGGTGAGATGCTAAACTATGCCCATGGCTACAAGTACACAGGAACGGCCATCTTTGATTTTTCTTATCTTTCTTCTTCTATAAATATCTAATATCTATAAATAGCTTTCAGTATCAGATCAGCTTCTTTGACCTTATACGGTGTTCTTTGTTTATACCTTATTTTGGAGGGATTGACAAAACTAAAGTGATATTACCTCACTCCTAGGTTGCTATTAACCCTAAAAGGGCTAAGCAATCATTTCTAATTAATTGTTTGTATTTATATAATTTTTGGTTTTTGTAAAGCTACATTTTTTCTATTTTAACCAGTTTATTGCAAGGTTAGAAAAATAATGTTACCAAAGGGATACGTTTTTTAGACAGTTTTGTGAAAATTTAAACTATTTATAATTTAAACAAATGTAACTGGACAAAAATATAAAGTAAAGGGTAAATTATAAAAGTTGTTTAGTCAAACAAGGTTAGTAATTACATTTGTAACACACAACAAACGACTGAGCTCACTGAGCTCTGAGTTGTCTGTCTTCACATTCCACATATATATGCATTAAGCGCTAGCGGTGACATCAAAAATGGCAGTGATTAGTAAAGACGTCATATTTATTACAATCGTTGCCTAGTAACCAATTCATATGATTCATAACCGAATAACAACCTAAAGATAGTGTTGACCTTGAACCCTAGAGCTTGCAGTGTATTTACTTTAATCTAGGTTTATAAATATTGACTTGCGTAAATATATGTATACAGCATTATGAGCAATGTACAAATACGCATATATTCGGACTCCGCTTTTTAAGAATTAACAATAATTAAATTTACATTAAATCTCCACCTACTTTTTAAGATTTATATTAAATTCAAGTTAAATCGTGTTAATCATTAACATGAGCCTTGAACCCCATATTTAGAGTTAAACCTAGCTGAAGTAAGTGAATAATGCAAACTTAGTTTGCTATCAAGATAATTGAATGCTGGAATGGAGTTAGATTTTTAGATTCAAGCAATAACATTTTATTGTTTAGAAATTTAAATTGTTAGACCAACTAGGCTTAGGGGCAGACAAAAATATAACATAAGGCAAAGGAACAAATTTGCATTAGAACCACATCATCCCAAAAAAAAAAACCTTGTACATAGGACTTATCTATTATAATAAGCTGTCTGATTCATATTGGACATAACCAGGGAAAAGGTTTGTAAAAGCACTGATAACATGGCTGCTGGTTAGATCTATCTATTCAAAACAAAATATCTCAACTAGAGAGCAATTCCATTTCAACTGGTGTAGCATAATTAACATTCAATATATGCACTACACTACACACATATTTGTAACATAAACACTTTACGTATGTTCATATCTTAAAAAATGTTTGCTAGAAATTTATATTTTTTACGAGGCGTGATTTTAAAGTAAATATGGTTTTGGAATCCCACCACTGTAGCGCTGCAATCGGCATTCAGCGCATGCGTGCTGGGTACTACTATCTGTTGGCAAGCCACAACCACCATTACGGATCCATTCATCTGTTTTTAAGGTCACTTATGACTATTTAAAATTCCTTCTCCGATTAAAAATGCCGCCGACTGTGAATTATGCGCTGTGTAAGTTTTCATAGTGCTAAGGGTGTGAAAGCAGCTGACATTCATCGTATGTCTCAGTGACAATTTGGTTTTAAAAATCGTAACTGTCACGATTCTAATGCTCTAGGAATGTGATAGAACTGGTTAAACATTTTGCTGTTGTGATTCTCATCAAAAATTTGTTATTTTTGATTCACTGTCAGCATTTTGGGAACCTAACATAAGCATCACTTTCAGTACTTCAAACGGTCTGTTACAATTCAGCAATCGCACTTCTTGACACTTGAAAACACACTACATAACGATGCAGTTGTAAAGCCTCTGTTTTCTCTGACTTTTTTCATCAATGTTTTGCACCAAGCCATCAGTAATGAGTGAAGATTGTCCACTTTGTTCCTCATCATGCACATTCGTATGACCATCTTTACAAGCTCTCACCCATTTTCTTACCATCCCATCACTCATTCTGTTTTCTCAATAAATATCACAGATATCTGGATGAATGTCAGCTGCTTTCATGGCTTTAGCATTATGGAAACGTATCACAACATGTAATTTACAGTTGGCGGCACTTTTAATCAGAGGAGGAATTTTAAACAGTCATAAGTTACCAGTCAAATGTCGAATGGGTCTGTAACGGCGGCTGTGCCTTGCCAAAAGCAAGTAGTATCTAGCACACATCCGCTGAACGCCGACCGCAGCGCTACAGCATCGGGATTCCAAAACGGTACTTACTTTAAAAACACGCCTCGTATATTTAACTAAACAAAACTAGTTTGGAGATCATTTAATTACAATCACTTGATTAGCTTATAGTAATGATGTTTTACCTAACTTTGCTCTGGTGTCTTGTTCTTAATACCCCTTTATGAGTTCCTTCAATCCATGTTAGGGGATATTTTACGCCAGAGAAATTACACTGAGCAGGAAACACAAATAGGGAGTTTCCTTGTAAAGTTGGTTTCATATTTTCATTCTCTGGTGCATCAATAATCTTTTCTCCCCTTTTACTATCAAACAAATGAAAAGCTTCTGCCCGAGATAGGTTTTTAATTTGGACACCATTTTGAACAATGTTATTGACATTCCTCATACCAATAACTGAGGTATGGCTTTCTTGAAGGTATACAAATGATCCACAAGCCTCAACAGAGTTGTCTGAAACATTCATACATATACAATTGGTTTTCAACACAAAGAACGAATGAAACTATTTATGAACACTGATTTTGTGTTTTCAGATGGAAATTCAGTGACAATGATTTGGAAGCAGAAATCATTGGCACTGAATATCATATTCATATAGATAAAAAAGGTAACATTAACATGATATGCCATAGTTTGAATGGTTTTTTTTCAAAGCTATAAAACACTTATTTTCTATATTTAATTATTCCTACTAAAACATAAGTGAATGTTGTTAGTTCAATATTACTGTTTATCAAACAAAGATATTTTGAGATATGCATTTAGTAGACATGTTGAGTAGGAATTGAGGAGTAGAAAGTTGATATTTATAAGACAAAATAAAGGATTCTGTGAATTGTTTAGAACTCATCAGTGTAAAAAATTGGTACAAGATTTTAGAACTCCTTAGGTTTTAGAAATAAAAAAGTTTTGACAGGTAGGTATGTCATGAACCTTACTAATTTGTATACATGTTAAAAAAAACTTAAATTCGTTTTTGGAAACCAGATGACCCAATCTTTATTATGAAATTATGGAGAAATTTCTCAAAGAATCTTCAGAGGATAATTACTCTACCATCTTTATAATGCATGTACGATATTTCAACAAGATTCTTACTGTCAGGGCAGAAATTATGTGCACATGAGTTTGAAGGTTGTTTTCTAAGGAACTAACAGGCCTAAGAAAATCTAATATTACCATTGTATTTCTCGTTTAGTTGTACTTTAAGACATATGCATCTTAAAATTGTATTACAAGTTTTTATCCTAGTTGGCACAAAAAAGTAACAGAATTTTAACTGGTTTTCACTGTACATCCAATTTATACTGTTATTATTCAAAAACCCATAATGTATAACATTTATATTTTAAAACCTGGTTGATAGAAATGTTTTCAATAAGTTTTATAAATTTCAGGTTTTTAACATTTTGAGAAAAAAAGTGTTTATCAATTCCCAGGAACATTGTTTTCTTGGCTTCTAGAGGTTGTACAATTATTTACTTGGCCTTGTTGCAATCATTATGATGTGTATAGTTATGATACATTACTTTCATATGTGTAAATATTTGCAGTGATTTTAAATCAATTAAAAATAACCTTTAATTTATCAATTTAAATTGATTTAAATCAATATAAAATCACTGCATTATCTAACACAAATGAAAGAAATGTATCTTAACCCTTCTTGGGTCACAGGTTCATTTTGCTATTTTATTCATAATGTAGCTATTTTTCTAGGTTGGGGTTCAAAATATTTTTTTCAATAAAAAATCATTTTTTTAATAGTAAAAGGTCTAAATAAAATCATAAACAATGATTTTTTCATCTAATCATTTGTAAGATATACTTTTATGAATGATCCACACAATCAGTATGTGGCAATTAACATTACAGACACGTAACTCAATCAAATTTTGGCATTTATAAACCAAAATACCTGCTTTCAAATGTGTAATTTCATATAAAACTCATAAAATTGATCTTATTGTATTTTTATGGCTTAAGTATAATCATACAAGGATGTTATTTATATAAAAAAGACTAAAATATAACAAAATCATAAAACAATTATAATATGTAATGTGTAAATAATAACAAATTATAGAATAAAACTCGGACGACACCACGGTGCAAACATATAACATTTCCATAATCCAATTAAACTTATTTTTAATTGGTGTATACACAGATTTAGGGCAAAACAGAAAAGGTGCCAAACGGACTAGCACGAAAAGGAATGGAAACATACAAGGAGTGATAGACAGCTGATACATGTACCCATAAAGGCAGTTATTGTGTGCATGTAAACAAACAGGGAGTGATTGATGTTACAACATGTAACCACAAAGGCAGTTATTATGTGCATGTAAATATACAGGGAGTGATAGACAATTATTACAACATGTACCTTTATAGGTACATGTTGTAATAATTGTCTATCACTCCCTGTATATAGTCAGTTATTGTGTGCATGAAAACATAGAGGGAGTGATAGACAGATGTTACAACAAATAACCACAAAGGCAGTTAATGTGTGCATGATTACATACAGAGAGTATAGACAACTGTTACAACATATACACATTGAGGCAGTTATTGTGTAAATGGAAACATACAGGGAGCGATAAACAGCTGTTAAAACATGTACCCATAAAGGCAGTTATTGTGTGCCTGTAAACAGACCGGTAGTGATAGACAGCTGTTAAAACTGGTAACACCAAAGGCAGTTATTATGTGCATTGGAAACATACAGGGAATGATATAGAGCTGTTACAACTTGTAACCACTAAGGCAGTTATTATGTGCATGTAAACATACATGGAGTGATTGCCAGATATTACAACATATAACCACAATGGCAGTAATTATATGCATGTAAAAATACAGGGAGAGATATGTAGCTGTTACCAAATGTACCCATAAAGGCAGTTATTGTGTGCATGTATATATACAGGGAGTTATAGACAGCTGTTACAACATATACCCATAGATGCAGTTATTGTGTGCATGTAAACATACAGGGAGTGATAAAAAGCTATTACAACATTTACACATAAAGACAGTTATTGTGTGATTTCAATCATATAAGGAGTGATAGACGGCTGTTACAAAATGTACCCATAACGGCAGTTAAAACGTTCATGTAAATATACAGGGAGTGAAGACAGCTGTTACAACATTTACCCATAAAGGCAGTTATTGTGTGCATGTAATCTTACCGGTAGTGATAGACAGCCGTTACAACTTGTAACACCAATGGCAGTTATGATGTGCATGTAAACATACAGGGAATGATATACAGCTGTTACAACATGTAACCACAAAGGCAGTTATTATTTGCATGAAAACATACAGGGAGTGATAGACAGGTGTTACAACATGTACCCAGAAAGGCAAATAATATGTGCATGTAAACATACCGGAAGTGATAGACAGCCGTTACAACATGTATCAATAAAGGCAGTTAGTGTGAACATGTAAACATAAAGGAAGTGATAGACAGATTTTACAACATGTACACATAAAGGTCGTTTTTATGTGCATGTAAATATACTGGGAGTGATAAACAGCTGTTACAACATGTACCCAAAAAGGCAGTTATTATTTTAATGTAAACATACAAGGAGTGATAGACAGCTGTTACAAAATGTACCCATAAAGGCAGTTATTGTGTGCATGTAAACAGACTAGTAGTGATAGACAGCCGTTACAACTTGTAACACCAAAGGCAGTTATGATGTACATGTAAACATACAGGGAATGATATACAGCTGTTACAACATGTAACCACAATGCCAGTTATTATTTGCATGAAAACATACAGGGAGTGATGAACGGCTGTTACAAAATGTACCCATAAAGGCAGTTAAAACGTTCATGAAAACATACAGGGAGTGATAGATAGATGATACAACATGTACCCATAAAGGCTGTTTTTAAGTGCATGGAAATATACAGGGAGTGATACAGCTGTTAGAACACGTACCCATAAAGGCAGTTATTGTGTGCATGTAAAAAGACCGGTAGTGATAGACAGCTGTTACAACTTGTAACACCAAAGGCAGTTATGATGTGCATGTAAACATACAGGGAATGATAAGACAGCTGTTACAACTTGTAACCACTAAGGTAGTTATTTTGTGCATGTAAACAAACAGGGAGTGATAGATGTTACAACATGTACCCACAAAGGCAGTTAGTGTGATCAGTTAAACATACAGGGAGTGATAGACAGCTGTAACAACATGAACCCATAAAGGCAGCTATAGTGTGCATGTAAACATACAGGGAGTGAAAGACAGCTGTTACAACATGTAATCACAAAGGCAGTTAGTGTGAACATTTAAACATACAGTGAGTGATAGATAGATGATACAACATGTACCCCTAAAGGCAGTTTTTATATGCATATAAATATACAGGGAGTGATAGACAGCTGTTACAAGATGTACCCATAAAGGCAGTTATAATGTGCATGTAAAAATATAGGGAGTGATAGACAGCTGTTAAAACATGTACCAATAAAGGCAGTTATTATGTTTGTGTAAATATACATGGAGTAATAGACAGCTGTTACAACATGTACCCATAAAGGCAGTTATTGTGTGCATGAAAACATAGAGGGAGTGATAGACAGATGTTACAACAAATAACCACAAAGGCAGTTAATGTGTGCATGATTACATACAGGGAGTATAGACAACTGTTACAACATATACACATTGAGGCAGTTATTGTGTAAATGGAAACATACAGGGAGTGATAAACAGCTGTTACAACATGTACCCATAAAGGCAGTTATAGTGTGCATGTAAACATACAGGGAGTGATAAAAAACTGTTACAAAATTTACCCATTAAGACAGTTATTATGTGAATTCAAACATACAGGGAGTAATAGACAGCCGTTACAAAATGTACCCATAAAGGCAGTTATTGTGTGCCTGTAAACAGACCGGTAGTGATACACAGCTGTTACAACATGTACCCATAAAGGCAGTTATTGTGTGCATGTAAACATTCACGTAGTGATAGACAGCTGTTACAACTGGTAACACCAAAGGCAGTTATTATGTGCATTGGAAACATACAGGGAATGATATACAGCTGTTACAACTTGTAACCACTAAGGCAGTTATTATATGCATGTAAAAATACAGAGAGAGATAGGTAGCTGTTACCACATGTACCCATACAGGCAGTTATTGTGTGGATATAAACGTACAGAAAGTGATAGACAGCTGTTAAAACATGTATCCATAAAGGCAGTTATTGTGTGCATGTATATATACAGGGAGTTATAGACAGCTGTAACAACATATACCCATAGATGCAGTTATTGTGTGCATGTAAACATACAGGGAGTGATAAAAAGCTGTTACAACATTTACACATAAAGACAGTTATTGTGTGATTTCAAACATATAAGGAGTGATAGACAGCTGTTACAAAATGTACCCATAACGGCAGTTAAAACGTTCCTGTAAATATACAGGGAGTAATAGACAGCTGTTACAACATTTACCCATAAAGGCAGTTATTGTGTGCATGTAATCTTACCGGTAGTGATAGACAGCCGTTACAACTTGTAACACCAATGGCAGTTATGATGTGCATGTAAACATACAAGGAATGATATACAGCTGTTACAACATGTAACCACAAAGGCAGTTATTATTTGCATGAAAACATACAGGGAGTGATAAACGGCTGTTACAAAATGTACCCATAAAGGCAGTTAAAACGTTCATGTAAACATACAGGGAGTGATAGATAGATGATACAACATGTACCCATAAAGGCAGTTATTATGTTAATGTAAACATACAAGGAGTGATAGACAGCTGTTACAACATGTACCCATAAAGGCAGTTATTGTGTGCATGTAAACGGACCGGTAGTGATAGACAGCTGTTACAATATGTGCCCATAAAGGCAATTATTATGTTAATGTAAACATACAAGGAGTGATAGACAGCTGTTACAACATGTACCCATAAAGGCAGTTATAGTGTGCATGTAATCCGACCGGTAGTGATAGACAGCCGTTACAACTTGTAACACCAAATGCAGTTATGTTGTGCATGTAAACATACAGGGAATGATATACAGCTGTTACAAATGTAACCACAAAGGGTGTTATTATTTGCATGAAAACATACAGGGAGTGATAAACGGCTGTTACAAAATGTACCCATAAAGGCAGTTAAAACGTTCCTGTAAACATAGAGGGAGTGATAGATAGATGATACAATATGTACCCATAAAGGCAGTTTTTTAAGTGCATGAAAATATACAGGGAGTGATAGACAGATGTTACAAAATGTACACCTAAAGGCAGTTATAATTTGCATGTAAATATACAGGGAGTGATAAACAGCTGTTACAATATGTACCTAAAAAGGCAGTTATTATGATCATGTAGATATACATGGAGTTATAAACAGCTGTTACAACATGTAGCCATAATGGCAGTTATTGTGTGCATGTATAGATACAGCGAGTGATTGACAGCTCTTACAACATGTAACCAAAAAGGCAGTTATTATGTGCATGTAAACATACAGGGAGTGATAAAAAGCTGTTACAACATATAACCACAAAGCCAGTTATTATGTGCATTAAAACATAGTGATAAACAGCTGTTACAACATGTGCCCATAAAGGCATTTATTATTTTAATGTAAACATACAGGGAGTGATAGACAGATCTTACAACATGTACCTATAAAGGCAGTTATTGTGTGCATGTTAACATACAGGGAGTGATAGACGGCTGTTACAAAATGTACCCATAAAGGCAGTTAAAACGTTCATGGAAATATACAGGGTATGATAGACAGCTGTTACAACATGTACCCATAAAGGCAGTTATTGTGTGTATGTAAACATTCACGTAGTGATAGACAGCTGTTACAACTTGTAACCACAAAGGCAGTTATTATGTGCATGTAAAGATACAGGGAGTGATTGCCAGATGTCACAACATGTAACCACAAAGACAGTTATTATGTTCATGTAAACATAAAGGGAGTGATACACATGTTACCAAAAAAGCAGTTATTATGTGCATAATAACATACAGGGAGAGGTACACAGATGTTACAACATGTGCCCATAAAGGCAATTATTGTGTGCATGTAAACATACAAGAAGTGATGGACGCCTGTTACAAAATGTACCCATCAAGGCTGTTAAAACGTTCATGTAAATATACAGGGTGTGATAGACAGCTGTTACAGCATGTACCCATAAAGACAGTTATTGTGTGCATTTAAACAGACCGGTAGTGATAGACAGTTGTTACAACTTGTAACACCAAAGGCAGTTATGATGTGCATGTAAACATACAGGGAATGATATATAGCTTTTACAACTTGTAACCACTAAGGAAGTTATTATAAGCATGTAAACATACATGGAGTGATTGACATATGTTACAACATGTAACCACAAAGACAGTTATTATGTGCATTTGGAAACAAACAGGGAGTGATAGACAGCTATTACAACATGTACCCAAAAAGGCATTTATTGTGTGCATGTGAACAAACAGGGAGTGAGAGATGTTACAACATGTACCCACAAGGGCAGTTATTGTAAATATGTAAACATACAGGGAGTGATAGATAGATGATACAACATGTACCCATTAAGGCAGTTTTTAAGTGCATGTAAATATACAGGGAGTTATAGACAGCTGTTACAACATGTAACCACAAAGGAAGTTATTATTTGCATGAAAACATACAGGGAGTTATAGACAGCTGTTACAACATATAGACATAGAGGCAGTTATTGTGTGCATGTAATCAGACCGGTAGTGATAGACAGCCGTTACAACTTGTAACACCAAAGGCAGTTATGATGTGCATGTAAACATACATGGAATTATAGACAGCTGTTACATCTTGTAACCACTAAGGCAGTTATTATGAGCATGTAAACATACATGGAGTGATTGACAGATGTTAAAACATGTAACCACAAAGACAGTTATTATGTGCATTGGAAATATACAGGGAGTGATAGACTGCTGTTATAACATGTACCCATAACGGCAGTTATTGTGTGCTTGTAATCATACAGGTAATGATAGACAGCTATTACAACGTGTAACCATAATGGCAGTAATTATATGAATGTAAACATACAGGGATATATAGTTAGCTGTTACCACATGTACCCATACAGGCAGTTATTATGTGGATATAAACGTACAGGAAGTGATAAACAGCTGTTACAACATGTATCCATAAAGGCAGTTATTGTGTGCATGTATATATACAGGGAGTTATTGACAGCTGTTACAACATATACCCATAGAGGCAGTTATTGTGTAAATGGAAACATACAGGGAGTGATAAACAGCTGTTAAAACATTTACCCATAAAGGCAGTTAATGGTGCATGTATACATACAGGGAGTGATAAAAAGCTGTTACAACATTTACCCATAAAGACAGTTATTGAGTGAATTCAAACATATAAGAAGTGATAGACGGCTGTTACAAAATGTACCCATAAAGGCAGTTAGAGAGTTCATGTGAATATACAGGGAGTGATAGTCAGCTGTTACAATATGTATCCACAAATGCACTTATTGTGTGCATGTATACATACAGGGAGTGATAGACAGCTGTAACAACATGAACCAATAAAGGCAGTTACTGTATGCATGTAAACATACAGGGAGTGATAGACAGCTGTTACAACATGTACCCATAAAGGCAGTTATTATGTGCACGTAAACATACAGGGAGTGATTAACAGATGTTACCATATATAACCACAAAAGCAGTTATTGTGTGCATGTATACATATAGGGAGTGAGAGACAGCTGTTACAACATATACCCATAGATGCACTTATTGTGTGAATGGAAACATACAGAGAGAGATACACAGCTGTCATAACATTTACCCATAAAGGCAGTTATTGTGAGCATGGAAACATACTGGGAGTGATAGACAGCTGTAACAACATGAACTACTAAAGGCAGTTATTGTGTGCATGTAAACATACGGGAAGTGATAGACAGCTGTTACAACATGTTACCACAAAGGCAGTTATTATGAGCATTTAAACAAACACGGAGAGATAGACAGCTGTTACAACATGTTCCCATAAAGGAGGTTATTGTGTGCATGTAAATATACAGGAAGTGATAAACAGCTGTTACCACATGAACCCATAAAGGCAGTTATTGTGTGCATCTAAACATACACGGAGCGATAGAAAGCTGATGCAACGTGTAACTACAATTACAGTTATTATGTTCGTGTAAACATACAGGAAAACATAGATAGCTGGTACAACATGTACTCATAATTGCAGTTATTGTGTGGATATAAACGTACAGGAAGTGATAGATAGCTGTTACAACGTGTACCCATTAAGGCAATTATTATGCGCATGTATATATACAGGGTGTGATATTCAGCTGTTACAACATGTACCCATAAAGGCAATTATTGTGTGGTTATTAACGTTCAGAAAGTGATAGCTGTTACAACATGTAACCACAAAGGCAGTAATAGTGTGCATGTAAACATACAGGGAGTGATAGACAGCTTTACATGTACCCACAAAGGCAGTTATTTTGTGCAAGTAAACAAAGAGGGACTAATAGACAGCTGTAACAACATGTATCCACAATAGTAGTTATTATGTCATGTAAACATACTGGGAGAGATAGACAGACAGCTGTTACAACATATCCCCATAGAGGAAGTTATTATGTTAATGGAAATATAAAGGGAGTGATAGACAGCTGTTACAACATGTAACCACAAAGGCAGTTATAGTGTGCATGTATTATACTGGGAGTGATAGACAGCTGTTACAAAATATATCAACAAAGGCAGTTATTGTGTGCATGTAAACATACTGGGAGTGATAAACAGACATACAACATGTAACCACTAAGGCATCTATTATGTGCATGTAAACATATAGGGACTGATAGACAGCCGTTACAACATGTATCCACAAAGGCAGTTATTTTGTGCATGTAAACATAGAAGGAGTGATACACAGCTGTTACAACATGTACCACAAAGGCAATTATTATGTACATGTAAACATACTGGCAGCGATAGACAGCTCTTACAACATGTAATCACAAAGGCAGTTATTGTGTGCATGTAAACATACAGGGAGTGATAGACAGATGTTACAACATGTAACCACAAAGGCAGTTTTTATGTGCATGTAAACACACAGGGAGTGATAGACATCTGTTAAACATGTTACCACAAAGGCAGTTATTATGTGCATGTAAACATACAGGAAGAGATAGATAACTGTTACAACATGTTACCACAAAGGCAGTTATTATGTGCATGTAAACATACAGGGAGTGATAGACATCTGTTAAACATGTTACCACAAAGGCAGTTATTATGTGCATGTAAACATACAGGGAGTGATAGACATCTGTTAAACATGTTACCACAAAGGCAGTTATTATGTGCATGTAAACATACAAGGAGTGATAGACATCTGTTAAACATGTTACCACAAAGGCAGTTATTATGTGCATGTAAACATACAGGGAGTGATAGACATCTGTTAAACATGTTACCACAAAGGCAGTTATTATGTGCATGTAAACATACAAGGAGTGATAGACATCTGTTAAACATGTTAACACAAAGGCAGTTATTATGTGCATGTAAACATACAGGGAGTGATAGACATCTGTTAAACATGTTACCACAAAGGCAGTTATTATGTGCATGTAAACATACAGGAAGAGATAGATAACTGTTACAACATGTACCTATAAAGGCAGTTATTGTGTAGATATAACAATACAGGAAGTGATACACAGCTGATACAACATGTATCAATAAAGGCAGTTATTGTGTGCATATAAACATACTGGTGGTGATAGACAGCTGTTACAAAATGTATCCACAAAGGCAGTTATTTTTTGCATGTAAACATACAGGGAGTGATATACAGCTGTAACAACATGAACCTCTAAAGGCAGTTATTGTGTGCATGTAAAAATACAGGGAGTGATAGACATCTGTTACAACATGTACCCATAAAGGCAGTTATTATGTACATGTAAACATACAGGGAGTGATAAACAGCTAATACAACATGTATCAATAAAGGCAGTTATAGTGTGCATATAAACATACTGGTAGTGATAGACAGCTCTTACAACATGTATCAATAAAGGCAGTTATTGTGTGCATGTAAACATACTGGTAGTGATAGACAGCTGTTACAACATGTATCAATAAAGGCAGTTATTGTGTGCATGTAAACATACTGGTAGTGATAGACAGCTGTTTCAACATGTATCAATAAAGGCAGTTATTGTGTGCATAAAATATACTGGTAGTGATAGACAGCTGTTACAACATGTATCAATAAAGGCAGTTATTGTGTGCATGTAAACATACTGGGAATGATAGACAGCTAATAAAACATGTATCAATAAAGGCAGTTATTGTGTGCATATAAACATACTGGTAGTGATAGACAGCTCTTACAACATGTACCCACAAAGGCAGTTATTTTGTGCATGTAAAAATACAGGGACTGATAGATATATGTTACAACATGTACCCATAAAGGCAGTTTTTATGTGCCATGGTAAAATTTGAGTAGGGCATCCCGCAAGTGTTAACTCAGATAGCAAGGGATCGGATGTCAAGGAAGCAGGGTCTGCACTGTACACAGGATGATCAGAATAATAAAATTGGACTCACCAAAATTAGTCCGATGAATGCTGATGCGACGGAGATTCAGCAAAATTTCCAATGTTACGCCCATCTCGAAAACAGGCCTATAGGGTGATCCGTAATAGGACGACGAATAATAATTGGTTGTTCCGAAATTGTAGGCATGTCCAGTGAGTGGCAGGGGAAATAAGATACTAGGGAGAGAGTTGGAAAAGAAAAGGGGAGTCTAAGGAGAGTTCGGCAAGAGAGAGGACTTCGGGAAATAGACCAATAGGGAGGACCAGCACCTGGTGGTCCAACTACCTAGACTTCGGCAACCCGCCCTGCAGAGCAAACACGGGACGATCTAGAAGGACTTGGAGCTACGGTCCAACCCCTTGCGATATCAACCCCCGGAGGATTTCACGAGCGGCCAACCTGAACCTGAGGGACGACCGGACTTGCAGCCTATCCTGAGGACCAGAGAAACCACCTCAAGGGATTGCAAGCGACTCTACCCACCCCCAAGGGACTACAAGCAACTCCAGACCTAACCAGCCCACCTGACCCTGAGGGACAAGAGGACGCCGAATCCACTACGGCCCGTGGACACCCCATACCTGCAGAAGACGAGTCCAGGGGTATGTTAATATTTGTTTAACACCTCCAAGGTTTAAGGGGAGCAAAATTTAAGTTGTAGGGGAAAGGAATTTGTAAGGTTCAATTACGTTTACCTACACCAAAGCTTAAGCCGACAGGCAGTAAATTAATCAGATGAGACGGTCATAATAATCGTAATTAAATAATAAAATAGAAGTAACTGTTTGAGGGAACTTAGTCTGGATTGTTAATTTAAATTGTAAATATATAAACACGTAAGTCCATGTAATGGATCATTGTCCGTATAAGCGGTGGTTTAAGTTGATATAGATATATGTAGTACATGAATAAATACTGCGTCGAATATATATAAACCATAATTATTGGATATTTCTTGGGAAGAATAGAGTATAGCAACTAGGGCCATTTGAATGTTTGGCTTATCTCTGGGAAATATTTGTCAATGAATGTAACTAAAATCGTACGGTCAATTTATTAGGTTGTCATAGGTAGTAAGGTTGATATATTATTGTTTGATGGTCAATTTTGATTGCAAATAATTGATTGATTATTCTTAAGTATAGCTTGTTATCGAATATATGATTTTCACTTGTTAGTGTAGACATTTTGCAGATATAAACTTATTTAGCTGATTCTTAATGTGACGTTATATAATAATTTAGAGGATTGTGATTTAATAGTAGAGGAGTTTGCTGTCGCTTGTTGTAAATAATATTCTTGAAGTATTGATTCCCCGGGCCGTATATTGAAAGCCAATGTTACTAGTAAATTGATTGAAGATTTAAAACGTATAATTATAATTCTATAATTTGTATTGTCTAGTATTGAATGAGAAGGGTAGATGAATAAAGGAGGTGTATACTATAGAATAGGATAAGATAATTGTAATATTTTGGAAGGGATTGTAAAGATTATATGCAGTAAAAATAATAAATTTGTGTTGTACTTTCACCAGTGTCAATAGTTATTCCAGGTCCTGGTTTCCTACACTAGCTAAGCAAGTCATTAAGTTCAAATTATTTCTCATTACTTATATAATAGTCATTTGTGATTAACAAACTTAAACACTTTACATTTGAGAGGAAGTAACACTTTACTTGGTGGAGAAAGATTTTACAACATAGAGGGAGTAATGGACAGCTGTAACAACATGTATCCACAAAGGCAGTTATTATGTACATGTAAACATACTGGGAGAAATAGACGGCTGTTACAACATGTATCAATAAAGGCAGTTATTGTGTGCATATAAACATACTGATAGTGATAGACAGCTGTTACAAAATGTATCCACAAAGGCAGTTATTGTGTACATGTAAACATACTGGGAGTAATAGACAGCTGTAACAACATGAACCTCTAAAGGCAGTTATTGTGTGCATGTAAAAATACAGGGAGTGATAGACATCTGTTAAAACAAGTACCCATAAAGGCAGTTATTATGTGCATGTAAACATACACGGAGCGATAGACAGCTGTTTAAACGTGTAACTACAAATACAGTTATTATGTTCATGTAAACATACAGGAAAACATAGATAGCTGGTACAACATGTACCCATAAAGGCTGTTATTGTGTGGATATAAACGTACAGGAAGTGATAGATAGCTGTTACAACATATACCCATAAAGGCAGTTATTATGTGCATGTAAACATACTGGGAGTGATAGACAGCTGTTAAAACATGTATCAATAAAGGAAGTTATTGTGTGCTTGTAAACATACCGGGAGTGATAGACAGCTGTTACAACATGTACCCATAACGGCAGTTATTATCTGCATGTAAACATACTGGGAGTGATAGACAGCTGTTAAACATGTTACCACAAAGGCAGTTATTATGTGCATGTAAACATACAGGGAGAGAAAGACAGCTGCTACAACATGTACCCATTGAGGAAGTTACTGTGTTAATGGAAATATACAGGGAGTGATAGACAGCTGTTACAACATGTAACCACAAAGCCAGTTATCGTGTGCATGTAAACATACAGGGAGAAATAGACACCTGTTACAACATGTACCCATAAAGGCAGTTATTGTGTGGATATAACCGTACAGGAAGTGATAGACAGCTGTTACAACATGTACCCATAACGGCAGTTATTATGTGCATGTAAACATACTGGGAGTGATAGACAGCTGTTAAAACATGTTACCACAAAGGCAGTTATTATGTGCATGTAAACATACAGGGAGAGAAAGACAGCTGCTACAACATGTACCCATAAAGGCAGTTATTCTGTGGATATAACCGTACAGGAAGTGATAGACAGCTGTTACAACATGTACCCATAACGGCAGTTATAATGTGCATGTTAACATACTGGGAGTGATAGACAGCTGTTAAAACATGTTACCACAAAGGCAGTTATTATGTGCATGTAAACATACAGGGAGAGAAAGACAGCTGCTACAACATGTACCCATAAAGGCAGTTATTGTGTGGATATAACCGTACAGGAAGTGATAGACAGCTGTTACAACATGTACCCATAACGGCAGTTATTATGTGCATGTAAACATACTGGGAGTGATAGACAGCTGTTAAACATGTTACCACAAAGGCAGTTATAAGGTGCATGTAAACATACAGGGAGAGAAAAACAGCTGCTACAACATGTACCCATAAAGGCAGTTATTCTGTGGATATAACCGTACAGGAAGTGATAGACAGCTACTACAACATGTACCCATAACGGCAGTTATTATGTGCATGTAAAAATACTGGGAGGGATGGATAGCTGTTACAACATTTTACCACAAAGGCAGTTATAGTGTGCATGTAACATACAGGGAGTGATAGACAGCGGTTACTAAATGTATCAACAAAGGCAGTTATTGTGTGCATGTAAACATACTGGGAGTGATAAACAAACAAACAACATGTAACCACAAAGGCATATATTATGTGCATGTAAACATACAGGATCTGATAGACAGAAGTTACAACATGTATCCACAAAGGCAGTTATTTTGTGCATGTAAACATAGAAGGAGTGATACACAGCTGTTACAACATGTACCACAAAGGCAATTATTATGTACATGTAAACATACTGGCAGCGATAGACAGCTCTTACAACATGTATTCACAAAGGCAGTTATTGTGTGCATGTAAACTTACAGGGAGTGATAGACAGATGTTACTACATGTTACCACAAAGGCAGTTATTGTGTGAATGTAAACATACAGGGAGTGATAGACAGCTGTTACAACAAGTAACCACAAAGGCAGTTATTATGTGCATGTAAACATACAGGGAGTGATAGACATCTGTTACAACATGTTACCACAAAGGCAGTTATTATGTGCATGTAAACATACAGGGAGTGATAGACATCTGTTAAACATGTTACCACAAAGGCAGTTATTATGTGCATGTAAACATACAGGGAGTGATAGACAGCTGTTACAACGTGTAACTACAATGGCAATTATTATGTTCATGTAAACATACAGGAGTGATAGACATCTGTTAAACATGTTACCACAAAGGCAGTTATTATGTGCATGTAAACATACAGGGAGTGATAGACATCTGTTAAACATGTTACCACAAAGGCAGTTATTATGTGCATGTAAACATACAAGGAGTGATAGACATCTGTTAAACATGTTAACACAAAGGCAGTTATTATGTGCATGTAAACATACAGGGAGTGATAGACATCTGTTAAACATGTTACCACAAAGGCAGTTATTATGTGCATGTAAACATACAGGAAGAGATAGATAACTGTTACAACATGTACCTATAAAGGCAGTTATTGTGTAGATATAACAATACAGGAAGTGATACACAGCTGATACAACATGTATCAATAAAGGCAGTTATTGTGTGCATATAAACATACTGGTGGTGATAGACAGCTGTTACAAAATGTATCCACAAAGGCAGTTATTTTTTGCATGTAAACATACAGGGAGTGATATACAGCTGTAACAACATGAACCTCTAAAGGCAGTTATTGTGTGCATGTAAAAATACAGGGAGTGATAGACATCTGTTACAACATGTACCCATAAAGGCAGTTATTATGTACATGTAAACATACAGGGAGTGATAAACAGCTAATACAACATGTATCAATAAAGGCAGTTATAGTGTGCATATAAACATACTGGTAGTGATAGACAGCTCTTACAACATGTATCAATAAAGGCAGTTATTGTGTGCATGTAAACATACTGGTAGTGATAGACAGCTGTTACAACATGTATCAATAAAGGCAGTTATTGTGTGCATGTAAACATACTGGTAGTGATAGACAGCTGTTTCAACATGTATCAATAAAGGCAGTTATTGTGTGCATAAAATATACTGGTAGTGATAGACAGCTGTTACAACATGTATCAATAAAGGCAGTTATTGTGTGCATGTAAACATACTGGGAATGATAGACAGCTAATAAAACATGTATCAATAAAGGCAGTTATTGTGTGCATATAAACATACTGGTAGTGATAGACAGCTCTTACAACATGTACCCACAAAGGCAGTTATTTTGTGCATGTAAAAATACAGGGACTGATAGATATATGTTACAACATGTACCCATAAAGGCAGTTTTTATGTGCCATGGTAAAATTTGAGTAGGGCATCCCGCAAGTGTTAACTCAGATAGCAAGGGATCGGATGTCAAGGAAGCAGGGTCTGCACTGTACACAGGATGATCAGAATAATAAAATTGGACTCACCAAAATTAGTCCGATGAATGCTGATGCGACGGAGATTCAGCAAAATTTCCAATGTTACGCCCATCTCGAAAACAGGCCTATAGGGTGATCCGTAATAGGACGACGAATAATAATTGGTTGTTCCGAAATTGTAGGCATGTCCAGTGAGTGGCAGGGGAAATAAGATACTAGGGAGAGAGTTGGAAAAGAAAAGGGGAGTCTAAGGAGAGTTCGGCAAGAGAGAGGACTTCGGGAAATAGACCAATAGGGAGGACCAGCACCTGGTGGTCCAACTACCTAGACTTCGGCAACCCGCCCTGCAGAGCAAACACGGGACGATCTAGAAGGACTTGGAGCTACGGTCCAACCCCTTGCGATATCAACCCCCGGAGGATTTCACGAGCGGCCAACCTGAACCTGAGGGACGACCGGACTTGCAGCCTATCCTGAGGACCAGAGAAACCACCTCAAGGGATTGCAAGCGACTCTACCCACCCCCAAGGGACTACAAGCAACTCCAGACCTAACCAGCCCACCTGACCCTGAGGGACAAGAGGACGCCGAATCCACTACGGCCCGTGGACACCCCATACCTGCAGAAGACGAGTCCAGGGGTATGTTAATATTTGTTTAACACCTCCAAGGTTTAAGGGGAGCAAAATTTAAGTTGTAGGGGAAAGGAATTTGTAAGGTTCAATTACGTTTACCTACACCAAAGCTTAAGCCGACAGGCAGTAAATTAATCAGATGAGACGGTCATAATAATCGTAATTAAATAATAAAATAGAAGTAACTGTTTGAGGGAACTTAGTCTGGATTGTTAATTTAAATTGTAAATATATAAACACGTAAGTCCATGTAATGGATCATTGCCCTTTAAAAGGGGGTTTTTTTAAATTTGGGATATAGATATATGAAAATTTCAGGGTTTAAATTTTTGCGTTCGAATATATATAAACCTTAATTATTAAAAAATTTTCTTGGGAAAAATTTGAGTTAGCAACTGGGGCCCATTTGAATTTTTGGTTATTTTGGGGAAAATTTTTTGTCAATAAAAGGAAATTTAAATCGTTTTTCGGTAAATTTTTATTAGGTTGTCATAGGTAGAAAAGGTTTGATTTTTTAAATTGTTTGTTGGTCAATTTGATTGAAAATTTAATTTGATTGATTTTTCTTAAGATAGTTGTTATCGAATATATGTTTTTCATTTTGTTTTTTGTAGAATTTTGCAGATAAAAAAACCTTTTTTTTAGTTTGTTTTCTTAATGTGACGTTATAAAATTAATTTAGGGGGATTGTGATTTAATGGGTAGAGGGTTTGCTGTGCTTGTTTTTTTGAAAAATTTTGAGTTTTGATTCCCCGGGCCTTTTTATTGAAACCCAATGTTCCCCCCCCCCCCTTATTATCATTGTTTGAAGATTTAAACGTATAATTATAATTCTATAATTTGTTTGGGTTGAGTATTAATGGAAGGGTAGAATGTTTTAAAAAAAAGGGGGTTATACTATAGGGGTAAGATAAGATAATTGTTAAAATTTTGGGAAAGGGGGATTCTAAAGATGATATGCGTAAAAAATAAAAAAATTTGGTTTTACTTTCACCAGGGGTCAAAAAAAAAAAAAAAAAAAAATTTTAAATTCCCCGGGTCAGGGTTTTTCCTAAAAATTAGCAAAGCGAGTCTTAAGTTAAAATTTTATTTCTCTTTTACTTTTTTTTAAAATAGTCTTTTTTTGTTTAAAAAAACTTAAAAAATTTTTAAAATTTGAGAGGAAGTAACATTTTTAATTGGGGGAGAAAGATTTTACAACATTAGGGGAGTGATAGAAGCTTTTAAAAAAAATTTGTCCCCTTCCCAAAAAAGGCAGTTATTGGTGGCAGTAAAAATACAGGGAGTGATAGACAGCTGTTAAAAATTTGGAAACCCAAAAAAGGCAGTTATTGCTTTGCATGTAAATACTGGGAGTGATAAAACAGCTGTTACAAATTTGTATACACAAAGGCTTTTTCAGGTTCTGGGTTATTTTAATACGGGTAAAAACCCATTAAAAAGGGTAAAGGTGAAAAATAAAAAAGGTTTTTAAAAAATTAAAAATAAGGGGTTTTCCACAAAAGGGGCAGTTTTTTTGTGCGTTTTAAACATACGGGGGATTGATAGACAAATGTAACAATATGAATTTTCTAAAGGCAGTTATTGTGTGCATGTAAAAAAAATATAGGGGAGTGATAGACACTTTTAAAACATTTTAAAAAAAAAGGGCAGTTATTATGTGCATAAATTTTACAGGGGTTTTTAGACAGCTGTTACAACTTTTTGAAAAATACAATGGCGGTTTTTATGTGCTTGAAAACATCCCAAAAAAAAGTAGTTTAGATAACTTTTTCGAAACATGTCCCCTTAAAAAGGCATTTATTGGGGGCCCCATTTAACGTTACGGGAAAAGTGAGGACGCTGTTACAAAAAGTCCCCATAACGGAGTTATTATGTGAATATTAACATACTGGGGAGTGATAGCAGCTGAAAAAACCCAATTTTCCCAAAAAAGGGCATTTAAATTGTGTGCTTGAAAACCCTTTCTGGGAGAAAAAGGCAGCTGTAACAACAATGAACTCTAAAGGAAGTTATTGTGAGCATGAAAAAATTTTGGGGGGTGAAGAAATGTTTTTACAAAAAAAGTACCCATAAAAGCAGTTATTATGTGCATGTAAATTTACGGGGTGATAAAAAGCTGTTAAAAACTTGTTACCAAAAAAGGGGCAGTTTTTGTGTGCATCAAAAAAACAAAAAGAGAGTGATAGACACCCTGAAAAAAACTTGAGCCTACAAAAGGCAGTTATTTGTGGCATGTAAACCATACAGGAAATGATGGGAAATCTATTAAAACTTTGTAACCACAAAGGAAATTATTATGTGAATTTTAAAAAATACAGGGAAAGATTGACAGCTATTACAAACTGTACCAAAAAAAGGGCGGGTTTTTTGCTTTGCTTTTTAAATATAAAAGGAAGTGGAAACACAGCTGTTGCAACTTTGAAACTACAATGCCCTTTTAAATTTATGTTCTTTTGTAAAATACGGGGAAGAGATATAAAAGCGGGTTTACAACTTTTTACACAAAAAGGGCCCAGTTTTTTGGGTTTAAAAAATTTTTAAAAAAAAAAAAAAACAGGTTTTAAGTGATAGATAGCAGTTCCCAAAAATTGTACCCAAAAAGGGGCGGGTTATTTTGTGAATGAAAACATAGGGGAAATGTGATAGACAGTTTGTTACAAATGTATTAATAAAGGCAGTTTTTGCGTCCCAGGGTAAACTTTAACAGGGAGAGATGGGGAACGTTGTTAAACATTTTCCCACAAAGGCATTTAAAATTTTTTCCATTTTAAACATACTGGGAGTGATAGAAAAGCGGGAAACCCAACATAAACCTCTAAAGGCAGGGGGGGTGGGGCATGTAAAAAACAGGGAGTGATGGCATCTGAAAACAAAAAGGGAAAACCCTTTAAAGGGCAGTTATTATGTGCATGTCACATACGGGGGGAAGTGATATAAACCCTTTTTACCCATTTACCACAAAGGCTTTTTATTGTGGCTTTGAAAAAATTTACAGGGGGCTTTTTGGGATAGAAGCTGTTAAAAACATGTCCCCGAAAAGGGCAGTTATTATTGTGCAAAATAAACATACAGGGAGGGGGTACAGCTTTTTACATTATGTACCCTTTAAACAGTTATTATAGAATGAAAAACATAAAAAGGAGTTTTAATCTTTTAAAGGGAAAATATTGCGTGCTTTTAAAAATTATACAGGAAGGTTTATACAGCTGTTAAAAACATTTAACCACAAAAGCAGCTATTATGTGCATGAAAACCCTTTGGGGGGGGGAAAGTGATAGAAGGTTTTTCCAAACATTTTCCCCACAAAAGGCCCAGTTATCATGTGCATGTAAACATAAGGAAAGATAGTAGGGGGAAAAAACTTTGAAACCCATAAAGGAAAGGTTATTGGGGTGGATTTTAAACGTCGGGAAAGTGATAGTAGCTTTTTAAAACATGTACCCAAAAAGGAAATTTATTTTTGTGCAGGAAAACCCATATTTGGGAGTGTTTACACAGCTGTTACAAATGTATCAATAAAGGCGGGTTATTGTGTCTCTTTTAAACATACTGGGAGTGATGCCCATATGTTACGAAATGTACCCTTTAAAGGCAGTTATTAGGGTGCAGGGAAAACTTTACAGGGAGTGAAAACACAGCTGTTACAAACATGTATCAAAAAAGGCAGTTATTTTTGTGCATGTAAACATACTGGGTGGATAGACATATGTTCCCCAGTATGTACCCAAAAAAGGCGTTATTATGTGAGGGAAAAACTTTACAGGGAATTTGGTTAGGAAAAGCTGTTACAAAAATTTATCAAAAAAAGGCAGTTTTTGAGTGCATTTTAAACATACTGGGAGTGTTTGCAGCTAATACAACATTTTTTAAAAAAAGGCGGGTTATATTGTGAATGTACATTTTCTGGGGTGATGGGAAAGTTGTTACAAAAAATGTATAAACAAAGGCAGTTTTTTGCTTTTGCATGTAAACATACATGGGGGAGATAGCCCATGTTAAAAATTTTTTTACCCCAAAAGGCAGTTTAAATTGTGTGAATGAAAACCATACGGGGGAGTGATAGACGCGTTACAAAAGGGTTTACAAAAAAGGGCCCGGTTTTTTAAGAAATGTAAACATACAGGGAAGTGATAATCAGCTGTTACAAAATGTATCCACATAAGCAGTTATTTTGTGCCTGTAAACATACAGAGAGTGAAAGACAGCTGTAACAACATGAACCTACTAAAGGCAGAGTTATTGTGTGCATGTAAACATATAGAGAGTGATAGTACTATCTATTACAACAATTAACCAGAAAGGCAGTTATTGTGATATACACGGAGTTGATAGACACTGTTGTTGAGTACGTGTAACTAATGACAGTTATTATGTTCATGTAAACATACAGGAAGAGATAGTTAGCTGGTTACAATGTATCCATAAAGCAGTTAGAGTGTGGATATAAACGTACGGGAAGTGATAGATAGCAGTTTACCAACATGTACTAATAAAGGGGCAGTAATTATGGCATGTAAACTTACTGGGGTATGACAGCTGTTACAAAATGTCATCCACAAAGGCAGTTTATTGTGAATGTTAAACATTACTAAGGTATAAAAGCTGTTACAAAATTTATCCACCAAAGGCAGTTATTGACTTTGCATGTAAAAATATGGGGAGTGTGATAAACAGACGTAACAACATGTAACCACAAAGGCAGTTATTATGTGCATGTAAATTAAGGGAGTGATAGACAGCTGTTACAACATATACCTTAGAGGAAGTTATTGTGTAAATGGAAATATACAGGGAATTGATTAGAACAGCTGTTTTAAACATGTTACCACATAGGCAGTTATCTATGTGCATGTAAACATACAGGGAGAGATGACAGCTGTTAAAACATGTATCCACAAAGGCAGTTATTTTGTGCATGTAAACATAGAGGGAGTGATACACAGTCGGTTACAACAATTTTGTACCACAAAGCCAATTATTATGGTACATGTAAACATACTCTCAGCGATAGACAGCTTTGTACACACATGTAATCACAAAGGCTAGTTATTGTATGCTGTAATTAAACACGGAAGTGTTAGACAGCTGTTTACAACGTGTAACTACAATGGCGGTTATTATGTGCATGTAAACTTACAAGAAGAGATAGATAACTGTTCGAACAGTACATAAAGGCAGTTCTTGTGTGCATATAAACCGTACAGGGAAGTTGAGTAGACTGCTGTACTAATAAGTACCCATAACTGGCAGTTAATATGTGCATATAAAAAATACTGGAAGTGATAGGACAGCTGTTACAAAATGTATAACATAGGCAGTGGGGTATTGTGTGATGTCAAACATACTGGGGAAATAGGCAGCTGTAACAACATGAACCTTAAAGGCAGTTATGTGTGCATTGGTAAAAATTACAGGGAGTGACTAGGACATCTGTTACAACAAGTACCATAAAGGCAGTTTTTATGTGCATGTCACATACAGGGAGTGATAGAAAGCTGCGTTACACATGTTACCACAAAGGCAGTTATTGTGTGCATATAAACATACAGAGAGTGATAGACAGCTGTAACAACATGACTACTAAAGGCAGTTATTGTGTGCATGTAAAACATACAGGAAATGATAGACATCTATTCAACATGTAACACAAGGCAGTTATTATGTGCATGTATACATCAGGGAAAGATTGACAGCTAATTACAACATGTTGTACCATAAAGGCTGTTATTGCGTGCATTTAAAATATACAGGAAGTCAATACAAGTGTTGCAACGTGTAACTTAAAATGACAGTTATTATGTTCATGTAAACATACAGGAAGTGATATATAGCTGGTAAAAGATGTACCATAAAGGCAGTTATTGTTGTGGATATAAAAGTCCAGGAAGTGATAGATAGCAGTTACAACATGTACCCATAAAGGCAGTTAATTATGTGCCTGTAAACATATCTGGGTGTGATAGACAGCTGTTACAACATGTATCAATAGGCAGTTATTGCGTGCATGAAACATACAGGGAGAGATAGACAGCTGTTAACAACATTTTACCACAAGGCAGTTTAATTTGTGCATGTAAATATACTGGAGTGATAGACAGCTAGACAACATAAACCTCTAAAGGCAGTTATTGTGTGCACGTAAAAATACAGGGAGTGATGACATCTGTAACAACACAGTACCATTAAAGCAGTTATTTGTGCATGTCAATACATGGTGGAGTGATATAAAGCTTGTTTACAACATGGTTACCACAAAGGCAGCAGTAGTGTGTGCATGTAAAAATACAGGGAGTGATATCCATCTGTTTACAAACAAAGTACCCTAAAGGCAGTTATTATGTGCATGTAAACATACAGGGAGTGATAGACAGCTGTTACAACATTCTTGTACCCGCAAGGCAGTTATTATGCTGCAATAAACATACAGGGAGTGGATAGCAGCTGTTACAACATGTACCCGCAAAGGCAGTTATTTGTGCTATGTAAAACATTACAGGGAGTGATAGACAGAGTTACAACATTGTACCCGCAAAGGCAGTTTATTATTGTGCAAATAAACATACAGGGAGGGGTACAGCTGTTACATTATGTACCCATAAAGGCAGTGTATTTTGTGATGTAAAACATGCAGGGAGTGTACCCATAAAGGCAGTTATTGCGTGCATATAAATATACAGGGAAGTGATATACAGCTGTTACAAGTGTAACACAAAAGCAGCTATTATGTGCTGTAAACTTACTGGGAGTTGGATAGACAGCTGTTACAAACATGTTACACGAAGGCAGTTATTATGTGCATGTAATAACATACGAAGAGATTAGATAGCTGTACAACCATGTACCCATAGTGGCAGTTATTGTGTGGATATAAACGTACAGGAACAGTGATGAATTAGCAGTTGAAAAAATGTACCCATTAAAGGCAGTTATTATGTGCATGTAAACATATACTGGGTTATTACACAGCTGTTACAACATGTATCAATTAAAGGAGGACGTTATTGGTGCATGTAACATATGGGAGTGATAGACATATTTACAGTATGTACCCATAAAGGCAGAGTTATTATGTGCATGTAAAAACATACAGGGACTGAGATTGACAGCTAATACAACATGTATCAAAAAAGGCTCAGTTATATGTGAATGTACATATATGGAGTGATAGAAAGCTGTTACAAAATGTATCCACAAAGGCAGTTATTGCGGCATGTTAAACTTACAGGGACGAGATAGACAGCTGTTACAACATGTATCAATAAAGGCAGTTATTAATTGCATTGTAAAACATATGGGGAGTGAGTTGAGACAGCTAATAAAATGTATCAAAAAAGGCAGTTTATATTGTGAATGTACAATATACAGGAAGTGATAGACAGCTTGTACAAATGTATACACAAGGCAGTTATTATGAACATGTAAACTACAGGGAGTGATAAAACAGCTGTTATCTACATGATACCCATAGAGGTAGTTATTGTAGTGATGAAACATACAGGGAGTGATATACAGCTGTTACAATATGTTCCACATAAGCAGTGATTTGTGATGTAAAACATACAAGAGAGATGAAAGACAGCTTTATTACACATGTAAACACAAAAGGCAGTTATTATGTACATGTAAACATACAGAGGGAGAGATAGACAGCTATTACAAACATGATAACCACAAAAAGGCAGTTATTATGTACATGTTAAACAACAGGGAGAGATAGACAGCTGTTACAAACATTTTTACCACAAAGCAGTTAATGTGTGCAAGTAACATTCCTGGATCGTGATAGACAGCTGTTACAAAATGCATACGACAAAGGCAGTTATTATGAAGATGTAAACAATACAGGGAGAGATTGACAGCTAAATACAACATGTACCCATTAAAGGCAGTTATTGCTGTGCATTTAAAATCATAAAGGAAAGTGATTAGACAGCTGTTACAATGTAAGCCACAAAAGCAGCTATTATGTGCATGTAAACATACAGGGAGTGATACACAGCTGTTACAACATGTGATCAATAAAGGCAGTTATTATGTGCCATGTAAACATACAGGAGTGATACACAGCTGTTACATAACATGTATCAATAAAGGCAGTTATTTGTGTGCATGTAACATTACAGGGAGTGATACACAGCTTGTTACAACATGTATCAGATAAAGGCAGTTATTGTGTGCATGTAAAACATACTGGAGTGATAGACATATGTTACAGTATGTACCCATCATAAAGGCAGTGATTATGTGCATGTAAACATACAGGGTGTGGTAGACAGCTGTTCAAACCATGTTTAAATAAAGGCAGTTATTGAGTGCATGTAAAACATCTGGGAGGTGTAGACAGCTAAATACAACATGGTATCAATAAGGCAGTATAATGTGAATGTACATATATGGGAGTGATAGAAAGCTGTTTACAAAATGTATCCACAAGGCAGATATTGCGTGATGTATAACTTACAGGGAGAGATTAGACAGCTGTTACAACATTTTACCACAAAGGCAGTTAATGCTGTGCAGTGTAACATACTGGGAGTGATAGGACTGCTGTTACAAAATGTATACACAAAAGGCAGTTATTTGTGTGAATGTAAACATATGGTGTGAGTGAGAAACAGATGTTACAAATGTAACCACAAAGCAGTCTTATGGGATATTAAGCATACAGCGATGAGATACACAGCTCTTTCAACATTAAGTATAAGGCAGTTATTGTGTGCGTTTGTAAAATAACAGGGAGTGATAGCAGCTGTTACTACCATATACCCATTGAGGAAGTTATTGTGTGATTGGAAAACATACTGGGGGGGGGGATGTGTTAGAAAGCTGTTACAAATGTATTCCACAAAAGCAGTTATTTTGTATGCATGTAAAACATACAGAGTCGGTGATATGACTGCTGTGAAACATACATGGGACCTACTAAAGGTCACTTATTGTGTGCCTGTAAAAACATACTGTGAAGTAAATAATAATTAATAATATCTTTATTGGATCTCAGAAAAATAATACACATAACAATTTACAAAAAATATGAGAAAAAAGCCACCACATGGGCTACTGCCTCCGTGGGTGTTGCGCTGAGTTCTATCGAGTTTTATGGAATTGTTGATAAATACCTAAATACTTAATTCTAAAAACAAAATTTATATGTGTACTAAAAAAACATTATGAAAACTAAACATACATTGTCAAAATATGTAAATTTACGTTATATTCCATGGAAATAACATAAACTTTATAGTAAATTAGAGTTAAGGAGTTGAAGAAATGTCACGTATCACTGCATACTACACTCATGTTCAACACTAGAAAGATAACACTTATTGCCACTCACACTCTGTTCAAACCACTCTGACTCTCAAAATAACAATGCACGCTCATATTCAATCACATCAGAGAAAACACGTACATTACACACTACGTTCAAACACTTAAGATGAACTTAGATTGCACACTCACCGGTTCAAAACCACTCAAACGTAATGACACTTACATTGCAACTTTCCACTCACATTCAAACCACTCAAAAAGATGACACTACATTCGCACCCTCATACTCACGTTCAAACCTCACCAAATAATTACATCGCTCACACTCACGCTTATTTCACCAAAATAAAACATTCTACACATATCCTACACACTTGCTTACCTTACTTACTCAATCAATGTCTCTCTCAATCATTTCGATTGCATCCTAACATCACCAAACCAGTTACGCTCACTGCGCGTACCGACCATCATGTGAGGTAACCTGACCGTAAGCAAGTCATTGGAAGTATCCCGGCCCAGAACCCAGTAACCATACTGTAATTTTGTTCTTAAAATTATGTTTTATCGATCAAAAATCTATGGCTTTCATCTCCTGCGGAAGATTATAAAACAGAATATGAGCCAAGTACATTCCATTTGTCCTCATTGATTGATTTCGTTCACACGAGGTGTGTTTATACCTATATTTACATGAGTGCCTGTGAGGGCGTTATAGGGGTTGATGAAACGGTTTCATAAAAAACTGTGGCCATGTTTAAAAACTATACAAAGCAAAACTTTAATGAACAATTGTTTAACATCTAAAACATTAATATGTTTCAAAGAGATCATCTGACGTATATGTATTTGTTTTTTCAAAGCTGCTTTTAAAATTACCTTCTGTGTTATTGATAAAGGTTGAACATAAGAAGAATATGCTCCTCCCACGCAATTATTCATATTGTAACACTGACTGGATATAAGCAAGTAAAACTGTTCTTAATAACTTCAAATTTAGTATTCTAGACAAAACTTTAAACATATACACACAACGACGTAGTTTAGAATTCAAAAACTGTATATGCGCTGACCAACTGAGTCTATTATCAATATACACCTAAGTACTTATAGCACTCCACCCTCTCAAGAGCCCCACAAGCACATGCCACAAGACGTCCCCGGCTCCACATGTGGAAGGACGAAGCTCAAAAACCCTAGGATCACCAGCAGCTCGCAGGGACACTGCCATTTACTTGTCTTATCCACATTTCACGGTCAGCCGGGTTTTTGGTCAAAACCACCCCTTGACAGTGAGCAACCCACATTCAGCATGCTGGAAGGCCTCATCCCAGCTGTTACCCTCAAACAACAGTGCCGTATCGTCTGCATTTTAAATACATTTTACCTTTGTTTAAGTTTATTTTACGATATTGTTTGTATATATATCGAGAACAATAGAGGCCCAAGGGTACTACCCTGTATAACCCATATCGCAAGGACTTAGTCTTACTCCCGGAAAATATTTACATATACTAACTGTTCCTATCTTTTCAAATTGCTTTTGAACCAATTTATTGCATTCCCCCTGAATCCAAGATAATGTAATTTTTCCAATCAATATATCTCTATTAAGGAATCAAAGGCCTTTGCCAAGTCAATAAAGACTAATAAACTTCTTGAATTGTTTGCTAAATTGGGTGTGCATTTGTTTTACTA